>JAOTOL010001457.1:0-492500 GCA_034440575.1 Imbricaverruca yamaguchii | reverse complement strand
GGCCGCCACCGGCCGGAAGGACTCCGCAACCTGGCGGGTTGCCATGCCGACAGCCCAGCCCTCACAGCACCTCCGTCTGTACGGACCCAATGTCAACGCCCGCTCGGTCCAAGTGCATGTGATCTTGTGACCTACCACGCCCTCCAAGCAATGGCCGCTGCCCGACTAACCAATCATGATCCAGCACACACTGTAGCTAGTGCGTCGCGCGAGTTCACCAATGAAAGCGATACTTGTTCGGATGGTGTATAGTGTAGGAGATGCCGTGTTTATATATACCTGTACCTCGGTGAAAATAAAGAGAGGGACCCAGGAGACACACAGAGACGGGCGCGGGTGTTTGCCATATACCGGGGTAACGCCCGGTCACTTCAGTCCACTAGCGTTGGCGAGTCTAGTCGAGAACATTCGTTGCCGACTCCCATAGTCATTTGGTCCCCGGAGCTTCTGAGCCGACGTGGCTAATAAGCGAGTTATCCTCACACCAAACCGGGGTATACCGAGAACGCGCAGGTCCATCCCTAGTCTGCCCACGGACAGGGTAACAACTACCTGACAGTTGCATGCAAGCAATGGGCATGCCAATTCTACATTTTTGTAAACTGTCAGAAAGTCCTTGCATAGGTCCTCTTTATAGCGTAGTCGTCTCGCAGGCTCATGATGAAATATAAAAGGACCACGCGTTGCAATAGTTCCTAAAAGTTAAATGACTCTGCACTTAATGTATTGTGCAGTGGCTAAGGCAAATATACGGCAGTAAATAGCAATTTACACACTTCAAAAGGGCGTTGGTGCAATGTGTCAAGAAGACAGCACAAAGCGATGTTATACGTTCTGAATTTAGAGGCCGAAAGACATATGTAGTTTACAGGTGCGGCCGACCGCGACAGACCCGCATAGACCGACAGTTCAGAAAGCTCTGACACATCAGGAGCAGTTCTCTGGGGACGTGGCAGCCGATCAGCTGCTGTTCCGCAGCAGACCACGCCCAGTGGCCCGACATTGTCCCAAGAGTGCTATATCAGCTGTAGAGCAGCAGACCACGCCCAGCGGCCCGACATTGTCCCAAGAGTGCTGTATCAGCGCAGCAACACCCCAGCCCCCCAAGAGTGCTTATCAGCTGTAGAGCAGCAGACCACGCCCAGCGGCCCGACACTGTCCCAAGAGTGCTGTATCAGTTGTAGCGCAGCAGACCACGCCCAGTGGCCCGACATTGTCCCAAGAGTGCTATATCAGCTGTAGAGCAGCAGACCACGCCCAGCGGCCCGACATTGTCCCAAGAGTGCTGTATCAGCTGTAGCGCAGCAGACCACGCCCAGCGGCCCGACATTGTCCCAAGAGTGCTGTATCAGCTGTAGCGCAGCAGACCACGCCCAGCGGCCCGACATTGTCCCAAGAGTGCTGTATCAGTTGTAGCACGGCGAGCCGGCGACGGCGGGCTGGACGGACCAGACGGACCAGTACTGATCACATTACAGTCGCGGGCGGTAGGCCGGATGGCTCACGGGGTGCAGCATTACGGGCTGCTCAATACAGGATTATGCAATCATATGAATGTGGCGGCGACAACAGTATTTAATATAAACTATGTTACACCTTACTATTTTCATATTCAAAAGTAATCTTCACGTATATGCCTGGGCTACACACAAATTCTATGCGACTGATTTTCAAAAGAAATTTACAATACTAGTGACGCGGGAGCCGAAACATATCTCAAACAAATTATCACCGGTAATTGCTAGAATACGTTGCATCGATTTACTGACAATGTTTGTCTCTCTGTATGCCCATGTTGTACGCTATTCGCTGAAGCAATCAGCGGATTAATAATGCTATTCCAGGTGGTGCCGACAACCACATTCTGGGAGGGTATGGAGGGACAGATGAGCGCTACTGGATCTGTGCGGATATGTACGTACTCTGTCCAGATACCAGTAGATCTTGTCCGTGTTGACCTTGGCACTCATGAGGGTGTTGTTCGGATTCAGCTTGTTCCTGCGTACGTCTGCATTGGCAACGTGCTGGTCAATCAAGTATCCGCTGGGCAGCTCCACCTCCAGCACGGCCGCCCCGCTGATGGCCGACTGGTTTACGCTGACCCACCTGAGCGTCGGAGCCAGTGAGATGAGACCACGGGCCGCACGCCACACGCTGTTGGCACAGCGGCAGTAGGCCGTCGCCTGAGCACTGCATAGCGCAACAGTACGGTACAAGGCAGCAGGTGGGTAGTCTAGAGGCAAGACGCTCGTTTCCCGGCCACAAGCTGTACGTTGTGAGTTTGAGTCCACCCGTCGCTGCTCTCCGTTCGCGACCAGCTGGCGTGAGGGACGGGCGACGCTGTATGACTAGAGCATTCGACACACTGTGAAGCCAAAAGCCAACCAGCCAACCGACTAACCGACCAACCATCCAGCGCGAAACAGGCCGCGAGTGGCGCAAGTGGGGAGCAGGGATCAACCACAGCGCTGCGGTCAGAACAGCACAGAGCGGAATTGAATTATCATGGCCACGGCACCGCGATACTCATCACCACAGGCCAAACCAACCCACCGCCATAATCATCACCACAGGCCAAACCAACCCACCGCCATAATCATCACCACAGGCAAAACCAACCCACCGCCATAATCAACCCATCACCAAAGGCAAAACCAACCCACCGCCATACTCATCACCACAGATCGAACCAACCCACCGCCATACTCATCACCACGGACCAAACCAACCCACCGCCATACTCATCACCACGGACCAAACGAACCCACCGCCATACCCATCACCAAAACAACCACCCCATCATCACCAAGGAAACCAACCCACCGCCATACTCATCACCACACCCATCACCACACCAAACCAACCCACCCCATAATCATCACCACAGCAAAAACCCACCATACTATACCAAGCCAAACCAACCCACCCATAATCACACCAAGCCAAACAACCACCGCCAAATCATCACAAGGCAAAACCAACCCACCGCCATACTCATCACCACAGGCGAACCAACCCACCGCCATAATCATCACCACGACCAAACCAACCCACCGCCATACCCATCACCACAGATCGAACCAACCCACCGCCATACTCATCACCACGGACCAAACCAACCCACCGCCATACTCATCACCACGGACCAAACAACCCACCGCCATACCCATCACCAAAGGCAAAACCAACCCACCGCCATACCCATCACCACAGGGCAAACCAACCCACCGCCATAATCATCACCACAGGCCAAACCAACCCACCGCCATAATCATCACCACAGGCCAAACCAACCCACCGCCATACCCATCACCACAGACTAAACCAACCCACCGCCATAATCATCACCACAGGCTAAACCAACCCACCGCCATACTCATCACCACAGGCCAAACCAACCCACCGCCATAATCATCACCACAGGCCAAACCAACCCACCGCCATACCCATCACCACAGACTAAACCAACCCACCGCCATACTCATCACCACAGGCAAAACTAACCCACCGCCATACTCATCACCACGGACCAAACCAACCCACCGCCATAATC
The DNA here is from genome assembly GCA_034440575.1 of Imbricaverruca yamaguchii. Classification (NCBI taxonomy): domain Eukaryota; kingdom Metazoa; phylum Arthropoda; class Thecostraca; family Neoverrucidae; genus Imbricaverruca; species Imbricaverruca yamaguchii. The sequence goes on along the minus strand of JAOTOL010001457.1, from coordinate 488,947 downwards.
ATCACCACAGGGCAAACCAACCCACCGCCATAATCATCACCACAGGCCAAACCAACCCACCGCCATAATCATCACCACAGGCCAAACCAACCCACCGCTATACTCATCACCACAGGCCAAACCAACCCACCGCCATAATCATGACCACAGGCCAAACCAACCCACCGCCATACTCATCACCACAGACTAAACCAACCCACCGCCATAATCATCACCACAGGTCAAACCAACCCACCGCCATACTCATCACCACAGGCCAAACCAACCCACCGCCATAATCATCACCACAGACTAAACCAACCCACCGCCATACTCATCACCACAGGCCAAACCAACCCACCGCCATAATCATCACCACACGCCAAACCAACCCACCGCCATAATCATCACCACAGGCCAAACCAACCCACCGCCATAATCATCACCACAGGCCAAACCAACCCACCGCCATACTCATCACCACGGACCAAACCAACCCACCGCCATACTCATCACCACGGACCAAACGAACCCACAGCCATACCCATCACCAAAGGCAAAACCAACCCACCGCCATACTCATCACCACAGATCGAACCAACCCACCGCCATACTCATCACCACAAGCCAAACCAACCCACCGCCATACTCATCACCGAAGGCAAAACCAACCCACCGCCATACTCATCACCACGGACCAAACCAACCCACCGCCATACTCATCACCACGGACCAAACGAACCCACCGCCATACTCATCACCACAGATCGAACCAACCCACCGCCATACTCATCACCACAAGCCAAACCAACCCACCGCCATACTCATCACCACAAGCCGAACAAACCCGCGAAGAACACTGCGCGGGAGACTCGTTTGCGGCTTCCACCGGCCATACTGCCGACCACAGCCGGTGCCGACGGAGGACGTCTGACGTCGACATGCCCGGCCCCTGAGAGCCGCGCAGCTGGCGCTGGCACAGCTGGCGCCGGCTTACCGGTAGCATGCCTCCACCTCGATGATGGACTTGTTGCGCGCCTGCTGAATGGCGTTCTCGCGCACGGACAGGTGGAACGCCCTGACCGGCGGCGTGTCCTTGAGCCTCTCGCGGTCGATGCCGAACGACACGTCGAGCTGCACCACCGCCTGGCCGGCGCCGGTGCCCACCACGTTCACGTGGCCCCACACGTGCGACAGCTGCCGACACGGCCATAAGCGGCGCTCCAGGACACAAGTCGGAGGTGCAAAAAATGGAATCCTACTTTGAGTTAATAAAAATCGAGTTAAAAATTACATACCTTATCGCATTTGGATGCATGCCAATGCCTTACTAACCTTGTCTTGCTCAGCCAAGCACTCCGAATTCCATAAGAAATTCGACCTTATATCCTTTGGACTCTTCATCCAAGTCCCCACCGTCGGACATTGCGACAACACGTGGGTCAGACGGCCGGGGTTGGCCCGGGTCAGATGACAGTGCAGCGGTGTAGTTTACGACCACAGATGGCGCTGCCTATCGTCACAAAGTGGTGCCACTCATCGCTACCACGTGGCTACTACCGCACTGTTCCTCACGACCACACGATGGTGATGCTCATCTCCACAAGCTGGCGCTACTCGTAGCTACGAAGCGGCGCTACTCAGCCATAGAGTGGTACTGCTCAGTTACACGGTGGTGTTTTTCACCATGGCAGGACAATGCTACTCACGTTTTCTCACCCATCGATATATTTACACGGCTTCACCTCGACCTTCATGCCCATCATGCGACACCCATCTTACAGTCACACATATACTCCTACACTGTCAAAAGTACCATGGCCCTCGAAGAACACTTGCCAACTACTGCCGGACACACAACATTGCCTTTTCTTTGCCCATACTACTCAGAGATCAGCACCCTTTTCTAATGAAATTACTTCTCATCTTTATCAGACAAAAAACTTGCTATAGGAAATATAATATAACCTTTACAGCATAGCATTTTCATTTCAGGCACGAGCTGGCCTGAGGAGGCTGAAGTGCCCATTTTAATAAAACTTAAACTTACACACTCCAGCAGAACGGTCGCAATGCCACGTTAGCTACAACTGTACGGTGGCGGCCCTACTCACAGCCACAGACGGTGCTCTGCCGGCCGTGGTGTTGCCGACGTGCACCAGCTGGCGGTAGCCCCGCAGGCCAGACGTGTCCAGTGTGACGGTCATGTCGGTGATGTCACGCAGACGAGCACGGAACGCGTACTCGGTGAGCGCCTGCATCGCCACGATCGTGTCCTGTGGCAGGTACGGTCAATATCGTGGTGTCCTGTGGCAGGTACGGTCAATATCGTGGTGTCCTGTGGCAGGTACGGTCAATATCGTGGTGTCATGTGGCAGGTACGGTCAATATCGTGGTGTCATGTGGCAGGTACGGTCAATATCGTGGTGTCATGTGGCAGGTACGGTCAATATCGTGGTGTCCTGTGGCAGGTACGGTCAATATCGTGGTGTCATGTGGCAGGTACGGTCAATATCGTGGTGTCCTGTGGCAGGTACGGTCAATATCGTGGTGTCATGTGGCAGGTACGGTCAATATCGTGGTGTCATGTGGCAGGTACGGTCAATATCGTGGTGTCATGTGGCAGGTTCGGCCAGTATCGTGGTGTCATGTGGCAGGTACGGTCAATATCGTGGTGTCATGTGGCAGGTACGGTCAATATCGTGGTGTCATGTGGCAGGTACGGTTGTCATGTGGCAGCTTGTTCTAATTAATGCTATATTCTGGTTTCTAGAGAAGGTGCAAGTGATTTACAATAGTCAAATTTGAACAACATTGAAACAAGCTCTCTTATCATGTGTAGTTCGTTATATTACCACATCATTTCATCGTTACTTTGCCCTTAAATTGAAATTGGAGCAATTGGCCACCCAACATCTTGTGATAAAAGTGCGTCAAACATCTTCTGTGCGATGTGCTGACGATTTTCAACGTTCTTAACTAAACGAAAATCGAGCGTCCTACATTTTATATCATCTTCAATAACTTCCATGAAGGTTTAACCTAGTCGCTTTTGCACTCGATTCCAGAATTTGTGTTCAAATTATCACATAGTACTACTTTAAATTGTATATCAGATGTTGTATATCAGATACATTATCGAATTAATAGCCAATGGTCTCAAATAAATCGGCATAAAATCAGCCGCCTTTTGATATCATGTTCAACTACTTTTGTAGATATCTAATAGGGTGTGTCGCCTGAACGGTTTTTCTTATGCTTAGTGAAATTATCGTGCAGATCATCTTAAAAAAACCCGTGGTCGAAACCAAATCGAAATAAAACAATAAACAAAATATGCGACAGGCCGATAAAGAAACAAATTTGCCGGGCGCTCGGCGTTAAAGTCTCCAGTGATGGCGCTCCGTTGCGATTGGCATCTAACACCACGCGTCGGCCGCCGTCGGAGCGCCGCCGCGGCGCTGTGACGAAAAAGGCGGCAGTGGTTCGAGAATGCCGCGATCGCTACTTGCGATACATGAAAACTGCTGGAAAGAAGTCGGCACCACCAGGTGTACGTCCGTCCGGTGATGAGTGGTTCGGAAAATTGTTTGATATAGCCCGCTGCAAATGTGCTGATATCGATAGCTGCAAATGTGCGATGGCCGACAAAGTGCCACGAATGGAGTTTCCCCTTGTCCAAGACTAGAGAGGACCTCGCCAAATGCAAATCGGCACCGCAGATATCCGTGAAACCACTCGTCGACGCGCCATGGACGAAAGGAGGCGTCTGACCGCCGAGAGAGTCACCACAACCGGGACCTTCTGGAATGGCCCAGCTAGATTCTAATTCAGACCAAGATTCCGCCACAGATTCATCATCCCTCACATCTGTAGTCAATGAGTCAGAGTATATGGTGAACAGTAACACAGACGAACTGCTAAATACGGCTCTAGCAGCAGATCGGTACGGAGTGTCTAATCGTGCGTGTGCTGCGATCATAAACGGTTTCCAAGTGGACATTGGTCGGATCACTTCTGACGATATGGACTGCATAGTGGATAGCAAAAAAGTATGGCGAGCAAGGGATCGGATTAGAAGAGAGGTAGTAGCCCAGAGCCATGAGAATCATGCAGGTCGTGTATCTGGTCTCTACATCGACGGTAGAAAAGACGACACGCTTATGACAGCCAGTTTAAAGGAGACGGAAGAGCACATTGTGGTTGTATCCGAGCCAGACAGTGCATATTTAGGACACTTTACCCCACAGACTGGGAAAGCGGAGGACATTTTTCAGGACCTGAACGCCGTGGCATATGAGTTTGGTGCGGATGTTCCTGTGCTTGGCTGTGACGGCACGATATTTAATACTGGTCAAAAAGGTGGTGTTTTCCGTTTGTTTGAGCTCGGACAAAAACGCCCCGTCCACTGGTTTGTGTGCCAACTTCATGCAAATGAACTTAATCTTCGTGCAGTATTTACCCAGTTAGATGGAGTCACAACAGGACCTAAGTCGTTTAGTGGACTGATTGGCCGGGCTGCTGCAGGCGCAGTAGAAACCTTGCCAGTGGTCGATTTTGAGCCAATCGATGGCGGAAATGTTTCAGAAATGACGCAGGAGATTCTTAGTGACCTAAGTTCAGATCAGGCTATTCTGTACAGTCTGGCGCGTAGTGTCCAGACGGGTATCTCAGATAGAACTGCGAAAATGAAGATCGGTCCACTAAACCACTCCAGGTGGCTGACTCTGGCGGCGCGAATTCTCCGGCTCTACATATCAACCGAAGAGCCATCGGGCAGTCTGAGAATGCTAGCGTAGTTCATCGTGTGCCACTATACTCCCATGTGGTTCTGCATCAAGAAGAACTGGAAATGTTCTGACGGTCCTGGCAATGCGCTGCACAGCGTGCAACTTCTCAAAAGTTTGCGACCTGAGATAGCGGCCATGGTGCAGCCGGTAATACAGCGCAACAGCTACTGGTGTCACCCTGAGGCAGTACTGCTAGCAATGGCACCGGGCCAAGATCAAGCCACACGGGAAAGGGCGGTCACTCAAATCCAGCACAGTCGCAGAACTCAAGTCGATAATGATACTGACGAAGTGCGGAAGTTCAAGCTTCCAAAAGTGAATATGGGGGCAAACAGCATCATGGAGCTGATTGATTGGTGTAATGAAGCGATAACCGAGCCGCCCTTGACGCAACAACTGTCCGATGATGACTTACTAGACATCATCGCGAGTCCTCTCGAAGTACCGCCATACCCCGTGCACAGTCAGACGGTGGAACGGATGGTGAAAGTGGTGACCGAGGCGTCTTTGAAGGTAATTGGTGAAGAGGCCCGCCACGGTTACATTGTGGCGAAGTTGAAACACAGGTCAGCAATGCCAGTGCTCAGCAGCAAAAAGAATTTCATGTCGGGTTTTCTGTCGAGCATGTAGACAAGTAGTACAGTTATAAAATGATAGTTCGTACAAAAAATGTGGCCGCTCGTACAAAAGGTGACGTCGCTGTATGCCCGTCTCCTTCGGTTGTAGTGGAACGGAGCATGATGCCGATTTCGCCTGGTCTATTTGTCATAACAATAAGATATGAAGTGTCTCAGAATGATTTAATTGGTCTTCGATGTAAACAGACGAGGAATTTTGAAGATGTTCAAGCTTTCAAAAGTGAAAATAATAGCATTATACGCCGATAGATCTACTGAATGAAAATGGAACGAACAAGCGACGTAAAGTGAACCTTTCTTTCATGCGTCAGATATCCAGACAACTTATTAAGCGACTGGTGCTTATCAAAAGCCTTTTACCCCACTAAACACTTTCATTGAGTTTTATTAATGAGCTTCATCACCAGAATCCAATCATCAGTCATCCACAGCACCGACTGCCGCCTTTTTCGTCACAGCGCCGCGGCGGCGCTCCGACGGTGGCCGGACGCGTGATGTTAGATGCCAATCGCAACGGAGCGCCATCACTGGAGACTTCAACGCCGGGCGCCCGGCAAGTTTGTTTCTTTATCGGCCTGTCGCATATTTTCTTTATTGTTTGATTTCGATTTGGTTTCGACCACAGGTTTTTTTTAAGGTGATCTGCACGATAATTTCACTAAGCAAAGTGCAATTTCCAAAAAAAGGTCCTTCGTGACACACCCTAATATCTAACCTTGTTATTCTTGCACTCAATTCCATGATTTGTGTCGAATTATCACATTCTATTCCCTCAAATTGAATGTCGGATATTCTACATAAGCGAATTAATTTTCAATGGTCTCAATTAAAGCGGCATAAAATTAGCTGCCTTCTGATGGCAATCTCGACTACTTTTATTTATATGTAACCCTGTCATTTTTGTACTCAACTCCAGGATTTCCATGTCGAATTATCACATTGCATTCCTTTTATTTGTATGTTAGATGCTCTGCATTAGCGAATTAATTTTGAATGGTCTCAAATGAACCGGCATGAAATCAGCTGCCTTCTGATACCACACTCGACATCTTTTATAGATAACTAACCCTGGAATTATTTACCTCTTGACATGAAGCTGTCCAGCATTATTGAGGTTCTGGCATGGCTCGATGCACGTCAAGCGCCGACGGTTGCTACCCAGGGGATCTGGAGGGCCGCCGAGCGGTGGCATGACAAAAAGTACAGTTCCACCTTTCAACAATACCAAGCAAAATCTGCTCTCCCACGACAAAATGGTGTTGGAGAAATTCACGGCTCTAGATTCATTCTTTCCATTTAATGGCCACAACGTAATGTTCTTAAAAGATATCGAGAAAACCTGTCGGCCTCAATTATAATAGTGGCGTAACTCATGCCAGGCACATCGCCTATCGTTTCACACCTGAAAACTGCCTGCAACTTCGGCGTTGGAGCATATTAACGCTCAGGGAATGGTCCCATTCAAGAACTATTATTATTCCCCACCATATTATGAATGGCGGCGTGCGGCCGGGGACGGGCCGGCAGCCGCCGGCATGCACGGCGGCGGCCGGCCGTCAATAGTGGGAAATAGTTCGAGAACGCAATACGCAAAGTAACAATATGCGCAATATATCACTGTAAGTGGCAATGAAATTGACGTCTGAAGGCAGACTAATTTTCATAAATGCACTTCATAAATCATATTTTATGGGGCAGAATTTCATGAATTATAACTATATTATTCGCGCACAGACTAGTGCGGATCCAGGAACGCTTGTCGCGAGTGCATGTTTCAGAGTTCTTGAATGGGATCAGGAACCTACCTGTTTTCTTTCTTTACTGGATATCCCCCTGATGTCCGCATTAACACTGCGTTTGACGCCTAACGTTGTCGTGTCATATGGTGGACATGATCGTCACTGTCGGGAACAATGGCAGGTGAGGCCGCTATCGTGCAATGTGGCAACTCAACTGTTATTGTTCAACTAATCTACGCTCATAGAAAACGTTCGTGCTAGTAGTTCCTTGTGACAAAAGCAGTGAACGTGGTGTCTTATCGCAAACAAGGCTTTTATGACGATGTTTTGTGATGTATATGAATGGCCCAGTGACTTCCTGTGCTCTGAAAGTTGACGTGGCCATCATAGTTTTGTCCTGTGCTGGACGCGGCCGGGATAATCATACACAATGTCAGCTCTCCGACATTTTGTCTAATTAACAGCTCTTCACCGCTCTCACCACTGCCGAATTCCAGCCGTTCTCATCACTGTCGAGACCCAGCTACTCTCTCTCCCTCTCTCTCTCTCTCTCTCTCTCTCTCTCTCTCTCTCTCTCTCTCTCTCTCTCTCTCTCTCCTCTCTCTCTCTCTTCCTCACCACTGCCGAGATCCATGCCGTTTTCACCACTGTCGAGACATAGCTACTCTCTCTCCTCACCACTGCCGAATTCCAGCCGTTCTCATCACTGTCGAGACCCAGCTACTCTCTCTCCCTCTCTCACCACTGTCGAGATCCAGCCGCTCTCACCACTGTCGAGACCCAGCTACTCTCTCTCTCTCACCACTGTCGAGATCGAGCCGCTCCCATCACAGTCGAGATCCAGCCGCTCTCACCATTGTCGAGATCCAGCCGTTCTCACCACTGTCGAGACCCAGCTACTCTCTCACCATTGTCGAGACCCAATCGCCCTCACCACTGTCCAGATCCAGTCGCATTCACCACTGTCGAGATCCGACCGCCCTCATCACTGTCGAGTTCTAGTCCCACTCGCCATCATCGAGATCCAGCCATTCTCACGACTGTGCAGGTCGCTCTCACGACTGTCTAGATCCAGTCATTCCATCCAGCCACTACCGAGATCGAGTGCTCTCACCACTGTCGAGATCCAGGCGCCGTTGTACATCCTCATGCTGTTGAGCCACAGCACCATCTTCTCCTGATCGATGCCGACGCCGTCCCTCAGCAGGTAGACGAGCAGCGCGTAGGAGGTGGCCTCCACCGCCTGCGCGTCCCACACCTGCTCGTTCTTGGCCTCCAGGTAGGGCCGCTGGTTGACGTCGCGACTGACGGGCAGACCCTGCAGCGGCTGGCGCGCCCAGTAAAACATGCCGTCCAGCTGACGTCGCGCCGCCTCCAGCTTGCTGAAGGCCACCTCGCGGTCGACGCTGCGGCTAACCGTGAGCGCGTACGCCGTAATGGCGATCTCATAGTCGTCGGTGAGCACGTTGAGCGTGCGCTCGAGGTACTGGGTGGCGCGCACGCGCGCCGTCGCCACCGTCGCCTTGGTGTCGCCCTGCAGCTTCTCCTGCAGGGCGTGCAGTGTGATGAGCACGTGCGCCGTGAGTGGCACGCGGCGGCGGCGGCCACCGCCGGCGGCGTCGGCCATCTTCTGGTCGAGCGGCGCGTCGCGGTACCACTGCGTTTCGCTGAACGAGCCGTCCCGGTTCTGGAAGAGACACAGCCAGTCGGCCGCCTCGGACAGGATGCGCGGCTCTACGTACAGGTAGTTCTCCCAGTCTTGGAACTGCGAGTAGTCCAGCTGGCGCGCCGTCCACGCCGTGCTCCTGGCCGACACGCGCACACGCCTTGTCAAACTGGAGCAAATCGTCCGTCGTCGGGGATGCTACAGACGCTGCCAACTCACACCAACTGCGCCGTCAGCTCCGGACTAGTTCCAGGAGGTCGCAACACAAGATTGTTGTGGTTTTCACTTTTTAGCGTAACGGTAACAGTTTTGGAAGTTAAGGCAGCTGACACAAAGGATCTCTATCAGGGGGATGGCCAGCACTTCTCCGGGAAGGGGGTGCATGGGTGAAATCATTGGGGTGGGGGTGGGAACATATCCCACAAATTTATGAAAAGTGACGATTTGTCCCCTCCAATTTGTTTCGTGTCCTCCAAGCCTCAGCTACCTGAGTATGAGCACCGCAAAATTATGCGTAATCATTTATAAAGGGAAAATATATATGCAAGAAAATCACTGAAAATACTAGAAGCCGATCTAGCCAATCAACGAGCTTCATGTGCTATCTGTCGTCACAAAATCTCCTAATGATAAATCAGCAAACGTTAGAAATGTTTGCTTCCTGACCATTCTTGAATAACGCGAGCCTTGACCATCGTGTGTTCTGGCTTGGGTTGAAAATTGCGCTTTGCGAGATTTGATAAAAGCAATTAAGGCTAAGAATGCTGCATTTAGAATGCTTAAGGAAGCTTCACATATTGTAAATCTAAGGTCGTATCGAAAATCTAGACACTGTGAAGCAAAAAAAAAAAAAACAGCAGCAAAGCGAGCAAGAGTTGGATTTGGCTAGGAACTATAATGGGGGCACTAAGAATTATTTAGTTTCTATAAGCTGAGTAAAGTTTCTACCACAATTGGTCCACTGAATGTAAATGGGACTATATTGGGTGAGGATAGTGAGATGGCTGAGGAGCTGAGCAAGCAATATAAATCAGTGTTTACATTAGAATATATGACTAATCTGCCAACCGCACAGCACAGTTCAGTGGCATGTGATAGGATAAACGATGTTGATATCATTGATAGAGATGTTGTTTTCAATCACATCAGGAAAATGAAGCCAAACAAGGCAGCAGGACCTGGTGAAATTTGCGGTATTGCGGGAAGCTGAAAAGGCACAAACAGATTGGACAATGGCAAATGTAGTTCAAATTTTCAAGAAAGGAGAAAGAGGGAAAGTTGAAAACTATAGGCCAGTAAGCCTCGCATCCTTAGTCTGCAAGGTACTCGAATCAATTATTATCAAGGGAAGAATAGTTATTTATCTGGAAGGAAACATATTGATTCAAGATACTCAACATGGGTTTAGAAAAGGGCGATCGTGTCTCGCAAATCTCGTGAACTTTGCTACAGAACAATTTGATCAGGGAAATTATGTTGATGTAGCATACCTTGACTTTAGTAAGGCCTTTGACAAGGTACCCCATAAACGGTAAATGATGCAGCTTTAGGTCCATGGTATTGCAGGTAGCATCCTAAAATGGATACAGTTGTGGCTGTCAGATGGACAGCAGATAGTGATGCTAAATGAGGAGTCATCGTGATGCTAAGTGCTAAGTGCGAAAGTCATGAAGAAGCTTTACTGTGCATATGTCAGGCCACATTTGGAATACTGCATCCAAGCTTGGTCTCCTAGTTATGAAAAAGATTGTTGGCTTTTAGAGAGAGGAGAGAGAGAGAGAGAGAGAGAGAGAGAGAGAGAGAGAGAGAGAGAGAGAGAGAGAGAGAGAGAGAGAGAGAGAGAGAGAGAGAGAGGAGAGAGGAGAGAGAGAGAGGAGAGAGAGAGGGAGAGGGAGAGGGAGAGGGAGAGGAGAGGGAGAGGGGAGGAGGGGAGGGGAGGAGGGAGAGGGAGGGGAGAGAGGGAGAGGGAGAGGGAGAGGGAGAGGAGAGGGAGAGGGAGAGAGGGAGAGAGGAGAGAGAGGGGAGATGGAGAGAGATGGAGAGAGATGGAGAGAGATGGAGAGAGATGGAGAGAGATGGAGAGAGATGGAGAGAGATGGAGAGAGATGGAGAGAGAGATGGAGAGAGATGGAGAGAGATGGAAAGAGATGGAGAGAGATGGAGAGAGATGGAGAGAGATGGAGAGAGATGGAGAGAGATGGAGAGAGATGGAGAGAGATGGAGAGAGATGGAGAGAGATGGAGAGAGATGGAGAGAGAGTGGAGAGAGATGGAGAGAGATGGAGAGAGATGGAGAGAGATGGAGAGAATGGAGAGAATGGAGAGAGAATGGGAGAATGGGAGAGGAGAGATGGGGAGAGATGGGGAGAGATGGAGAGAGAAAGTACAAAAGAGGGCTACAAAAATCGTTAATGGCATAAGCAACCTGGCATATGATAAAAAAAATTGAAGAAATTGAAGAAAAAAAATTGGAGTCTTTCTTCACCAACAGGGTAATAGAACACTGGAACCAGCTGCCATAAATCATTGTCAGTAGCAGCACATTGAACATCTTTAAAAACAACATAGACAATCATTATAAGGATAGAGGGCTTGCTTTTCAGTATTCCAGGGAGAGCTGATCGACGGATTTGGTAGGCAACTGGCTAATTGTCCAGAGTGGAACCAAGAAGGGCCCTTGTAGCTCACAGTTGCACTGATCCTTGATGTCTTTATGCCTTGAAGTTCTTGAATTTATAGAAAGTTAACACAACGACGTAATTCGGGAAGCTATGGGCAGTTATCATGACGACATAGTTTGGGAAGTTATGGGCAGTTAGCGTAACGGTAGAGTTCTGGAAGTTATGGGCAGTTTCCGCAACTGAAGAGTTCTGGAAGTTATGTATAGCTAGCGTGACGGTATAGTTTTGGAAGTCATGGATAAACTCAATAAAGAAAAGAGCCGGAGAGAAGATCTGATTCCACCCTAGCTGGTGCCATGTTCGGGTGCTGGTGGAATTGCTGGATCCTTGTGGTATTCTGGGTATAGATGGTATGACATGCTGGATGTTGATGGCATGTTAGCTGCTGATGATATGCTGGGTGCCGGTGGTATGCTCGTCACTACTGGTGTGCCGGTTACACGTGGATTGCCTGGTGCTGGCAGTATGTTGGGTGCTTGTGATACGTTTGGATGGAGGTCTGCATTCTTTGAAATGGCCTACCCGCTCACCACACCCACTGTGCCGCTGCTGCTCACCAACGCTCACAACCCGCTCACTACACGCTCACCACACGCTCACTACACACTCACCGCCCGTTCGCCACACACTCACCACGCACTCATCACACGCTCACCGTCCGCTCACCACACACTGGGCCGGCCACCGTCCGCTCACCACACACTGGGCCGGCCACCGTCCGCTCACCACACACTGGGCCGGCCACCGTCGAAGAAGACGAACGGTCCGCGACGGAAGCGCTTCATGATGAGGATGAACTGCACGTTCATCTTCTCGAGCACGGCGCGCAGGAAGGGCCGGCGCAGCTGGTTGGTGCGCCGCATGTAGTGCAGCGACCACGCGTTGTACGCCAGCGTGAACACGGTGCCGTCGAGACATTTGAGCGGCCGGCCCAGCACCGCCGCCGACGTCATAAACGGTTGCGGGAAGATCGGGCCGATGACGTCACCTGGCAATAGATCGGTCGCCAGAGATCATGATGAGGTTGTCGCTCACGATAAATCAGGCGGAAAATTGTGTGGCATAAACGAATGTTATAAGCAAGATAATTGTACACCAATTGCGTTTTTTTGTGGCTTTTGGTGGACTGTGTTTCCATTTCTCTTTGCGTTTAATATGGTATTAGTTTATGGTTTTTATGCGACCTTTCTCACAATTTCCTACCACCTGATATCTGGGATGGCTTGAGGGAAATTATGGAAAGGCAAAATATCGAGTTGATGGATATCGAAAACAAAATATTGAAGGTACAAAATATTCGAATGCGTAAAATGTCGCAAACGCGAAGTATCGAATCGCAACATATGAAACGTAGAACACATCAACCACGAAAAATCGAATCTCAAAACATGAAATGCGCAAAACATCTTCACGCAATATGTTGAATCGCAAGACATCTAATGCGCAAAACATAGAGGACGCAAAATATCGAGAAAAGAAAACGTTGTGCCGCATAGCCCAGTCACTCACATCGCGTCATCTTCCTTGCCCACATCCTCCCTCACTATTCAACCTTCTCAAAGGTAGCATTCGTTTACTGCCCTATGAAGCTTAAATGGTTTCACACAAACCGTGTATGACTGCTTACACACCGTATTTGTGGGGCGAACTGAATGCTAATTGATGTTGAGAAATCTGTTGTTTGTTTTTGATTGTCGGTTATGCTCTTCCCAATGTGCTTCTACGTCCTATCCTAGTGGACTCCATATATAGCCAACAGTATTTATATGTGGATAATCAACTATCTGAATACCGATGTGGTACTTGGTCCACCATCTTGTACCTGCATCCCCTTCCCACTCACAATTTTTGCATTGTCTCCGCCCTTATCCTCGTTCAACCTTGAACCATTGCGTTTGAGGCTGTATATGCATACCTTGCATGCTAAGTTATATATGCCAATACAAAAGTATGAACATTTGACAAAGTGAAACACTTTCATCCACAGAAGCACTAATGAACATGGATGTAACTAAGTTTCTACAAATGTACTGTTTCGGCCGGCAAATGGGTGTGTACTGGCATGGTACTATAATGCCGTCCAGTAACTGTAAATGATGTGGCCCCGTAAGCCAACCGACAAATCGCGCCCCGTAACTGTAATGCGCCCAAGGTCTCTCCATCCGGCACGCCGGCGCAGCCGCCGGGCGGCCGGCACTGGATCAGCGACCTCTGGGGTGGTGCTGGGCAGACGACTTCTGGGGTGGTGCTGGGCAGACGACTTCTGGGGTGGTGCTGGACAGACGACTTCTGGGGTGGTGCTGGGCAGACGACTTCTGGGGTGGTGCTGGGCAGACGACTTTTGGGGTGGTGCTGGGCAGACGACTTCTAGGGTGGTGCTGGACAGACGACTTCTGGGGTGGTGCTGGGCAGACGACTTTGGGTGGTGCTGGCAGACGACTTCTGGGGTGTCTGGGTGGTGCTGACAGACGACTTCTGGGGTGGTGCTGGGCAGACGACTTCTGGGGTGGTGCTGGGCAGACGACTTCTGGGGTGGTGCTGGAAACGACTTCTGGGGTGGTGCTGGGCAGACGACTTCTGGGGTGGTGCTGGGCAGACGACTTCGGGTGGGCATCTGGGCAGACGACTTCTGGGGTGGTGCTGGGCAGACGACTTCTGGGGTGGTGCTGGACAGACGACTTCTGGGGTGGTGCTGGGCAGACGACTTCTGGGGTGGTGCTGGGCAGACGACTTCTGGGGTGGTGCTGGGCAGACGACTTCTGGGGTGGTGCTGGGCAGACGACTTCTAGGGTGGTGCTGGACAGACGACTTCTGGGGGTGGTTCTGGACAGACGACTTCTGGGGTGGTGCTGGGCAGACGACTTCTGGGGTGGTGCTGGGCAGACGACTTCTGGGGTGGTGCAGGGCAGACGACTTCTGGGGTGGTGCTGGGCAGACGACTTCTGGGGTGATGCTGGGCAGACGACTTCTGGGGTGGTGCTGGGCAGACGACTTCTGGGGTGGTACTGGGCAGACGACTTCTGGGGTGGTGCTGGGCAGACGACTTCTGGGGTGGTGCTGGGCAGACGACCGATCGACGCCCGACGACAGTGACGTGTACTTTATCAGCCATTAAACGGACCTAGGTGAACTGCCCCTGACAGTCAGTCGCCGGGAGATGATCGAGCGACGCGGTTCTATGGTCGGTTCGTGCTCTGGAGTGCGTTTTTCTTCAGATGTCAGTCGTGCTCTCGTAGTCTCAGCTGGCATCTCCCCCTTCCAAATTTGTATTGGACAATATGGCGTGCAGTGGACGATCTGTGTCGGACAGCCGGAGTGAAGCGAACGCGAGGACCGCTGGGCTATCACATCGCCTAGGTAGAGTCCAAAGACATTTGTTTAACAATTGGTTGCCGTGACGTCGGATCACCCATCATCAACGCTCGACTCAGACCACCGACAAACCGTTCGGCACAGATTGGGAAAACAAACGAGTACAACTACACGCCCGCGCGTAAGTTCGAGCAAAATCACAAAATCCTTCCTAAAAAAAACCTCCGATTTTCGACCACTTATATAGCTGTCTCCTAAAATTGCATAATTGTGTTCAACACCTGTTGTTTGCTGTTTGCTGTGGTTGTGCATTCTTGTGTGAATCTTGAGGCGAACTTGTAACATACAATTATCCACAAAGTGAGCGAATTCCGAAAATTTTGTGAACAAATGATATGAAAATAAAGACAACGTAACATAATTAAACATGACTGAAAATACCTTTGATATAATTGCCGAAAGCTTGAACAAAATCAAATTTGAAATGAGAGCACAGGGACTGAGCCAAAATGCAAAACCGTTTTCTGGGGAAAGCCACCTTAAACTTTGTGATTGGCCAAAACAATTAGACCGCATCATCTTGAGCACGGATGACTAACAAATGATGATACTTCGTATAAATACGCTTTCTGGACCCGCAGCCGAATTCATGCATGGCGTACCTTCAACAACCACATATGACGCGGGCAGAAGTTAAACGAGTCATGGAAGAAAGGTACTCTGACCTTTCAGATCAAAAAGGCTCCCAGGGATGTTTGCGAAAGATGAAACAGCATCCGGCCGAACTAATAAAAAAATTTGGTGAGAGGTTACTCGCTGTTGCGCGTGAGGCATAAACGGACTGGAAAATTCCACGCTCAGGACATTCTGATAGACCTTTTTAAGAGAGGCGCACAGAGTAGATCTTTGGCAAATAAATTATACCGACAGCAATTTCGAACTCTCGAGGAAGCCATCCAAGTTGCAGCGAGAGAGCAGCAGATAGACAGGACCACTGAGTTATGTAGAGGTGTGCAGACAAGGGAAGACGATCCAATGGATATCGGTTCGATTCACCTGGAGAGAGGAGCGGAGAGGATGGACTACTTATAGAAACTAGTATTTGCTATAGGCCAATCGGTGGAAAAATTATCAGCGAAAACGCCAGAAATGGAGAAACCGAAAACAGAGAACCAACCTCAGCCTGGACCCCGGGTATTTCACCCATCGTACCAACGTTACCCCCGACCGCCGCAAGCCTATCCCTCAAGACACCACCACGGACCCCCCCCCCCATGGCCCCAGAATGTGGAGAGCACCGCCAAACCCAGCCCACCGCTGGACTTCAGATGACAGACCCATTTGTGCGAAATGTGCCAAAATTGGTCACCTTGGACGGTAGTGCCGCTCTGAGCCCATCTCATCCAGACGGAAAACTAACGAGCTCTGTCGTGACTGACCACCGCCATGGAGCTGAGAAAATTCAGGAGGAAACAAAGAGAAAAGAGAGGAAAATGTCAGGAAAAAGAGACCAAGAAAGACGCAAACAGAAACTTGCCCGAGTCCAACAAATTCACAAGGCACACCCATGGCTTGGCTTCATATAGGCAACCACAAGGACTGTACGCTCGTGGACACTGGATCCGACATACTATTGATATCTGAAAAAATTGTTTGACAAAATCGCGGAGAAAAACATCATAAATTCCCCAGAGGACCGAGGAGACTGCATACGACTGGTATCAGCTAGTGGCCTCGCCTTAAAAAAAAAAACATTGGAGTCGGAACCTTCATGGTTGAAGTGAGCGAACTCCGAAAACTGTTCGCATTTCAAATTATAGAAAACCTGAAACAGGAATGCATGTTGGAAAATAATTCATTTGACTCAATTCGGAGCAAAATTAGATATTGAGAAAATGGCTCTGCATCGAAGGAAACATGATTCCACTGAGACCATAACGCCAGACCAGTTAGCAGGCGAGCTCCCTCGTCCGTGTCAAAGCAAGAGTCCACATTCCCGCCAACACTGCCGTGGAATGCCCGGTATTCATCAACCGTGTCCAGCTAGTCGATTAAAATTATCATATACGCTTGCTGGATATGCCGCTGATCCCTGAAGAACCTGGTTTTTTCATAGCCCAAGTAGTAGCAAAGCCTGATCAGCATAAACGCTTACCAGTTTGAATTCGCAACGCCACTACACCATATTTTTCCTCGTACCCAGAGTAGGTGATCGTATTCACTGAGACTATAGACGACTCCGACCTAGAAAACCTGATAGACACGACCAGAGAAATAGAATTGACGCCGCCGACCGCACCCTCTGACCCGCTGGAGCAAGCTAAACTGACTCACCTAACAAAGATCAACTAGAACGGCCGTTACGTGCTAGCACTGACCTACTTGCCGAGACCGACGCAGACCTGGGAACGACTGATGTCTTGGAAATGGACATTGACACTGGAGATAGCCCACCGACCCGACAGGCGCCTTACATAACCCCATTATCTCATCGAAAATATGTAGAACAAATAAAAGGGATGACAGAAGCCGGGACAATTGAAGAATCGGACATACCCTGGGCGGCCCCGATAATAATACACACCCCCTCATTGAAGACATCCTCGCCCCTCTTGGAGGTGCGAACTTATTTTCGTCTTTGGATTTGAAAGCTGGTTATTGGCAAATTCCGATGTTAGTGGAGGGCATCCCAAAACAGCATTTACGTGTATTCTAGGCCTGTGCAGCTTTCGCAAAATGACTTGGCATCTGTAACTCACCATCAAAATTCACGGAGTTGAGAAACAAAGTGTCTGAAATAAACAATCAGTGTCCAACGGCGAACATCGATGCATAATATAATACTCGAAAACATTTCACAAATATTTGGCTCATCTTCAAGAAGTTTTCCGTCGACTGCATGAAGCTAAACTGAAATTAAAAGTTCCCAAATGTGACTTCTTGACAGAAAAAGTTCAATACTTAGGACACGTCGCATCAATTTCTGGCATCCAGCCAAACCCCGAGAAGGTTGAAGCAATTCAGTATATGGTAGCCCCGACCAACGTCAAGGGAGTCCGCTAATTTATCGATATGTGTTCCTACTGCCATCACTTCATTCCAAAATTCAGTCAAATTTCAGCGCCGCTCATAAACATCACTAAGAAACATGCAAATCTTGATTGGACCAACGAGTCTGAACATACTTTCGAAACTCCAAACAAAAATTACCTTCCGCACCTGTAATGGCATATCCCGACATCAAGAAGGAGCGTAAGGTGCACTCGGACTCTTCCCAAAATGTCATTGGAGCCGTCTTGGTTCAGGGGCATAATGACGATGGAAGAGTGGTACAGTACCTGTCGAAACAATTGAACGAAACACAACATAAATGGCAAATAGTCCAGATGGAGACGTATGCATGCGTTTGGGCCGTGCAGAAATTACAACATTTGTTAGGATCTAAATCTACCATTCTGACCGATCACCGTCCGTTCGCCTCCTTGAACCTGTCAGAAATGAAGAATCCCATGTTGCAAAGATGGGCTATCACGCTTCCAGAGCACAACTGTGAAGTAATTTACAATAAAGGAAGCAAATATGTCGTTGCAGACCATCTCAGTAGAATACATGCATCCGATCAAGCCGTGAATGTCATCGATTCAGGTCATGTTCCCATGGTTGATCTCGGCCAAATCGAGTTCAGGAAACCAGAGGAAGAGCTTAGCAGATAAAAATTAAGGACATACTAGTAAAGTGGGACAACATAGAGAAACTTCAGAAGGCAGATGAGGACATAGCAAATATTCGAACAATGATGAATGACAAATAGCACGCAGATTATTGAGACATCGTTTTACATTACATGGAATTGGACACTGATATACAAAATTAGCCACGGTACCTCGTTGTGGACCATTTCCAGGTGCCCAACTAAGCGTGCCCAAGTATTTGAGACAGGAAGCGTTGAAGGAGATGCACGAAGGTTTCTTTGCAGGACATATGGGACTCACGAAAACGCATGAGAAACTTACATTTAGATGTTACTGGAATGGCATGTGGAGGGATATTGCGGCTTATCTTAAAATTGCGTGCCTTGTATCGGGCGTAGTGTAAAGCCAGCACCTCAGCGAGTGCAGCCTTCTAGGTCAGCCAAACGAGCCGAGGCTGACCCGAGCCGTAACCCATATGATGACGATTGCTAAATGGATGTAGACATCCCACCGAGAACAATGCCTGAAGTAACTGGTGGGTCGACAACGGGAGAGGCAATACCCGGCCGTGTTCCACCGCCGGTCGCGTCAGGCCTGCCGAAAAGTGAATGATCTCTCACCCAGTCAGCAGATGAAGCTGAGCCCTCACCAGAATCAAGTGATACCGAGACAGACGACATTCCTCTGTCTGAATCAGTTCAGAAAAACAAAAGGCCACTGCCCCTCCACCAGTGAGTGAGACGACGATGCTCCACTTTCGGAATTAGTCGAACGAAACAAAAGGCAACTCACCTCTTCGAGCGATTCTGAGGACACCCTATCAGAATTGCCCCTATCAGAATTATCAGAGCGCCTAAAACGACCACGGCCTACGTCCAGTGATTGAGACCAGTGAAGTTCACAATCGCAATTACCGAAACGTTCAGAACCTCCAACCAGCGAATCGGAAGATAAACTTCCGCTTTCAGAATTATAAAAACGCTTGCAGGATTCGACTGAAAGCCTAGTGAGGCCAGTCCCTGAAAAACGGCCTTTAGACGAATCAACCGATGAGGATCGGCATCCACGCAAACGTCAAATTCACGATGACTCTGCTACTTCCACGGATTACGAAGCTGATGTCGACCGTGTCGACGTCACACCTAATAAAACTTGCGCCCTTGAGAGCTTTGTGGGGATGCAAAATGAAACAATGAATTAAAATTACAAACGATGATGTTCCAATCGATACTTAAGTAGCCACTCAAATATATACATCATTAAGCGAATACCAGCGAGCTGCCTCAAGTCATTATGTAACTGTATTGTCGACGCAGTGTCACCGCATTCGGTGAGTAACACCCTCCACCGGCATGATAATTGCCGATGTGATTGGTGTGGTGTGTGCAGCACCATTTTCATGGTACCCCATATGGGCATAAGGATACTGGTGTGACGTTGTGACGTCAACTATCCTGATGTCTAGTGTGACACAGGTCTTTTATGTTACAGAATGTCGGTGGTCGAAATCGTTCCTATCTTATTGCTCCTTGCACTTGAAACCTTTTACGGAGCTCTGTTTTTGTCACGCGTTGTCTTGTATTCAACCCATGACATCTGGAATAAGCATGTGTCGCTTCTTGTGTATGATGTGTCAACAATGCTGAGTGTCCTGAACCACATGCCACATGTGTTCGAAAAACGTATATGACTATATCTCATTGCCCATCCGCACTTTCCGTATTGACGATGCGAAATCCCAGCTGACCGAGAGCTTGAAAACACTTAGGATAAATTTAGATGATAGCGTCCTGACAGCCATATCAATCATTCCGAACAATCATAGATGGAAGCGGTCCGTCCTGCCCTTCATTGGAAATGCCTTGTCCTTTATTTTCGGTACAGCTACCGACACTGAACTTAAAGCCGTTCTCAACCAACTTTTGATAATTTGGAAAAAGAAAAAGACAAAATAGTTCACATCCTTTGGAAAAACGAATCCCTCGTGAACCATACCAACGCGGAAGTACAAACGAACCGCGAGGCGATCAATGAGATCAGCCGTTTGGCGAACAATGTGACCTACCTGGTATCAAATCTGGAAGATACCAAACAGCAAAACTTTGAAACTTACATTTTACTTTAAACCCAAATTGCCAAAGTGACGGAAAACGCTTGAGCCATCATCCAACAGACTAGCACTCAACTTTCGGAATTGCAGATGCAATCATACTTTTGGCTCGTGGAATCCTGTCTCGATCATTAAAATAAAACAGGTCAACTACTTATAATTATTTCGAGCATCAAACATGCCCTTACACAATGGCAAAACTTTACCCTACCGGACCGAAAAAAAACTCGTGGAGTGCTACCAAAATACAGCAACCAACTTCAAGTGCAGCAACCATCTATTTTAGGACGTCATGAACACGGAACCGTCCAGGTACTGGAGCGTGCACAGTGACTGCAGCTCCACCAGCCTACTGCGCTTCAAAACGCGCCATGGCCCTTCATGACAGGCGAAATTGCAAATAGATCTGGATTAGCACACCTCATGCGTTGTGCGCAATATTTCGAATCGTGACCGTTGCTGGAGAACTATTAGAGTCCTGACCGAACACAGTGACCGAACCCTAGTGCAGTTTTTATTTGATCTAGGGAGCGAGTCCTTCTGCGATTCTGACCTGAGACAGTGACTGATCCCTGTGGGCTTCCGTATACGAATCGCCGCCAGGTGGCATACGGAACCTCGGGTGATTGCTCGGTGAAGATGTTCAGGAACTTGTGGTCCACAGCACGGTTTTTCAAGTCCAACAGGAATGATGTGTGCTTACCGATCTGCACTCCCTCGGCCTGGGAATGGAATGTCAACTATCATACGTTCTGGAAGACATTGGCGTTATGGCATTACAGCAATCTCGTTCATCTGATCCTTACGCACGGGGCTGATACTCTTTCATATCGACACTTATTTCTATGAAGCCCATCCGTTGAGTAATTACTTCGCATCTTGATTTAAAGTGCATCACTTTGAATACACTTGTCGGTACGTAGCAGTTTCAAAAACAAATTTTGTATTCCGAAATCAGGTTTTCTCTGTTACGCATGTACAGATAGGACGGTTGCGGACACTTACTGTGACCCGGACGGTAGCCGTCTCGACATCGAGACCAAACTGAGTGATGCACTGCAGGGTCACCACCAGCTCTCCCAGCTCAACTAGCGGCTTGATTGGCACTGTCACCTCTAAACTGGACTCGGGTCCCACCTGCGGAAAAATAAATATAAATAAATCAGACACGATCATCGCAAAGCTGAACTCAGACTCTGCCTGTCGGAGGCCAAATGTGAACAACTTAGGTTGGATCAACTGGACTTGGGCCTTACATGGGGAATGCCAAGTGGGAACTATGCATTGCATGCCCCGTGAGCGCTACTGTTTTCAGGCAACATATAAAGGCAGATGGATGTCACGAGGCAGGGGAAGGGCCGAAGGCTCTCAGAGTGATCTTCAACAGACGCTGCCACGGTCTACGTCATCGTCACCAGGACCCGATGATGCCACCTCTACATGTACGGCACAAAATAACACCATGGAACGATCAGCAAGGCGCGGGAATAAAGACAATGCAAGTAATTCGCCAAACACACCGCGGGGATTGCCTAATTTTATTAACACCACACCTATTGCGTTTCATCAAACAAACATGACTTCAAATCGGCTATTGCCATCTACATAGATAGTTGCCACGCTTCTACCAGCTTCTTACGCTCACCGGACGACTTGAAAATGCAGAGGTATTACCAGCAACAGGTGGTGGTGGTCGCCGGATGTCGATATCTTACCGGCACCACGTGCTGGTGGTCGCCGGATGTTAATGTCTTACCGGCACCAGGTGTCGCCGGATATGAGTGTCTTACCGGCACCAGGTGTCGCCGGATGTCAATGTCTTACCGGCACCAGGTGTTGGTGGTCGCCGGATGTCAATCGCACGTTCTTGTGTGAGATTACGCCATGCTCCTCGACGTGCACGAACCTGATAGCCCACGAGCGGTGGGGTTATTGGTTATAATTACCAAGGATGTGCACATGGTAACCATGTGATCCCATAGCGATCCAATTGGGTGGGTGAAGGACAAACAAGTATTGGGGAAAATTATGTTTGAGACGCACTTAAAACCACACCAGCGGTTGCAGCAATGCAATATAACTCAGGAATACCATAGCCGAATAATTACTGCTGGATATGCTGATAGTCAAAGGAATTTAGCACTGGAACATACCACTCCGCTCTTTATCCACACCATTCCACCGTTCCACGACAAAGCACAGTTTTTTTTCTCGAAAAAGCTAACCATTTAGGTATGATATCGGTAAGGTCATTACGGGCCATCTGGTCCCTAATTCTAGCGTTAATTGCCACATTCTAAATGATGGTCTGCTTCACTAGTTTGCATGCGAGGGCATGTAGCACATGTGCCATGGTGCATCATAGGCGTCAGGATGCACTACAAGGGTGACGGTGTCTCACAGACGCCAGGGTATAACACATGCGCCAGGGTCTAGCACTCGTTTCATTTACTCTGTCGTGCGTTCCAATGCCTTTTTAACCGTGTTTGGTCTGTGACGGAACACTGGACAGGGACATAAATGGCCACATTGTTCGTGAATGGTATTGCAAGTATTGCAAGTATTACAAGTATTGTAAGTATTGCACCGACTTTTGTGGTCGGATAAAATTTCGTTGATTATGACAAAGCGGTCCGATGAGATAAGGTACCTATAGTGCAGGCCGTCACTCCGAGACATTGTGCTTCAGACTACGTTGCCACTTTTGCATTTGAGGTATAGACACTTGAGAAGGTCAAGCACAAGGTGAAAAGTGTGTCGGTGCAGAACTAGGCTGTGAAGCTTTGGTGTTAGCGCTGCCCAGCTCATGCGGTCAAACGTGACATTGCGTAGACTTAGATCAGCCACTGCTGTGCACCTGCGGAACAGAGCTCGCTTACTGTTGTGTACTCGAATGAGTCAGGGTACGATACATATTTGGCTCTGGAAGCCGCATACTGCTTTGTAGAGCAATTTGCTTTATTTCAAAATTATTTGCTGATTCCGTCCACTGAGGTCTTAAAAACGCACCGCTGATTTTCATGAGGAGCATTTCGTTCCATTGCGATAGCGTAACATGGGTATTACAAATGATACTACGTCTACTTTACAGATGAATGAAACAAAAGCAAGAAGTGCAGAACAATTATTAGGCGACCCACAGTCTCAGACTTCTTAGTCGGCTGACTTCAACCACTTTCTTTAGTGGAGTCGATTGATTGATTGATTGATTATTTGTGCTTAAGGGCGCATCAACTGCTACTGGTTATGTAGCGCCCATCTTTAGTGGAGTCAGCCCTACGCCATAAAAAAAAAAAATATATATATATATATATATTTGTCTCACTTGTCAATTGCGTGACCATAAAAGCCACACAAAAACTTAAACTTTAGGTTGACATAGCTACAGATTAGTGGCACAAGTAGCCTCACCCGTAAGCGGGCTTCTGAGCAGCAGCGACTGCTGACTTTACCTATAGGCAGGACTGCTGGGAATGACCACCAGAGACGCGGGCTTCTAGGCAGCAGCGACTGCTGACTTTACCTATAGGCAGGACTGCTGGGAATGACCACCAGAGACGCGGGCTTCTAGGCAGCAGCGGCTGGTGACCTTACCTATAGGCAGGACTGCTGGGAATGACCACCAGAGACGCGGGCTTCTAGGCAGCAGCGACTGCTGACTTTACCTATAGGCAGGACTGCTGGGAATGACCACCAGATACGCGGGCTTCTAGGCAGCAGCCGCTGGTGACCTTACCTATAGGCAGGACTGCTGGGAATGACCACCAGAGACGCGGGCTTCTAGGCAGCAGCGACTGCTGACTTTACCTATAGGCAGGACTGCTGGGAATGACCACCAGAGACGCGGGCTTCTAGGCAGCAGCGGCTGGTGACCTTACCTATAGGCAGGACTGCTGGGAATGACCACCAGAGACGCGGGCTTCTAGGCAGCAGCGGCTGGTGACCTTACCTGTAGGCAGGACTGCTGGGAATGACCACCAGAGACGCGGGCCTCTAGGCAGCAGCGGCTGGTGACCTTACCTGTAGGCAGGACTGCTGGGAATGACCACCAGAGACGCGGGCTTCTAGGCAGCAGCGGCTGGTGACCTTACCTGTAGGCAGGACTGCTGGGAATGACCACCAGAGACGCGGGCCTCTAGGCAGCAGCGGCTGGTGACCTTACCTGTAGGCAGGACTGCTGGGAATGACCACCAGAGACGCGGGCCTCTAGGCAGCAGCGGCTGGTGACCTTACCTGTAGGCAGGACTGCTGGGAATGACCACCAGAGACGCGGGCCTCTAGGCAGCAGCGGCTGGTGACCTTACCTGTAGGCAGGACTGCTGGGAATGACCACCAGAGACGCGGGCCTCTAGGCAGCAGCGGCTGGTGACCTTACCTGTAGGCAGGACTGCTGGGAATGACCACCAGAGACGCGGGCCTCTAGGCAGCAGCGGCTGGTGACCTTACCTGTAGGCAGGACTGCTGGGAATGACCACCAGAGACGCGGGCCTCTAGGCAGCAGCGGCTGGTGACCTTACCTGTAGGCAGGACTGCTGGGAAGGACCACCAGGGCGAGCACCTCGATCGGCTGGTTGTTGACCAGTAACAGTCGGGCGGAAATAGTCTCGCCGCGCCTGATCTGGGACGCTAGCTCCATGGTCATGTAGAACGGCCGGTTACTGACATACTGAAGCAGACAATCGCCACATCATC
Source organism: Imbricaverruca yamaguchii (assembly GCA_034440575.1). Classification (NCBI taxonomy): domain Eukaryota; kingdom Metazoa; phylum Arthropoda; class Thecostraca; family Neoverrucidae; genus Imbricaverruca; species Imbricaverruca yamaguchii. The sequence continues at coordinate 463,649 of JAOTOL010001457.1, read as the reverse complement.
AGTCATACAGCTGGTTAGCAACATGATTCAGAGCGCGGTTCGGTGAGGTCGATCAGAGTTACATTGTACACAGCATAAGCATGTAAATTAAGTGTAGTATGAGTGTGACATAAATCATGAATTGTTATAGAAATAATTACTCTTTTGGATATTTTCTCCCAACGTGGGTGCTTGTAGACAATGTGTTCTATGTAGCTTTCATCGTAGGCATTGAAAATGTGCACAGCAAAAGTCCTAATAAACTTCGAATTGCCGTAAAACGGTCGCTCGCCGGGGAACTGTGGGCACGCACCAGGCACCAAAATCACTTTCTGGTCAGGGAACTGTCATGATGTAAATTCAAGCCATAGCGACGAAAGGCGAGTACTCTCGAGAAGCGAAGAAGGCGAACGTGATAAAAAAATTAACACCGGACCCCAATCATCGCAACCAAGCTCCAAACGTAGTGCTGGAGTCCCAAAAAATTCGCATCGGGCTCGAACAAATTCACGTCGGTGACCCCAAATAAATACAGCGGAACCTCGAAAACTCTTGGAAGGTCGAGCGAACTATCGGCAGGGCACCGTAAGTTATTGCCGGGCTCACAAAAAATCGCACTGGATCCACAAAAATACCGCCATGGGCCCAAATAGACATGGCGTGGTCAGAACAGGTCATGGGGATACAAAATGAATGTAGCCGGGTCTCCTGAAATTAAGCAGTGGTTCTTAAAAAGTAACGTCTTGGCCGATATGATCGCTTTGAAGCCCCACACATCGCGTCCAAAGCGTCCAAAACTCGCATAGATCTCGAAAAATGTACGGGAGCCAGAAACGTTGGTGCAGTACATACAAATATAGCGTTAGGGGCAAGAAAAGCAATGTCGGAACCCGCGATTCGAAACATGAAAAAGAGGTCCGGGAAAATCGTGTTCCGCTCAAGAAGTTTGTATCGGGTCCCCAGAACCACGCACCCGGGTCCGACAAATCTCGCTGAAGCACTCAAACGTAGCGCATGTGGCCCCAAATCAACATTGTGGAATCGTAAAACCACATCAGGAGCACGAAACCACACTGAGGGCCTCAGGCGAGCACCGAGTCCCATAAAAAGCTGCGTGGCCTTAAACATGCGCTGGGGCTCTGAATAACAACACCGGAAACTTAAAAAAAAACACATCATATGCTCCCAACCGGGAAAACAAAGATAACATAAGGGTCTCACAAGCCGACTGGTGTCCTCAAAAGCGGCATGGTCATAAAATAAGAACAAGTCATTCTGGACACTAAATAAACACATCTGGACCTAAAAAAATCACCTGTCCCTCAAAACCACTGTGGTTTCACAAAAAGCAACAAAGCCCTAAGGACCACCTGGTTGTAAAAACGTGCCGAGCCCTAAACACATGTGCTGTGGTCCAACAACAAATCAGTGCATAAAGAAAACGCAGAAGACTAAGAAGAACATTGAACCAGCGCCTCGGTTTGGTAGCCAATCACGGAGCATATTTAGACAATGGGAACAGATGCACTAAAGCTCAGAGAAATATCAGGATTTCTTTTCCACCAAAAAAATGTGGTAGGAAGAGAAATAATCATCTAATCGAATTCATCCAATCTTCCCACCGAGCCACCATGCGAGGCATTCCATGAAGAATGAAGTGTAGCGAATGCCCCAATACGAACGCGGGAGTATAAATGCACGAACGTTGGCCTGGTGGCAACTGAACCATTTGAACTGAAATGCGTGAAGTATAAAACTTTTGCATTTTAAAACATTATTTGTAAAAGCGTAACTCCAGCAGTGTGCGTCGACTAATTAAGAGCTACTAGAAAAACTTTGAAAATGGGAGGGGTTGACATCTAGTGACATAGAACCGATGGTGGTAGATTAAGCTCCTTCGAGATAAAAACATGTTAGTTACTCATCATTTCAATGAATAAATGGAACATTAAAAATAGCGGTTGAAATCCGGGGACTTCTTATAAATGGGGAAATTCGGACCCATCCGTATCTGTTTTCCTCTCCCCTTACGCAAATCCTAGGTACGCCACTGCCAACGTCGTTGTCATGAATCTCGAGCTTTCAGACTAAAAACCAACATCTCCGAAAACCTACCTTTAAGGGCTCTTCCACCAGACCGAATCCGTCCTGTTGGCTGATGCTGAAGCCATTGATGACCCAATCATCGTTGGTCTCTGGCACATCTAGCACGTGCTGCTCTCCGCCAGTGTACCCTATGCCAGCAACAAACCGATTAACACTCACACAGACCACAATCGTCACGAACACGCAGGTCAGCACTAACGCCACCAGTACACAGGCCACCACCGACAGGTCAGCACTAACGCCACCAGTACACAGGCCACCACCGACAGGTAGGCACTAACGCCTCCAATACACAGGCCACCACCGACAGGTAGGCACTAACGCCACCAGTACACAGGCCACCACCGACAGGTAGATACTAACGCCACCAGTACACAGGCCACCACCGACAGGTAGGCACTAACGCCACCAGTACACAGGCCACCACCGACAGGTAGATACTAACGCCACCAGTACACAGGCCACCACCGACAGGTAGGCACTAACGCCTCCAATACACAGGCCACCACCGACAGGTAGGCACTAACGCCACCAGTACACAGGCCACCACCGACAGGTAGGCACTAACGCCACCAGTACACAGGCCACCACCGACAGGTAGGCACTAACGCCACCAGTACACAGGCCACCACCGACAGGTAGATACTAACGCCACCAGTACACAGGCCACCACCGACAGGTAGACACTAACGCCACCAGTACACAGGCCACCACCGACAGGTAGATACTAACGCCACCAGTACACAGGCCACCACCGACAGGTAGATACTAACGCCACCAGTACACAGGCCACCACCGACAGGTAGGCACTAACGCCACCAGTACACAGGCCACCACCGACAGGTAGGCACTAACGCCACCAGTACATAGGCCACCACCGACAGGTAGATACTAACGCCACCAGTACACAGGCCACCACCGACAGGTAGGCACTAACGCCACCAATACACAGGCCACCACCGACAGGTAGGCACTAACGCCACCAGTACACAGGCCACCACCGACAGGTAGGCACTAACGCCACCAGTACACAGGCCACCACCGACAAGCAGGCACTAAAGCCACCAGTACACAGGCCACCACCGACAGGTAGGCACTAACGCCACCAATACACAGGCCACCACCGACAGGTAGGCACTAACGCCACCAGTACACAGGCCACCACCGACAGGTAGGCACTAACGCCACCAGTACACAGGCCACCACCGACAGGTAGGCACTAACGCCACCAGTACACAGGCCACCACCGACAGGTAGATACTAACGCCACCAGTACACAGGCCACCACCGACAGGTAGACACTAACGCCACCAGTACACAGGCCACCACCGACAGGTAGACACTAACGCCACCAGTACACAGGCCACCACCGACAGGTAGACACTAACGCCACCAGTACACAGGCCACCACCGACAGGTAGGCACTAACGCCACCAGTACACAGGCCACCACCGACAGGTAGGCACTAACGCCACCAGTACACAGGCCACCACCGACAGGTAGATACTAACGCCACCAGTACACAGGCCACCACCGACAGGTAGATACTAACGCCACCAGTACACAGGCCACCACCGACAGGTAGGCACTAACGCCACCAGTACACAGGCCACCACCGACAGGTAGGCACTAACGCCACCAGTACACAGGCCACCACCGACAGGTAGGCACTAACGCCACCAGTACACAGGCCACCACCGACAGGTAGGCACTAACGCCACCAGTACACAGGCCACCACCGACAGGTAGATACTAACGCCACCAGTACACAGGCCACCACCGACAGGTAGGCACTAACGCCACCAGTACACAGGCCACCACCGACAGGTAGGCACTAACGCCACCAGTACACAGGCCACCACCGACAGGTAGGCACTAACGCCACCAGTACACAGGCCACCACCGACAGGTAGGCACTAACGCCACCAGTACACAGGCCACCACCGACAGGTAGGCACTAACGCCACCAGTACACAGGCCACCACCGACAGGTAGGCACTAACGCCACCAGTACACAGGCCACCACCGACAGGTAGATACTAACGCCACCAGTACACAGGCCACCACCGACAGGTAGGCACTAACGCCACCAGTACACAGGCCACCACCGACAGGTAGACACTAACGCCACCAGTACACAGGCCACCACCGACAGGTAGGCACTAACGCCACCAGTACACAGGCCACCACCGACAGGTAGGCACTAACGCCACCAGTACACAGGCCACCACCGACAGGTAGGCACTAACGCCACCAGTACACAGGCCACCACCGACAGGTAGGCACTAACGCCACCAGTACACAGGCCACCACCGACAGGTAAACACTAACGCCACCAGTACATAGGCCACCACCGACAGGTAGGCACTAACGCCACCAGTACATAGGCCACCACCGACAGGTAGGCACTAACGCCACCAGTACACAGGCCACCACCGACAGGTAGGCACTAACGCCACCAGTACACAGGCCACCACCGACAGGTAGGCACTAACGCCACCAGTACACAGGCCACCACCGACAGGTAGGCACTAACGCCACCAGTACACAGGCCACCACCGACAGGTAGGCACTAACGCCACCAGTACACAGGCCACCACCGACAGGTAGATACTAACGCCACCAGTACACAGGCCACCACCGACAGGTAGACACTAACGCCACCAGTACACAGGCCACCACCGACAGGTAAGCACTAACGCCACCAGTACACAGGCCACCACCGACAGGTAGATACTAACGCCACCAGTACACAGGCCACCACCGACAGGTAGGCACTAACGCCACCAGTACACAGGCCACCACCGACAGGTAGCACTAACGCCACCAGTACACAGGCCACCACCGACAGGTAGGCACTAACGCCACCAGTACACAGGCCACCACCGACAGGTAAACACTAACGCCACCAGTACACAGGCCACCACCGACAGGTAGACACTAACGCCACCAGTACACAGGCCACCACCGACAGGTAGGCACTAACGCCACCAGTACACAGGCCACCACCGACAGGTAGGCACTAACGCCACCAGTACACAGGCCACCACCGACAGGTAGGCACTAACGCCACCAGTACACAGGCCACCACCGACAGGTAAACACTAACGCCACCAGTACACAGGCCACCACCGACAGGTAGACACTAACGCCACCAGTACACAGGCCACCACCGACAGGTAGGCACTAACGCCACCAGTACACAGGCCACCAGCGACAGGTAGGCACTAATGCCACCAATACACAGGCCACCACCGACAGGTAGGCACTAACGCCACCAGTACACAGGCCACCACCGACAGGTAGACAATAACGCCACCAGTACACAGGCCACCACCGACAGGTAGGCACTAACGCCACCAATACACAGGCCACCACCGACAGGTAGACACTAACGCCACCAGTACATAGGCCACCACCGACAGGTAGGCACTAACGCCACCAGTACATAGGCCACCACCGACAGGTAGGCACTAACGCCACCAGTACACAGGCCACCACCGACAGGTAGGCACTAACGCCACCAATACACAGGCCACCACCGACAGGTAGATACTAACGCCACCAATACACAGGCCACCACCGACAGGTAAACACTAACGCCACCAATACACAGGCCACCACCGACAGGTAAACACTAACGCCACCAGTACACAGGCCACCACCGACAGGTAGGCACTAACGCCACCAGTACACAGGCCACCACCGACAGGTAGATACTAACGCCACCAGTACACAGGCCACCACCGACAGGTAGGCACTAACGCCACCAGTACACAGGCCACCACCGACAGGTAGACAATAACGCCACCAGTACACAGGCCACCACCGACAGGTAGGCACTAACGCCTCCAATACACAGGCCACCACCGACAGGTAGACACTAACGCCACCAGTACACAGGCCACCACCGACAGGTAGACACTAACGCCACCAGTACACAGGCCACCACCGACAGGTAAACACTAACGCCACCAGTACACAGGCCACCACCGACAGGTAGACACTAACGCCACCAGTACACAGGCCACCACCGACAGGTAGGCACTAACGCCACCAATACACAGGCCACCACCGACAGGTAAACACTAACGCCACCAGTACACAGGCCACCACCGACAGGTAAACACTAACGCCACCAATACACAGGCCACCACCGACAGGTAAACACTAACGCCACCAGTACACAGGCCACCACCGACAGGTAAACACTAACGCCACCAGTACACAGGCCACCACCGACAGGTAAACACTAACGCCACCAATACACAGGCCACCACCGACAGGTAAACACTAACGCCACCAGTACACAGGCCACCACCGACAGGTAGGCACTAACGCCACCAGTACACAGGCCACCACCGACAGGTAGATACTAACGCCACCAGTACACAGGCCACCACCGACAGGTAGGCACTAACGCCACCAGTACACAGGCCACCACCGACAGGTAGACACTAACGCCACCAGTACACAGGCCACCACCGACAGGTAGGCACTAACGCCTCCAATACACAGGCCACCACCGACAGGTAGACACTAACGCCACCAGTACACAGGCCACCACCGACAGGTAGGCACTAACGCCACCAGTACACAGGCCACCACCGACAGGTAGGCACTAACGCCACCAGTACACAGGCCACCACCGACAGGTAGGCACTAACGCCTCCAATACACAGGCCACCACCGACAGGTAGACACTAACGCCACCAGTACACAGGCCACCACCGACAGGTAGGCACTAACGCCACCAGTACACAGGCCACCACCGACAGGTAGACACTAACCCCACCAGTACACAGGCCACCACCGACAGGTAGGCACTAACGCCACCAGTACACAGGCCACCACCGACAGGTAGGCACTAACGCCACCAGTACACAGGCCACCACCGACAGGTAACCCACCACCGACGTAGGCACTAACGCCACCAGTACACAGGCCACCACCGACAGGTAGGCACTAACGCCACCAGTACACGGCCACCACCGACAGGTAGGCACTAACGCCACCAGACACCGCACGCCCCGCCGGCCACCACCGACAGGTCACTAACGCCACCAGTACACAGGCCACCACCGACAGGTAGGCACTAACGCCACCAGTACACAGGCCACCACCGACAGGTAAACACTAACGCCACCAGTACACAGGCCACCACCGACAGGTAGGCACTAACGCCACCAGTACACAGGCCACCACCGACAGGTAGGCACTAACGCCACCAGTACACAGGCCACCACCGACAGGTAGCACTAACCCACCAGTACACAGGCCACCACCGACAGGAAACACTAACGCCACCAGTACACAGGCCACCACCGACAGGTAGGCACTAACGCCACCAGTACACAGGCCACCACCGACAGGTAGGCACTAACGCCACCAGTACACAGGCCACCACCGACAGGTAGGCACTAACGCCACCAGTACACAGGCCACCACCGACAGGTAGGCACTAACGCCACCAGTACACAGGCCACCACCGACAGGTAGGCACTAACGCCACCAGTACACAGGCCACCACCGACAGGTAGGCACTAACGCCACCAGTACACAGGCCACCACCGACAGACATCATTGGTCACCAGTGACATTAACCCGCACACCGATCAGTGCAAGGAAATGCACGCTAAGTTATGATTGCTGCTATGTTGCGCCGATAGGCGAAGGCGTGAAATGTACGAATATACGAATATGTTGCAGCAGCTTTGCAGATTCCATAAACCTGACTCCGAAGTCAATTCACAAAGAAAAGTCCAGGTGTCTGTTGTGCACCGAGTATTGCGACAGACAGACTGTTGAGACATACAGACAGACAGACAAACAGACAGTTGAGACGGACAGACAGACAGACAGACAGACGGGCAGTTTAAATAAGCAGACTGACAGTTGAGACACATAGCGGACAGACAGACAGACCGACAGACAGACAGACAGACAGACAGACAGACAGCCAGATATACAGACAGACAGACAGACAGACAGATATACAGACAGACAGTTGAACACCTACCAATGTTCTTGATAAGCCACGCCCAGTCACCGTCTCCAATGTCAAAGATGTCACCGAAAGTGGACCGTCTGTGCAGCCGGAATCTGCGCTCCTGCTCCTCTGCATCACCTGGTGTCCCACCTGCAAACAATATCCCCTCTGCATCACCTGTTGTCACACCTGCAGACTATATCCTCTCTGCATCACCTGGTGTCCCACCTGCAGACAATATCCCCTCTGCATTACCTGATGTCACACCTGCAGACAATATCCTCTCTGCATCACCTGGTGTCCCACCTGCAGACAATATCCACTCTGCATCACCTGGTGTCCCACTTGCAGACAATATCCCCTCTGCGTCACCTGGTGTCCCACTGCAGACAACAGCCCTTCTGCATCACCTGGTGTCCCACCTGCACACAATATCCGCTCTGCATCACCTGGTGTCCTACTTGCAGACAACATCCCCTCTGCGTCACCTGGTGTCCCACTGCAGACAACATCCCCTCTGCGTCACCTGGTGTCCCACTGCAGACAACAGCCCTTCTGCATCACCTGGTGTCCCACCTGCACACAATATCCCCTCTGCGTCACCTGGTGTCCCACTGCAGACAACAGCCCTTTTGCTTCACCTGGTGTCCCACCTGCACACAATATCCCCTCTGCGTCACCTGGTGTCCCACTGCAGACAACAGCCCTTCTGCATCACCTGGTGTCCCACTGCAGACAATATCCCCTCTGCGTCACCTGGTGTCCCACTGCAGACAACAGCCCTTCTGCATCACCTGGTGTCACACCTGCAGACTATATCCTCTCTGCATCACCTGGTGTCCCACCTGCACACAATACCTCACTTGTAGCATCTGATTTTCGTCTGCTCATGATACCACTCTCTGCATTACCCAGTGTCTATCTGAACATAATGTCACTCTGCACAGCATGCTACCGTCTGAATCACCATGTGTCCCCTCTGCGCACGCATATTATGTGGTCCTAGCATGACCATCTCCTATCAGGCAAGATCTTGACTGATGTTCAGCCTGCTGGACAACAGTGGGGCTTGGTTGAAGAACCATCCCAGCCGGTGGGTAGATGACGATGAGTATGCTCGAATGGAGAATGAAATGTAGCAGTTGTCAGTCGTGAATGACGCAGGCGAACGTGGTATTAAGGACATTACCGAGTACGAAAACATGGGTAGAGACGGCAGAGTTAGAAGTCGTATGATCGCAGTGGCGAGTTCACATCGGGCTGCGGTCCCGTCAATGCGGAAAAGTGAGCTGGCTGTGCATCGTGCATGCTGACGGCATGAGACTACGACTGAGTTGACAGTGCAACGTGGCTGGCACAGATGAAGCGCAGATGAGAAACGAATCGTTTTGCAGTATCGTACATTATTGCGTTAAATGTGCATCTACTTCACTGTCATTGTGCACTCACATTCTCACAGTTCGACCTGTATCTAAAATAGTGATGTTGATTAGCATACTGATGTAGATGTGCCACTGTGAGTTGTCAATAGGTCAAATATATGTCAATAGGTATATGTCAATAGGTCAAAATAATGGACTGAACTGAAAATAGTATGGTACTGTCTCGAAACAACCTTTCTATCGTTTCTAAATACATTTCTTCACAGACCAAGTCACGGCGATCACTGCAATGCCTTACTCTGATCACCGCTCGTTATTTCAGATTCCGTTGGATCTGAAATGGCCGCATAGAACAATAAATATTGTGATTACAACATTTTGTCTGAATTAAAGTTTGTTCTGCTCAATGAAAGCTTTTAAATGAGCCCACTCCCAGGTCTGTGTGATGAAAGTGATTTTCCACCCCATTGGGGTTGGGTCACTGACCTCTGAGGGGGTGGGGGAACCAAACTTGGTCATCGTAGTCCTTGTGTAAAAGAGCACCCCGTTTTGGTTGTGCAGGTTGCACGACCAAAAAGTTGCTTTAGGGGGGGGGGGGACACCCTACTGCGTATGCGATGCAGCACGTAGCCGCCGACTGAATATGTTAAATTTGCGAAGCCACTACAAAGGAAGTGGTGCAGCAGCATGAAAAAATAGCATGGTACGAATGCTTCTCACACTTTTGTTCGATGTTTCAATCGAGATGAGGAAACATTGAAGCGAAACAAACTAACAGAGAAGCGCAAGTGTATGTATCTTTGAAAAGCCTTCCGTTTTGGTTCGATAATTGAAATGGCTCTCTGTGATCGGGAGTTCTTGCCTGCCCTATGATTGCAATAGTGTTGGCCAGCTGCGATGTGCCGGGAGTGGCACCTCCAGGTATCAGGCCGGCGGTGCCGGGAGTGGCACCTCCAGGTATCAGGCTGGCGGTGCCGGGAGTGGCACCTCCAGGTATCAGGCCGGCGGTGCCGGGAGTGGTACCTCCAGGTACCAGGCCGTGTGCCGGGAGTGGCACCTCCAGATACCAAGCCGTGTGCCGGGAGTGGCACCTCCAGGTATCAGGCCGGCGGTGCCGGGAGTGGCACATCCAGGTATCAGGCTGGCGGTGCCGGGAGTGGCACCTCCAGGTATCAGGCTGGCGGTGCCGGGAGTGGTACCTTCAGGTATCAGGCCGGCGGTGCCGGGAGTGGCACCTCCAGGTATCAGGCTGGCGGTGCCGGGAGTGGCACCTCCAGGTATCAGGCTGGCGGTGCCGGGAGTGGTACCTCCAGGTATCAGGCTGGCGGTGCCGGGAGTGGCACCTCCAGGTATCAGGCTGGCGGTGCCGGGAGTGGTACCTTCAGGTATCAGGCCGGCGGTGCCGGGAGTGGTACCTCCAGGTATCAGGCCGGCGGTGCACTCACAGTTGGCTTCGTCAGAGCCGTCTGCACAATCGGCAGTGCTGTCGCATGTCTTGGAAGCGTTGTAGCAGCCGCTGACCAGACACCGCTTCTGACCCGCCTGGCACACTGCGGGACACACGGACAGGATACTCGGTGGGTCATTCAGAGGCTCCGAGACCGTGGACGCCCTGTGGGAGGAACACACAGACAAGACACTCCGAGGCGATGGACACCTTGCAGGAGGGATACATGGTCAGGACACTCCGAGGCGATGGACACCTTATGGGAGGGATACATGGTCAGGACACTCCGAGACCGTGACGCCCTGTGGGAGGAACACACAGACAAGACACTCCGAGGCGATGGACACCTTGCAGGAGGGATACATGGTCAGGACACTCCGAGGCGATGGACACCTTATGGGAGGGATACATGGTCAGGACACTCCGAGGCGATGGACACCTTATGGGAGGGATACATGGTCAGGACACTCCGAGACCGTCGACGCCCTGTGGGAGGAACACACAGACAAGACACTCCGAGGCGATGGACACCTTGCAGGAGGGACACATGTACAAGACACTCCAAGTCGATGGGCACCTTCTGCTGCTCGTCCTGTTGTATTCTATGATGACAGGTATGAAATTTGCGGACCCATCCACCGTGTATCCGGTCGTTCCACATTTAAAGCACTCCCGACACTCAAAATCCAAGACATTACTAACACAGACCCACAAAAAAATAACTACCACAGCTTATACCGTCGCTCACAATAGCTCCATGGACAACCGCAGTCAGGACTTGATAGAAAGTGCACAAAACACCGTTCACGCCAATTTCACACTATTCGACTCTAACACTGAAACTTGCAATACTCCGTTTCCAATGTTTAACTTACCAACGCCTTTTCCTATGATAGTGATAATTTTGCATGACCCGACAATTTACATTAATACTTCCTTCGACATTTATCTGACAACACCATACAATGCATCTTACACACATTTAGCTCACACTGGGGCACTCATGTTTTCCCCGAGTCTTAGGAAAAACGCTCTTGTGATTCAGATACCTAAAACCAGACAAAGATCATAGTGACACCAGTAATTATCGTCACATTGGCCTTATCAGTTACTTAGGCTAACTTTTGATATAATAGTTATTAAAAGGTTGGCCACTTTAGGCCATTTTAAATCATCTTCTCGGTTTAGAAGCAGACCTCCTTCTTGATGATATAAAACACGACACACTATCGCAGCACTTTTCAACATCAGCATAGCTTATATGGATTTAAAGCCCGTATTATTTCCGAACTTCATGAACTCGGCATCACAGGATATCTAGCACCTTACTTAATAGGTTCTTATCTGGTCTTCATCCATTCCAAATCATGTGCCGGTCAGCCTTCTCCAATCCACATCACATGCAAAACGGCTAACCACTGGGGAGCTGCATATGGCCAGTTTTATCCAACACCACCAACAATGATCTTTCCGCTGACATGCTTATCAATCCAGCATATTTTTCCTTCGCAAACGGTAGTGCAATTTTCTGGTCACGAAAAATATGAACGTTGTCTAATTCCTTTGTAAAATGCACTTGACCAAGCAATCGAATGGTTCATGAAGTATGGCTGTATTTTTTCGGCCCAAAAATATGCAATACTCATATGTATCAAATCCACTCCCTGTACAAACCCGAAATCATCACTTCACTTCTAGAACGACATACCTTTTGCAAATTCATTTATTCTTGGTGTTATTTTTCATGGAGCGTTTTCCATGCAACACACGTCAAACATGTGCAGAACAAATGTTTTCGGCGACTCAGTTTATTTCGTTGTATTATTCCTTCATCACCCGGAACCGATCGCCACACACTTCTACAACTGCATAACTATTTAGTTCTTCCAATCATAGAATATGTGTCAGAAGCTTACGTTGGTGCCAGTAACTCCTTCAAAATGTTCGACGAAATCAGAAATATAGTTATCCGCATAGTACTGCAATGACCACTTTTCCCATAATTTCTTTGAAAGCCGAAGCTGGAATTCCCCCATTTGCTATCCGTCACACGCAACAAACACGTCGGTATGCCTCCAAACTTTAATTATTGCAACACCACCCTACACACGAGCCCTTGCAGGTTCTCCTAAATTTACGCTTCGATTATTAGGTCCGGCCGAGACAAAAACGAACTGGCTTTAACATGACTTGACGAGTCAGAACACGTTCTACACAACTTCATTACACTATTCCACATATTTCTCCTTTTCCTCGGGCGCCTGTAGCTCGGTGGTTCCTCGGGTGTTGATAGCCTGGGAAACCAGGGGCACGGGGTTCGATTCTCCGCGGTGCCCGCCCTTTCTGCCAGGGTGACAGGCAGGCTATGTCATGTAGTCCCAGCTGCTCGTAAGGTGCGTGAGTGCGTAGTAAAGTCACAACCACCACCATCGCTCTTCCTCGACCAATTACACGAGCGTAGCAGATGGCCGAAAGGCACATTTATCCCACGACCACTCCAAAATCATTGTTTATCCAGAACATACCAAATACAATTCTCACCTGTTTTGTTCTCGCTATGGCCATTTTGCGTTTGCTTGTACCGACGGTTCTAAACATCACAGTCAACATCACACGTCGTCAACATCACACGTCGTCAACATCACACGTCGTCAACATCACACGTCGTCAACATCACACGTCGTCAACATCACACGTCGTCAACATCACACGTCGTCAACATCACACGTCGTCAACATCACACGTCGTCAACATCACACGTCGTCAACATCACACGTCGTCAACATCACAGGAAATGCCATTGGTATGTATACAGAAACAGAAACCAACATCGCTTACCAACCGCAGCTTCACTTTTCATCGCCGAAGTACACGCCATTCTCATTGCCCCTCGTTATGGCCGCAATAGTTCAATTTGTCACCCAGTGCGCAGTGTCGTCATCTATTTGGACTTTAAATATGTTTTGCAATCCATTTCTTCGCTATATTTTTCGCCCATTGCCATAATTCCATTATGGATTCCACTATGGTTCATTGATGGATCACTTGAATCACTTCATCTGGCCGGCGTGAAAGTCCGTTTCCTGAGGTGCCAAGTCACTACACCATCCCAGGAAACGAAGAAGCAGACCAAGCAACAAATGCGTCGTTACTGCTTCCGGACATCACACAAGTTCCACAACATACTCAAGAGTACATTCTACATTTCTGGAACCAGAAACGGACTGAAACCACAATTCATATACAAGTACGACTCATCAAACCAGCCATCGGCTTCTGGATGTCGCCATTTGAAATCAACCGTTACGAACAAAGAGTCGTATCATGGCTCCGCATAGGACATACCTCTCTCATCGATTTCTTGATAATGCTTCAGCACGGCTTTCATGTCCTCTATGCAACACCCATCTTACAGTGACGTATATACTCCCTTCCGCACTGTCAACAATACCACGGTCCTCTAAAATTGCTTACCGACTGTTGCCGAGCCCACACAATTCTGTTTCCTTGGCCCAGACTGTTTGGATATTAACACCCATTTCTCACCAAACTACTTTTAATTTTCACTGACAAACCAACTTGCGCCGATATTTATTAACTTACTATTACAACATGATGCATTTTCTATTCCTTTTCGCAACACTAAATGGCCTGAGAATGCCTTAGTGTCATTTATAATAAAACTCCGATTCAGTCCGACGTGTCATGGAATGTTCAGTACCATTGGCACACGTATTGCGTGCTGCGGTGGAGTTACGCTGCTCAACCAGCCCTCTGCTCATGATAGTCGAAGGTTCCTGTCATTGGGGCCACCACACCTGAAGTACTAGTATACCTGAATACCTGAACCGATTTTATTTTTTGTTCATTTTCGATTGGAGCGACATTCAATACGTTTTTTTTTTTGTAGTCGGTGTTACTTTTTGGTTAGATTTGCTTGACTTTTAGCTATAAATATGGGGTGAGGTATTTGGATTTCTGGGCAACTTTCAGGGGAGGACAGATGCAGGGGCCACTTGACACTTTGTATATACCAAGGGGGCCACTTGCCCCTCAGTAATCGATCTGCCTCCTAATCAGGCTGAAACTTGACCATTGAACCTGTGGGCGCACACTAGATACAAACGGTTTTCTGGGAACCTTTGGCCATCAAAAAAGGTTATTTGTCATCCCCCGGGCCAACTTCATAAAGTGACTCATAGTCATAGACATAAGAGGGGTAGTGGGTGTGCTTGCGTCCCCCAACTACCAAGTTAGAGGGGCACTACCCCGTCCATAACTTTTTGATAACACTTGCACGAATGGAGCCCGCTGCACGCTTCCGATAAAGGAAATTTTTGGTTCGAAAACGTTGGACATATCTTGATAATAAAAAAAAAAAAACATTTTATTTTACAAACTCTAACCTTGACGTTACGTTAAGTGGCATGACTCAACAAACGGGCTGGCGCAGAATTATCGACGCAAGAGTGCCATGAATGTCCGACTTCTTTCTTCTGTCCTGTGTATACGGTCGTCTGAAAATTGTCGACACTGTTTGTACGATTTTTTGCGTTCCAATGAAGGGGTCTTGATTGGTTTGATCGTCAGCTCTCGCGCATATTTGCTGGCTACTGAAAAAGAGTAGACTGAACACCCTTTTGCGGGCTTTGACATTTCATATTTGCCTTGGTCTATTCCTATCAAAGAAAGCAATGTGGATGGAGGATATAGTCAGGTAGTGTCTGGTTGCTTGCATCTTCCAAATGCGCTTTACTGCCACATAATTATGCACAAAAACAGGGGTGTAGCTTTGTATGCTTTTGAGAGGGCATTTCCGTCCCCGAACTTACAATCAAAATGTCGCAAAGCCAAGAGAGTCATTTACCATCACGCAACCTTCTGTGTGGTTTTTAATATACCAGTGATCCATAGACCCATATTTGTGGCAGCAGTGTTACTTTCATTGTCATGAACTACGAATGAAACTATTATAGATATTATATATATATATATATATATATATATATATATAATATCTATAATAGTTCCATTCGTAGTTTTATATATATATATATATATTATATATATATATATATATATATATATATATATATATATATATATAACTTTCGACCTTGACCTTTAATCTCGCACAAATACGTACAGTCAATGGCTGTTTGGTGCTATGAGTACATCCGCTGTTGTGCTACAAATTACAACATTGTACTGGTAATCTGATCCCGACATAACGTTCGGGTGTGCCTGAGAATGCTTTTGCTGAATTATTATCGCAAAATGGACACAACAGCACGTGTAGGATGCGAACACATTTCGAATCAATACGTTGACCAAGGACAACCTAACTTTGCTCTGACCCTTCCCTAATCTGTCTGACAGATGTTTGCTAAGATACACACACACACACACACACACACACACACACACACACACACACAAATATATGCGTACTAAAGCTGTTTGATAATTCATGAAACCATTCGAAAATGGCATGAAACCATTCCATTCCACCATTCCATGGGAGCAAAACACACAAGCATGGGACAAGCACAATTCATGGCTCAACATATTCACCACCTACGCGCACACACTCTCGGAGCCGCTCCATTTACTGGACCCTCCTCAGGTAGGTCCTTCCGTTGGAAGTCCGTCCGAAGAAAGAAGAGCTCCCGGAAAGGCCATGGTTTCGAAAGAAGAGAAACTTGCAGCTGCAGAAGAAGTGAAAACAAGAAGAGATCAGGATCAAGACAAGAAGCAAGATGACAGCAAGACTCAAGAGCTCCAGGCATCCTAGACGAGCACTCATGCGGCTGTAGAAGGAAAATCACCCGAACCAAATCCCCAACCTATCTCTGCCTTGCAACTAACCTTTACCCCCTCTCCCGGAGGAAACCTGATGAAGCGTTTCAATTTGAAACGCCCAACACCAGGCCGATTTCCCCAGCTGACGATGACAGATAGCACATTATAATATCCGATATAATATATAGTATAAAACTTGTGGATCAGTATACTGACTGACAACAAGTCGTAGACCGCTTTAAGCTATATTGCGCCAGTTTCTCTGGCAACAACACCTTCGACACCTTCATAGCAAACTCTTTAGACGGTATTGCCGCGACTGCAACTTTGAACCAGAACAACACAGAAGACCAACCATTCACTGTGCACGAATTGCACCTTGCCCAGAGCAAGTATGGAAACACTTCGGTTGAGCCGGACGACATTTATTACCAGTTTTTCAAACATATCAGCAAAAATTATCTGGCGTACTAAATGGCGGCAATCAACGATCTATACCAAAGCGACACTCTTCCTGCTACTTGGCGGGAAAGCATAGTAATTTCATTGCCAGAGCCGCACACAGATCATTTCACCCTACCTTACCTACTAGCTGCGCAAGAAAGCTGGTCGAGCACATGTTCAACACACGTTGCGACACTTTCTAGAACACAAATTGATGGACAAACTTCAGTGCGGCTTCCAGTGCCAAAAGTCAACCACAGACCACATTGTTAGGCTAGTGCATGACGTCAAATGCTGTCTGCACAACAATGGGCGCCTACTTAAGACATCACTGCCACATTCGGCCGAGTACACAAGTCCGCACTAACACACAATCTCCACAGGTGAGGACTACGCGGACAAATGGCACGCCTCATTCAGATACAGGACACCGCAGGTCAGATACGGCACCGTCACATCAAACACAACACCTGAGGATCAGGGCCTGATACAGGGAAACATGCTCTCACCGTGCCTCTTCCTTATCATGATTAACAACATACTTGCTGATCACACCGACACGTCACTTCAATATTCACTTTTTGCGCACGACATAGCCATTTGGACGACAGCACAATTATTCCAAAAAAACAGAGGGAACCATTCAAATAGCTCCAGACCACATATCACAGTGGTGTAAATCCTTGGGCTTCACCCAACTTTGTTTTAAATCAACGGTAAGCCATCGAACTGGAAAAATGTTTCAAGTCCTTAAGAGTAATCTCGGACGAAACTTGGCTACGGGGGTTTTAACAAGAGCATTAAAAAAATAAAACAACCTGGCCACTAGTGAGCATGCCATGCTGACTAGTCGCAACGATCGCAACGAATGCATTGTTTGACAATGGCCTATGGCCGGAACGTCACAATGAATATTTACCTCTTTCTAACATTGAGTCGTTCCTGGATCTTGAAGACGATCTTAGCTTTTAATATATCCACTATGCATGTATGTATATTCCATCTTAGTGACTAGGTACCTTAAAATAAGCTGATCTCCACCAATGTGCAGTGAAACCTCTGGCTTAATCCCTGGCCAATTGATATCATATCAATGAACGGCAATACTCAAATATAAATGTAGATACAGTAAGAGAAATATCCATTACCATCTGATGATTCCCCACGACAAACCTGATGGCGCAGTTCCTTTATATGCCATGTTGACACTTTGATTTTTGGTAATATAAAACATCCAACGCTTTATGTAACTAAAGTAACAATTAAGGAGTATCATATTTTGGCCTTGGTGGTCCATCTCGCATTATGTCCTGCTTTTGCGTCAATGTCCAGGCCAGCCATTTTTTCAGATCATGTACCCGAATTTTCGTTTCGCTGAGTGCACAACTCGGCTGGACTCACTGTAGAAGTTGGAGACGTGACCTTCAGTCATGGGGCTGAGCCGTGGCCGTGGTCAGGAGACGTGACCTTCAGTCATGGGGCTGAGCGGTGGCCGTGGTCAGGAGACGTGACTGTCAGTCATGGACCTGAGCCGTGCCATGGTCAGGAGACGTGACCTTCAGTCATGGGGCTGAGCCGTGGCCGTGGTCAGGGGACATGACCGTCAGTCATCGACCTGAGCCGTGGCCGTGGTCAGGATACGTGACCTTCAGTCATGGGACTGAGCCGTGGCCGTTGTCAGGAGACGTGACCGTCAGTCATGGGGCTGAGCGGTGGCCGTGGTCAGGAGACGTGACTGTCAGTCATGGACCTGAGCCGTGGCCATGGTCAGGAGACGTGACCTTCAGTCATGGGGCTGAGCCGTGGCCGTGGTCAGGAGACGTGACCGTCAGTGATGGACCTGAGCCGTGGCCATGGTCAGGAGACGTGACCTTCAGTCATGGGGCTGAGCCGTGGCCGTGGTCAGGGGACATGACCGTCAGTCATCGACCTGAGCCGTGGCCGTGGTCAGGATACGTGACCTTCAGTCATGGGACTGAGCCGTGGCCGTTGTCAGGAGACGTGACCGTCAGTCATGGGGCTGAGCCGTGGCCGTGGTCAGGGGACGTGACCTTCAGTCATGGGGCTGAGCCGTGGCCGTGGTCAGGAGACGTGACCTTCAGTCATGGGGCTGAGCCGTGGCCGCGCCCCTGGGACTTCGGTTCCGGCGCCGAGGCGGGCGAACTACAGGCTTGACGATCCGCACCGCGTTCTGCACTACGACCAGCGACACGAGTAGCCGGAGCAGGTCACGGTGAGCGGTGGCAAGTCGCAGAAACGGCATGTTGACTAGAAGGGCTATACACGACTGCAGGCAGCGAAAGGTGACTCGGTACCGCCTAAGCCGCGGCACGGCAACAAGTGAATGAACCACCCGACTCACTTGACTCGGTATCCGTTAATGAAGTCGCAACGCCTCGATGATACTAGCGGATCCCACTGAGACACTCGCACGGAGCCCACCCATTCAAACGTTCACTCGCTCGTGCTCGTCCAACACAGGAGCCGGCGTCCAAGGATCAGTGGGGTGCGGTGGGAAATGCCGGCGTCTGGTGATGCCGTCAGAAGTAGATGATGCGACTTGCTTTAAATTAACAACGTAAGCTGCTTACCCAGAAGTGCCATTGGACGAAAATGAGTCGAATGAATCAAATTATACCGCGCAAACACCACACAATCCAGCGAAATTTCACGCCTCCACTAGGTCGCATGCTACTTGTTACTACTGACTATTACTAACACGCGGGAGCCGGCGTGAGAGGCAATTATCTTCCTACCCACATGATGAAGGTCCGTCGGTGCTCTTCGGGAAGAGCATGCTAATGCCGGCACCCTGATCAAATTAACTTTCTTGCCAGCCCTCCTGGACTCCAACGTACAAATTATCTTGCGGAGGAGTAAAGTAAACTGAGCTTGATTAAAACCACCTCAACCACCGGGGATACGGCTCCCCGTCGACCCCGCCTGCAGCACCTTGACGTCACGTACACTATAACGCAAATACATACTTGCCTTGAGTTTCCTTGCAAAACCCACTCGCTTTAAAGGTGGCGCAAATTACCTCTATGATCCGACACGCCTCTCAACATACTCCTCTCAACAACAACTCCTCGCTCAGCAATTCTCCTGTGGCACGTCAGTAACCGCTAAATAACCTGGTCGGTGTTCGCCTTGTCGCCCTCGCATCAGATATTCCAAAGCTCCCAGATGAAACAAACTAGTTACCCCACTTCAAGGAAGGGTAGAGTTTTGGGTAGGTGTTCCGGTCGATTTCCTCACATTTCCTGGCCTTGGATCGTTGCTGGAGTAAGCCAGCTGACTGCAGCAGACAGCTGGGCAGTTCTTCATTTCCGCCAGTTGTTCGGCTGAAGATAAGTTATGGGCACCAAGTCACGGGTGACCGCGTGGACGTAGCTGTTGTCGATGTGGGCCAGTTCCAGAACTCCTAGTTTGTACTTCTTTAATTCGTAGTGGAGACTGAATCTTCACTGACAATATTTGTGACCTAGCATTGCTATAAATAACTGCATTTTTAACAAAAATGTAAATTTTAGGTTCAAAATAAATATATAATATCATATACCAGTAATATTGAAAAGCTGCATCACAATCTGGCAAAGAACTCATTCCATTCCAGATTTTACTGCCTATGCTTACAACCAGGTGTTAGTTGATGGATCCGGAACACGAGGCACACTAATCTAGTATACGAGGGAAACTAGTTTCCTTGAATCATTGATCAGATGTCGTAAGACGTGGTGCATTTAAGGACAAGCCTTGAATCATAATTCATTTTTCTTTCAGGCAGCCATCTTCACAGTTTCTCATCAAGATATACGACCAAAATTGCACCAAAAATGAAGTTCAGGAATCATGAAACATTGGTAAACTATGATTACCCCGGCTGCCCCTGAAAACCCCCCCGCATGCGCTTCAAAGCATGAGGATTGGTGTGGGGTGTTTCCTCGAAGTTTCCCAGTTTTGCAGGTTTGGTCGGGCCCCACCAAAACAAATTCAGGTTGAGTCCGGACCCGAATGATGCAAGCGATCGCGACACCTGTGCACTTAAGTACCCCTCGCGGCATCCCTGCCACCCCCTCGCATCGGTGTCTCCCACAGTATCATCGCCATCCCGCTTTCATATCGGCGCCCCTGCTGGCGGCACATCTGTTTCTCTGACACTCACACATCTGTGTCCCTGACACATCCACGTCGTTTATGTCAGTTAGTGCCCAAACGTGGGCTGGCAACGTGACCCACGCCAGATCATCCGTGTGCAGGTTGGAGGCGACCCCGTGTCGGTACGAGATCATCCGTGTGCAGGTTGGAGGCGACCCCGTGCCGGTACGAGATCATCCGTGTGCAGGCTGGAGGCGACCCCGTGCCGGTACGAGTGGCCTAGGGATAAGATGCCCCCAACCGAAAGATTGTGCGTTCGAGTTCCTCTTTTTGCTACTCTTCGCCTGTGACAATCGGCGTGTCGACTGCTTTGGGTCATGAAGTGTGTCCAATCTCTCACATAAGAGATTGGAGACACTGTATGACCCATAGCTGTCGACACGCAGGAAGACCAAAAACCACCATGACCACCACGAGCCCATTTCTGAACGACCAGTGCTGTGATCCCCTGCTGGGAGACCATCTCTCCATCGGCACTTGCTTTCATCTAGCTGTGGACGTCCAACAGCAACGCACGCGCCCCCTGATCCACACAAGCTCTGACATCGACATAGTGGAGGCAAGTTCTGGTGCCTGGCAGCGATAGTCTAGCTTGTCCTCGATTGTGCCATAACTGGTTCTCGAATTCATTAGCTTCTCCCAGTCTCCGAATTCTCAATTCGGACAACTTTTCAACTTAAATTTTCAAACCAAACGCTGTTAATGAATGCTCTTATACATTAAAGAACTGATGAATGAACCAAGACGGTGAACACTTGAACAACAGTTTCAACCATTACTCCAAACCCGCAGAGATACACCAAATCAACAGACGTTCGTGCCTCCAATCAGCAGGCAATGACGACTTAGGCAGCGGCGGACAGTCGTCCAACCGACCGACCAAGCGTTCTAGTGCCTACATCTTGTAGCAGGCCTCACGAGCCTCGGCAATCCAACTCCGGCTCTCAACTGGGTCTCCTACCTACGTCAGTCCGCGCCGGTCGTCTGCTGATGACTACTAACTCGGATCTGAGTCATCTGCGTGCGCCGGGGAGAGGAACAGGTCGTTCATGGAGGACGGGGAAGAAACGCCCCTTGTTTGCCGGCTGATGACATATTGCACCATCCCATAGAGGAATGGCCCCGGCATCGCCACTTTCGTATGGTCCCCTGTCCCACACTGCCACATGATACAATGTTGACACGGGTGTTACAATGATATGACACCTGATTGTGTCATATCGTCATGACATTCTGGACCGGACGGCCGTCGGCTCGCCGTGAGAACAGATGCTGAGTAATCACAGCACCTCTTGTTTGAACAGATGCTGAGTAATCACAGCACCTCTTGTTTGACCGTCGGCTCACCGTGAGAACAGATGCTGAGTAATCACAGCACCTCTTGTTTGACCGTCGGCTCACCGTGAGAACAGATGCTGAGTAATCACAGCACCTCTTGTTTGACTACACGCCTCAACGAACCGTGATCGCAATTGATATATACACGTAGTCACGAACATTAATATGTAATCGAGCGAGGTCCGGGGACCGCAAACCCAACGAAGGTACATACAAAACGACCCGGCTCAGTGGACACCGGATATGGCACTTGGAATCATTTGTGGGCGGCTGGTTGCGCATTAAACGGAACTTATGTGCAGCGAATGTGTGAGAACTCCGGAAGTTTTGGGGAGGGGGGGGGGGGGGCTGAGCGTGACATGGACAACCGGCAGAAGATACAACCATGATTACATTGGAGTCCTGCACATCTATGTCCGGACTGAGGGTGGCTGTGTCCTGGGCGAAGAAAGTACCTCGGAAAACACCGACACATTTCTTATAATTGTCACATTAATCACACATAAGCAATGAGACACCTCCACACACTGATGCACAAGTTCATGCACACACACACTTGTGATTTTGTGGTTTTCTCAGGGTTTGCTCGTCTTCCTGTAATTTTGAACTGTTTTGTCAGAGATATATCTCGCATTCGCATTGGCCACATACATTGACTGGTGATTATGCTATATAAATACCCAACTGAAAACCTTGCACTTTGATGAAGACAATGGCTGAAGCGTTGGCGAACATCACGACCACTTTTAACTTGAATATCAATTGACGTTTCATTGTTATCGATCACTCATATGCAGCAACATTACAAACAAACCCCGATTACTCAGCCAGTCACTGATGGCACACTTCCTGCACTCGACATGGCCCGGGCTGGCCGACTTGTGTCCGGTATGGCTCCGACTGACTAGCCTGTGTCCGGTGTGGCCCGGGCTGGCCGACTTGTGTCCGGTATGGCTCCGACTGACTGACCTGTGTCCGGTGTCCGGTATAGCCCGGGCTGGCCGACTTGTGTCCGGTATGGCTTCGACTGACTGACCTGTGTCCGGTGTGGCCCGGGCTGGCCGGCTTGTGGCCGGTATGGCTCCGACTGACTGACCTGTGTCCGGTGTGGCCCGGGCTGGCCGACTTGTGTCCGGTATGGCTCCGACTGACTGACCTGTGTCCGGTGTGGCCCGGGCTGGCCGACTTGTGTCCGGTATGGCTCCGACTGACTAACCTGTGTCCGGTGTCCGGTATAGCCCGGGCTGGCCGACTTGTGTCCGGTATGGCTCCGACTGACTGACCTGTGTCCGGTATAGCCCGGGCTGGCCGGCTTGTGGCCGGTATGGCTCCGACTGACTAACCTGTGTCCGGTGTCCGGTATATCCCGGACTGGGCGACTTGTGGCCGGTATGGCTCGGACTGGCTGACTTGTACTCAGCATGACCGGAATTGATAGACATGCACCCGGTATGGCTCAGGTCGACCGACCTGCATCCGGCATGACCCGGGCTGACTGATCTGTGCTTGGCACGGCTCGGGCCGACTGACCTGAGCCGGGAACGCTCTGCACGCGCGCGTCGGTGAAGACCACCAGTCCGGCCAGCTCCAGACTGCTGTTGGAGTCGATGCCGTAGTCGGGCGTGACGTAGTACTCCGTGCGGATGGGTCTGCTGCCGTCCCGCCACCGCCACATCGCCCGGTGCACCTGCCTGAGCGCCGGAACCGGGTCAGACGGTCTGGCGCACCTCCCTGAGCGCCGGAACCGGGCCAGACGGTCTGGCGCACCTCCCTGAGTACCGGGGCCTGGTCAGACGGCCTGGCGCACCTCCCTGAGTACCGGGGCCTAGTCAGACGGCCTGGCGCACCTCCCTGACTACCGGGGCCTAGTCAGACGGCCTGGCGCACCTCCCTGAGTACCGGGGCCAGGTCAGACGGTCTGGCGCACCTCCCTGAGTACCGGGGCCTAGTCAGACGGCCCCGTCACTGTTGACACGCCTGCCTGACGACTGACGCTACACGCTGGCTGGGTCACCTGACATGGCCGTGATCCCCATCGAACCTGACTTCACCGGTACTGGTCTGATATGAACCGGGCTGACCTGTTCGTGTTCTCGAAGGAGTGAAGGTTGGCTAGAACGGAGGCGCGCGACAGGTCGTGGCCGGCCTGCACGCTGTAGAGGTAAGCTCGGCTGGACGACGTGCAGAACGTTGCCCCCGGCGTACTCCAGGTGCCCAATTCCACTGTGTTCTTGCTGTGGTCCTTGTGCTGGTTTAGCACCAGCTTCGTCTGCAAACCCGTCTGCATGTTTCATAACTCGTGGCTGCCGAGCAACAACGGCAGGGGCCGACTTCAATTACTGTCAAATCACATCGTAGCTATACGACCAAAAGCATCTGTTCACCACCGGTTCCCACAATTCAACCCTGCCGCATCCCAGTCCTCAGACACCGACTTCGGGTCCGACCCCGATGCGCTCATTAATCGCGCACAAAGGAGGCGGAGTCGTAATACAAAGCTGCATTCCAAAGCATGGGCTTCCTGTTCTACGGACAGGATTAATACATTTGGGATGGGGTTCAGCTGGCATAATCGTTGAGGAGAAGTTCCACCCCTGCTTCTGGCCTATGTTTTGTCACAAATTGTGCTTCAAGGTGAGCAATGCATGAACCACCACTATCTCGAAAGTACCACCATCGGAAGCGTATGGAACACCTTAGGGTTGTGGTGGAGGTTATGTTGCGAGGGGCACCACGACCAAGAACGCAGGAGCAATACCATGGCTGGGGCGTGATCGCATTTTGATGGTTTGTTTCTATGCATCCTGCGCTAACCTCTCGTTGTGTTTATATAGTGATTTTTGGCAGCTGGATCAGTTACTTCTCTGCTCTATTCGATCCAGGAGTCGGAACCATTACAAAAACAACCAAAAACATTTGGGACCATCTGGTACTTTTAAAAACGATAATTCAACCAAAGGTAAACGTGGGATAAAAAAACTTTCATAACTGGCATAGTATATCCATTAGTTTGTTGTTCAGATGAATTTCAGCCGCAATTAGCTTATTGTGCACTTTGTGTTCACTTTACATTAAGGGTCGTTGTTCTTTTTACTAAAAGCTTCCGGGAATAAATTATGGAGACTCCAGTCAGCACCCGATAAGGCCGTCGATGATGTGAAGATCAGACATGTGGCTCCGAAAATAGCCAGGAGGGACGGGGGAACGTTAGAATGGGAGTGAGAGTAAGAGTGAGAGTAAGAGTGAGAGTGAGGGTGAGGGTGAGGGTGAGTGTGAGTGTGAGGGTGAGGGTGAGGGTGAGGGTGAGGGTGAGGGTGAGGGTGAGTGTGAGTGTGAGTGTGAGTGTGATTGTGAGTGTGAGGGTGAGGGTGAGGGTGAGGGCGAGGGCGAGGGCGAGGGCGAGGGCGAGGGCGAGGGCGAGGGCGAGGGCGAGGGCGAGGGCGAGGGCGAGGGCGAGGGCGAGGGCGAGGGCGAGGGCGAGGGCGAGGGCGAGGGCGAGGGCGAGGGCGAGGGCGAGGGCGAGGGCGAGGGCGAGGGCGAGGGCGAGGGCGAGGGCGAGGGCGAGGGCGAGGACAAGGGCGAGGGCGAGAGGGCGAAAGTGAGAGGGAGAGAGAGAGAGACAATGAAAAGAAAAAGGGTAGGAAAAATAAAGATAAGAGAATGAGGAAAAAAGAGACGAAATGTTTCGGTGTGAAGCTTATGCCTATCGCAGATGGCTCCTCAATACCGCCGACAGCGCCGGTCTCAGAGCCAGACGTGTGACACGCTGACCTGTCCTCTGTTGATGCCCTCTACGGGCACTGTGATGGAGTCGGTGATCAGCTCTCCGCTGTCAGTCACGTGGTACACCAGCAGTCGAAAGCTGGGCGCCATTTCTGCCGACACTGGCAGTGAGAGTGTGGTGACCGTGGCGACGGTAACCTCCTTCACGGGCACTCGGTCGCCGTGTATCACCAGGTTCTTGCTCATCACCTAGTCAGCACAGCGCACACGTGTTGTACAACCGTCCAGCGTTGCACACCTCCCTGTTGTCTGCCGTTCAACACAGTGCACAACGTGCTACAGTCAAGCTAAATAGACGCTTTGCAACATATCAGGATGAGCACACTAGTGCCCACCACAGCGCAAACTACAGCACCTTCCAGTGTAGCACAAAACGCTACAACTACAGCACCTTCCAGTGCAGCACAAAACGCTACAACTACAGCACCTTCCAGTGTAGCACAAAACGCTACAACTCGGCCGGACACGCCACCTGAACGTTTGAGGAGCTCGCCGTTCACCAACAAATGGCTTGGATTTGAACATTAACACGTGCGCGCGCAGATGGCCTCTCACATAACGTGGCCTAGATAGGGAGGGTCCCCCCGTAAGATCCCGAAAATTACATCAGATGGAAGCCCAAAATTTGGAGGGTAACACTCGCCTGTAGTAAACTCACTGCAGTATACATTTCACGACACTAAGTCAATGACTTGAGAGGTAACTGAGACCGAGATCGGCCGCCACACTGCGCCGCTGCACGAACGAAACCTTAGTGACTTTGATCACTCAGCAGCCGATCAGATCAGAATTGGCATCGAAACAGTTCCTATATTTACGAACGGATTTGAACATTCAGTTTTTGCACAGGATGCGCTTACCAATTTTCAACGCCACAAGATTTCATTACAATGCACCCCGCCCGTTTATGAGATATTGTTGAAAAACAGTGTGTGTGTGGGGGGGGGGGGGAGTAGGCGGACTCCACCCCCACCTTCCCATGTGTGTGTAAATGCAGGGTTCGGGTGAATGACTTTAGCTAGTGCCGTAGCTGTTAGCACAACCATATGCGATCAAAAACATCTGTCGTGCTGTACCATTAGTCTATTGCAGCTGTATGTTGTATCTGCTGGAGCCCGAGGATCGATGCTTTGAAGCCTTTTGGATCACTGCTAATCGTAGCTGACCTACGATGCTTCACTCACCAACAAGTAAAAGTGGGTCATCGGGAAGTTGGAGCGCACGTGGAAGACGGCGTACTCGCCGACGTCGGTGCGCCTGTTGGACGTCTCCACGGAGATTAGGCTGTCGTCCTGCGAGAAGTAGGGGTGCAGCCGCAGCCGGCTGGTCGCGGTGCCCGTCTCTCCGCCACTGAAAGTGGCAGTCAGCTCGACGCGGCTGCCGCGCGGCGGCATCACCAGCTGGAACCGGTGCAGACCCGACTGGCGGTACTCGGCCCACTGCTGCTGGCGCAGGTAGCGCTCGCGTAGCGCTTCCAGGTGGGCACGCTCGGTCGAGTACGGCCGGCCGTGCTTGGCGGGGCGGCGCTGGCGCGGCGTGTCGTCCGGCGGACGTCGGCCGGTCGCCTTCGCCTGGCGCCACACGGAGGCGTTGCGCCAGCTGGCGCCCAGCTGCTCCTCGTGCACGCTGGGGATGCGCACCTCGCCGCCGGCCCCGCCGCCCGACAGGCGGATCGTCAGCGTCGAGTGCCGCAGCTGGTCCGGCGACAGTGGCGCGTTGTCGTGGTACGTCACCAGCACCTGGCGACACCAGCTGGTGGTGTCACCGTCACCAGCACCTGGCGACACCAGCTGGTGGTGTCACCGTCACCAGCACCTGGCGACACCAGCTGGTGGTGTCACTGTCACCAGCACCTGGCGACACCAGCTGGTGGTGTCACCGTCACCAGCACCTGACGACACCAGCTGGTGATGTCACCGTCACCAGCACCTGACGACACCGGCTGGTGGTGTCACCGTCACCAGCACCTGGTGACATCAGCTGGTGGTGTCACCGTCACCAGCACCTGACGACACCAGCTGGTGGTGTCACCGTCACCAGCACCTGACGACACCAGCTGGTGGTGTCACCGTCACCAGCACCTGGTGACGTTCTGCGTACTGGTGCAGATTGATGCTGATTTGAAGGAGTACATAGGAGCAGATGAAGTTGTCAACTTTGAAACAGACTTGGTAGCTGGTCAAGGATGCGTACAACGTGTGCACTCCGAGCAGAAATTACCGTAGCTCAACTGGGTACCGATTGAGCAAACTGCACATGCATGCAGGCTACACGAGTCATTTTTCGGGAGATGGGCATGGACGAACAATCTCGATGATGTTGCTCACATTAACTATTATGGCTGTGACACGTGCTATGTCAAAGGGAAAGAGAAGCAATGCTTCTGTGCCGCTCCGGGTGCATGACTGATTTTCCAACACAGCAAGCGTGAATCAGTGTTGTGCAAGACTGAATTGGAAATGCCAAGATACCTAGGTACGTATGTTGATGTTTTATCTTCCCACAATAACCTTGCAAATTCCGCACAGTGTGTATTTGTTAATACAAGGTGAACCTGTAAAACATTTTGAGAAGCAGTGTGCTTGACCATGGAATGATACCTTTCGTCGCGAACGCAATCTAGCAGACATACCTGTCCTTTGAAGGGCATTCCCGGCTTAAACATTTGCGGAGACGTGCCGAGGAACTGGACCGCCACGGACGAGTTGATCAGTTTCGAGTTGCAAAAGCCAACCTGCGTCTGGTTCAGCCAGTAGTCGTTCACCTGCCAGCAGGAGCCGGTGTTATCAGAGGCCACGGCCGGGGGTACAGCAGGACAAGACAGCCGCCGCCAGAGGTTCCAGCCGGCATGACGGCCAAGCACAACCGCAGCTGATGGACGGGCGTTCTGAAGCCGTCATCCTACCAATATCCCCCATGCGGCACGCCTTCATTCCCACCACACGCACAATGCAACATAGGCAGCACACCAATTTCCCCGCTACTCTGCCTCGCATTGATTCGACTCCTGGTACCGTCCACCATATCTCGAACACGAATTTTCACAATTAACGCCCTGATGTCTCATATTTTGATGAAAATTGGCATACATGGTTATCTGAGGTCCTGAAATGATTACTTGTCGTTTCAGCTCAATCGGTTCACGAATTATAGCCTGCGGCGTTTGTCTAAGTTCGCACTGAAGGTCAAATTCGAGAGCCGATATTTTACTGTAATGTAGACAAATTATACAAATTATATATCTTTGGAATCGCAATGAGCTCGTCTCTCGATTCCTGGGGCCAGATTTTGGTGTGTGGGCATTTGGAAAATATGACCCCATGACCTCGGGTAAAGTGACCTGTTGTGACCACTAGTACAATGGTATTGATATGATTATTCATATAAAACGAAATCCCCATCATTTATCCCGCCGATGAAATAATAAAAATAATGTATATTAGAAGCCTAATACCAGTTTCTGCAACAAATATTGGGTGACCTATGCGAAAAAGACGCCTAAATTGGCTGGCTATTCAGTAAGCTTTGTCTCGCCGGTGCCTCTAAAGCGTACGATACCAAGTATGGTACGGAGACATTTTGCATATGTTGCTTAGTCATTTGCTTCTCATATCCAGCGCGGACATATTTTGACCAAGCATGGCTGATATACCAACAGCAAACATAGTTTAAAGATATTACGCAAAGGGGATGAATGGTTACCATTTTCCTAAGTATGTCCGCTTCAGAAAGCTAGGCATGAACACTATGACCGCAAATTCGCAGCATAAACGCAGGAGAGCTCAAATCTTGACACTGTATTCTGGGTTAATAGTTTGGTGAAACAACGAGGAGATGCCGTTTTTGCAAATCATCAGATTGGCGGCGTAATTAAATCAAACACAAGCATGCTCATTCCTTGCATAGTTCACTGAGCAGAACTATATTTCACAAACATATTGAGACATGTGAATTTGTCACACTTTGTACATGCTATGCAACCACCAAAGCGCTACATAATTCATAGGACAATGGTATTGTGACGCACAGGTTTATTTCGTTTATTAATAGCATAAAAACCACAGGCAGATACGCCAAATTACGCCTGCAGTTCTAATACATTTTCCTGCTCACACACGCACACACATATGTTGGCAAATGAGATATTTTTTATTCATTGCATAGTGCATGCGTATGCATCATTATACGTGTACGCTCCAGAGAGATAGCGTTCTCTCATAACACTTGACTTCTTGTTCACCCTCACGACACGTCCCGGGTCACTGGAGAGTTCGTGCACCGCGATGAACGTGAGGTCCGAGGGAGATAATCTGTGGAGCCGCTGTGTACCTTTCATCGCAACTGCTCTCAAGAATCGCTGTCGGAGATAAGACGCTGCTTCTTTCACTTCCTGAGAGCTGACAAAGAGGAACTTGACAGAGCTGACATACTTCACATCATACCTATACCACTCTACCAAAAAAGTATAGATGTTGACGTATCTTCAATCGAACATCTTACCACCAATTATTAATCAATGCACACAACGAGCGGGTAATTAATTTATATATATATATATATATATAAGAAGCCAATGGAATATAAGATATATGAGAAGCCACTTGTCCTCAACGGCGATACGCCTAGGACGGGTAGGGTCATGTTGGCATCAAGATGGCTTGCTGCGTGGTCAGTTTCGTCCGAGGGTGCGTAGTTCTCACCAGACACAGGACTTGACGCATTTCCGCTGGAAGTTTGGCTGCTGGAGCCACTGAACTGAACCGGTGCTACCTCTTGCATTGGGATAATTTTGGGATTCTTAAGCAACCTTCCATTGCAGTTCGTGCACAGGAAAATGTCCTGAATTCGACTGTCATTCAACAGTTCGACCAGTTGTTCAGCTGGTGGCCTCGCACCTTTAGTTCTATTATATTTATGGCACTCATACTGGATCAGAACAACACCGCCGCACCATTGCTCCGGCTTTGCGAAATACCAGGATAAGCCAGCACCGTTTCACTTTGTTAAGAACCATACCTCTTCACCTCGTGCCTGGCGTCGACTGAGCACACGATTACGATTCCACGTTCTGTTGCACTCTTCCGAAGAACCGGAAAACAAAGCTTACTGAACAGCAGGTCTATTTAAACCGCGCCGTCTTTCCCGTGAAATCCTCACATCCCGTCTCGGGGGGGGGGGGAGGTTGAAGACCCCTCTAAAATCCAAACTAAGCATCGTACGAAAACGAAAGAGGTGTCATCGGAAAGCGCTCGACGAGTAGGGTCCGAGGCCACCATCCAAAACAATTTTTCCCAAAAGTGACGTCACCAGGGGGGCTAGATTTTCACGACTTTTCACGACTTACATTATGTTTTTGCCTCTGGGGAGTTCATCTTGGGGATATGTGAGAAGAAGTAAAAAATGTATTTGGAATCAGAAAATACAGCGAAATCGACCAGGGCTATAATTTGTTTTGGCCCCCCAATTTTTGTTTAATTTCAAAATTTTCAGTTTTCAAGTTTTCTTTAATTTTCCTTTTCCAATGGGCAGAGCAGACCGAGAAACGTTGTTGGAAGTCAACTTGCCCCAATAAAAATGCTTACTTTAGCCCGAATCCTGCATTTGAATTGCAACTTGGCAAATACGCAAAATTTATATGTAGTCAAAACGAGAAAAAAACGAAAAAATTCCACTGATACGTTTTGTTGCATCGGTAAAGATAAGCAAACCCTGAAAGTTTCATGGCAAGATTTGTATCCGTTAAAGCGTGACGACTGGTTGAACATTTTTGGAGGCGACCTCACTTGACCTTGAATAACTCGTTGGCCCTAGATGACCTGACCTGTAAATTTTGAATCGTCATGTACGATTGATGTGGGAAAAGGTATGCCAAATTTGGGCACGCTGCCACGCGCCGTTCGCCCGCTATCCACACAAAAACTAGAGGGGCGGGGCGGTTGAAGACCCCCCGAGACGGGACGGGTTAAGCGGTATTTGTTCGCATAAATCAGGCAATATTTTGTACAGAAACTGGTATTAGTCGCTTAATATACATGTTTTTTTCTCATCAGAACGATAAATGATGAAGCTTACGTTCTACATAAATAATTATTTCATTATCATTGTACTAGGGGTCACCTGACGTCACGATATCCGAGGTCACGGGGTCATACTTTCCAAATTTGCATAAATAAAAAACTGACTCCAGGAATCGGAAGATGAGCTCGTTGCGATTATAACAATATACAATTTTCATAATTAACTCTACATAACACTAAGATATTGACTCTGAAAGTCTGACATTTAGTGCGAACTCAAAAAAACGCCAGAGGCAATAACTCGTGAACCGCTGCTTCGATTGAGCTAAAAAGCTCAGAAATCGTTGTAGGGTCTCAGATAACCCTACATACCAATTTCCACCGAAATCTGTGCAGGAGGGTGTTAGGTCATGTTCGAGATATGGTGGACAGCATCTCCTGAGACCGCCACGACCGCAGGACAATCCATCCTGCCTGAGAACAATTGGACATGGATAATCACCACACTACATGGCCATGTATCAATGTTACAGACAGCTGCCGCTCGATACGAGCAGTCCCTGGTGGGTAAACACGACCAATGCTAGCAATCGAAGACCGTCAGCTGTCACTGACAGCTGACTTGTTGATAATACTCAGCTGACGTGCTGATAATGTTCAGCGAACATGTTGATTATGTTCCTTATGCATGCTATGGCGAGTAAGATATCATGCTCACAGGAGCACGAACAAGGCACAGTCAGGTCGTACATCTATTCATTTCTGGAAAGTTGTTGCAATTTTGATCAGTACGCTTCGTTGATGGGTAGGATGCATCATTTGCATTCGTCCCTTCGATGTCCAATAACCTCACGCAAAATGCACAACAGACCAGTAGGCGGGCACATCCTTCGAAGATAAAACTTCACCTATTTACGAATGAAGCTGCACATCAACGCTTATTCCATGATTCTAGCGGTCGTCGTTGCAAAAGCATCAACCTCTTAAAAGTTGTACCGTTGGGACACCGAAAGCTGCTTTTCATCTGCCAGACGAAGGAAACTCTCGCGGTCTTCAATCTATATTGTAGTCACTATGGGATACATAATAACCGAGCACACAAGTTGAAACAGTAATATTTCGCCATATTCTTATCGTCTCTGCAGTCGTCGCAATCGCAATCGCAAGACAATGTAGTTAACTGCCGAAGGGTTAGTATTAACACGAAGTATTATTAAGCTTTGAGTAACTTTATCATCGAAGCTGCTCAGTTCCAATATCAAAGGCCAAAGTTGACAAAACAAACAAGCAGTAGAATCTGTGGCGAACTTAACTAGGCCATGCCCTGGGCCTCTATCCTGGCGAACTCACCCTGGCTACGACTTTGGCTTCCATCTTTCACAAACTCAGTCTGGCAACCACTTCAACCTCCATCATTGGCGAAATCATTCTGGCCACGCCTTTGACCTCTATCCCTGGCGAGCCCACTCTGACCCTGACTTTGACCTCTACTTCTGGCGGACTCATCCTGGCCACGACTTTGACCTCCATCACTAGCGAACTCACCATGACCACGACTTTGACCTCCATCCTGGATAACTCACCTTGACCACGACTTTGACCTCCATTCCTGGCGAACTCACCTTGACCACGACTTTGACTTCTATCCTGGATAACTCACCCTGGCCACGACTTTGACCTCCATCGTTGATAACTTACCCTGGCCACGACTTTGACCTCCATCGTGGATAACTTACCCTGGCCACAACTTTGACCTCCATCGTGGATAACTTACCCTGGCCACGACTTTGAGATGTGCGCCACTCAGTCGTAGAATCGTGCCTCGCAATGACTCCATTGGAAATGAGAACGAGTCTCCGGCAACAAACTGAAGACAGACCAAACAGCATGGATGAGCCGCGATCAAACTCAAACTCAGCGAGCACACCAGTCGCAACCGGAGCTGTGGAAGTATTAGGTAGTTGTCCCGCTAAAGTGTGTCGATGCATCAAAGCCACTGTCATGTGGCTTACCGGAAAACCGAATAACATAGCAGCCGATTCAAGGGAGTCAAAAGCTGGAAAGTCCTATCTCTCAAGATGGGACGAAACTTTGTAAATAATTTACGAAATCATTCTGTGTGACGGCTAATAAAAACTGAGCTTTGGACTAAATGTTTGATATGTTTGATAAAAGTCAGTGGGGTACCTAGGATTTGCGTTAAGGCGAAACGAAACGGATAGTGGTGTCGTAGTTGCTGTTGCCAGATACGCTGGCGTGGTATAGTTTAAAGTGGTCTACGGCTTATTGTGGGTCAGAAATATGATGTTCTTTCACAGTCAGCTGGGGAAAGGGCCTGGTGGTGGGCGTTTCAGGTTAGAACGCTTCATTAGGTCCCAAATTCTGCCGGTAGGGGTGAACCTATTAAATTGAGAGCCAAAAGACTGCTGACGACCTTGACGTGCTGTACGAATTGTTCACCGGCACTGTATTTGAGGTTATTGTGTTTATTTATTGTCCGGTATAATTTTTGCATTTTATTGCATACGTATTATTATTCCGAACCGGTGCAATTCATTGTTTTCATTTCAACGTGACGAAAAACCGTCAAACTGTACGCTAACGATGCCTCTCTTTGCACGGGTTTACCTACTGTTTCAGCACTGTTCATTTCATTGGTGCGAAGGAACGCGGACACCCCAGTTTGTGTGCATGTTTTGCGCCATTCCCAACACTGAAGATACATCTGGCAACGAAATCACAAGGGGTAGCCATATGGATATCATTTTTGTGACCGTCATCGAAAGATGTCTCACAGGGACGCTGTGGAAGGGACACGTGCACTGGTTTAGTGACGGAAGCACTGAAAGCAAATCTTTCGGATTGAAAAATGAAAACCGGTTCGCTTGTGAGGAAGTTTGCAGACTCAGATTTTACTCCGCAATCACCGTACTGTCTCTTGCTTTTTTTACGACGAAACGAGCACATAAGAACTCCCGGATACAACAGCCGTCCGACTGCGGTACGTTCTGCTGCGGCCAGGCCTCGTCTCCGCAGTACTACGGCACTGTGCCTACTGACGTGGTTGAAGGTTTGCGTGGCGACCAACTTGTAGCCGCGTTCACGCTCGGTGGACGGCGAGCCGGCACGAGCCCACAGCTCCAATGTCGCGTTGCCCTTGACGTCCTTATCGTTGGTGAAGCCGGCCGAGAACTCGCCACTGATCTCGCTGCTGGACAGCAGGAAGTAGGTGGGCGTCCGCACGAACACCTGTGCCGAGGAAGACCGGGGATATGACGCAGCTGGCTACAGAAAAGTCATACACCCTTATTTAGAACAAAATGGCCCAAGTGCATGGAAGCTATGAGAGGGCCAGATTTGAGGGAGCATTACACGTATGTCCATATTAAAGGTTGAAATGATTCTGGGGAGGGGACGAGGTCCCCTGAAATGTACACAAATCAACACCCACGCTGCTGAGTATATCAGATTTAAGGAAAAGCAGCAATCGCTCCCTGTGCCTGTATAGTGACCCGTGCTCTGACAGCACATGCGGTCACGCACCGAACATTGCTATGCACAGAGCACAAGTCACTACACCTGCACTGCATCTCGTGAAAAAAAAACCAAACATAAAACCGCATGGCGCATGTATTTAGTAAACTACAACAGCTTGCAGAACGTGTTCACATTCTTGTGTGGAAGAACCGTGGGGGCGTTAGCAGCAAAGGAGAAGAGTGGTGTCAGTACAGACAATAGCAGCAGCAGTGCCAACGGTGGCAGCGATAATACAGGTGATAGCGGCAGCAGAACCAACGATGGCAGTCAGAGCTGTAGCGGAGCCGGCGGCAGCTGGCTGCAGCGCGACCAGTTAGTGTTTCCATGTCATGGATGTGATAGTTATAGGCGAAATCCGCATCGACAAAGTCATCTGGGATGACCGCTTCTGAAACGATTCACGATACGCTTCTGGAGCTCCTAGAAATTCCGTCGCCAGATGGTATATTCAAAGAGAAGACAAAGGATAAGGCAGCCGTGGACAATAGCGATCAGCTGCTGGGGTGTTGTTTGACTACATATATGACGCGCGCGGTGATGGTTATCGATATCAGTTTTCATCTGTCCGCCCGCTGAGTTAACCAACTACAGCGCATAATTCTTATGACAATGAAAAGAACATCCTTCGTGGAACGTAACTCTATAACGCAGCTGCATTTATATTCACATATCAAAACCCTGCTACGGAAGCTGGCGTGGTAGTTAGTAGTGCGTGCGCTTATCATGCGCATGTCCGGGGGCAGATATCTGCCCCCTTACGGTTTTTCCTAATTTGCCGCCAAACTAATCGGGTTAGCACGTCCAAACCTCGCATAGCTGCTCATTAGTTCTTTCCGCATATCCTCATACATTTTAAACCCTGGGTCATCTTAGGTCAGGTCACCAGGTCAGGCGAAGTGACCAAACTACACTCGGAGTTCTAGGTGGCATAACTTCCACAATAATTTGGCGATTGATTTCAAACTTATAACA
The DNA here is from genome assembly GCA_034440575.1 of Imbricaverruca yamaguchii. NCBI lineage: Eukaryota > Metazoa > Arthropoda > Thecostraca > Neoverrucidae > Imbricaverruca > Imbricaverruca yamaguchii. The sequence continues at coordinate 426,695 of JAOTOL010001457.1, read as the reverse complement.
TGTCATGATCTCATCAGGGACCATGATATATATCTCGTTTTTTTGTAGCATTGACCTGAGGTCAGGTCGCGATCATGGCTTCCCCAATTATAGGGCTATGGTAAAATATACAAATGTTTCCTGTTTACATATTTGCTCTCTGAATGACTTCACATCGATTGTGGCGTGCAGTTGGAAGCTGTGCTCAATGTTACCGATGATAGTTTTGCTCAGTGACCTCACTAAGGTCATCTGAGGTAACCTGAGATCACTAGCACGTTTCTGCGCATTATATCGCACTGCATTGAGCTAGAAGGCTGAAATTGCCGTCATTGTGTTTGTATCGCCAAGACGTGTCGATTGATCCATTACATGCCCTCTCTAAGCTACTTCATGACCTTGACCTGAGGTCATAGTTACGGTTGACCTGACCTTAAATCACATCGCATGTTGTCGGTAGCACATCTCAAGGACTGTCGAATAGCGTTCGCCGTGTGCTTCTATCTGTTACAGGTCCTGACATATGTGTCAATATGTGAGTCCTACCTGATCTGGTCGAATTTGACCTATGATGACCCAGTGACCTGAATATTGACCTGAGCGTAAAAATGACCCACACACTTTCGATAGAGCCTGTCACCAGTTATCCAACGCCGTTTTCCGTGTGTCGCTAGCTAGCATAGTTTTAGAGTTCTTCGGGGGCAGACATCCGCCCCCCGGACATGCGAAGTTGACGCGGACCGCCGGGCGTGCGAGTGTTATATCGCGCGAAGCCACATCGAATAGTAAACCCTCACAGCGAATTTAACTATACGCCGGAGGTTTTTGCATGCATTGTTTCCCAGGCCATGCTCTGACACGTACAGTGTAAGTACATGCACCGGCAGCTTTTGCCCCTGCCAGCAACTAAAGGGATGTGGAAAATATGCTAAAACAACCATGAGTTCAATGAAAGATAAAACTGAGGTGCTCCTATGCCGTCCAGTCAGTCGCGCTCCACACCTTCGCACGATGCTTGATATGGATATACCAGTGTTCATTGATTGATGTCTGACATGTGTCCCTTTGGGGGAAAAAATAGGCATCGATGGTCCCATGGTGATCGCGGCGAATTTCAATAATTACGGCGATTTTTTTTTTTGTATCACCAACGTATATGATTTTCGTCTGAACGTGATGTGGAAAGGCTATCTGAATGTCTCAACATGCAACGAATAGCTACCTATTCATCACATGTTGAGACATTCCGACATCTTTTCCAGATAGCATTGCATTTGGTATGTGATGCACATGCGCACAAAGCAGCCTCCCTCAATCATGCTGCTATGTGGTTCAAACAGCGAATAAATATGAAGCTTTGTTCATATTTCTATGCCCAGTGAGTGATGCTGAAGTCTTCAAATGAGTATGTGCAGAAACCGCGGCTGTATCATTATTTTTACTTGCTTAAACCTCAAAGTTCCTTGTATGGCCCGAAACAGACATTTGTTGGTGTATTAAAAGACACAAGATAGCCGACATTTCCTTAAATATCGATATTTCGATAATATTGCGCTGTTTCAGTCGACTCAGCTCGTCGGGACGATCAAACAGAGATACTATTTGACCCACTGACCGGCTTGGTTCTCACAGCCAATATGGCACCGAATGTCGAAAACAGTCTTTTTTTCAAACGCATTTTGAGAAAATATGCTGATTGCCCGGCGATCAAATTTTTATGCCGAATTGTTAGGCACATATTAAGGCAAAATAAAAACAGTAGCCGTTTATGATAACACTACTTTGAAAATTGTCGACACAGGCCCACTGCCCACCAACCTTCCACTGCTGGGTGCGCAGCTTGGTGAGCCGCATCAGCTTCTCCTCCACCTGACCGGGGACGCTGGCCACCCACCTTCCACTGCTGGGTGCACAGCTTGGTGAGCCGCATCAGCTTCTCCTCCACCTGACCGGGGACGCTGGCCACCCACCTCCCACTGCTGGGTGCGCAGCTTGGTGAGCCGCATCAGCTTCTCCTCCACCTGACCGGGGACGCTGGCCACCCACCTCCCACTGCTGGGTGCACAGCTTGGTGAGTCACATCAGCTTCTCCTCCACCTGACCGGGGACGCTGACCACCCACCTCCCACTGCTGGGTGCACAGCTTGGTGAGCCGCATCAGCTTCTCCTCCACCTGACCGGGGACGCTGGCCACCCACCTCCCACTGCTGGGTGCACAGCTTGGTGAGCCGCATCAGCTTCTCCTCCACCTTACCGCGGACGCTGGCCACCCACCTCCCACTGCTGGGTGCACAGCTTGGTGAGTCACATCAGCTTCTCCTCCACCTGACCGGGGACGCTGGCCACCCACCTCCCACTGCTGGGTGCGCAGCTTGGTGAGCCGCATCAGCTTCTCCTCCACCTGACCGGGGACTGGCCACCCCTCCCACTGCTGGGTGCTTGGTGAGCCGCATCAGTTTCTCCTCCACCTGACCGGGGACGCTGGCCACCCACCTCCCACTGCTGGGTGCGCAGCTTGGTGAGCCGCATCAGCTTCTCCTCCACCTGACCGCGCACGCTGACTCTGATGCGCCACCAGCCGCCCTTGCCGATGCCGGGCAGCTTGAAGTGCAGAGCCACCACACCTGGCACACCACCACCGCTGACGTTAACCCTCTCAAATCTTTCCGGTCAAATCCTCACACCCCGTCTCGGGGGGGCGGTTGAAGGCCCATCTAAAATCCAAACTAAGCAGCGTACGAAAATGAAAGAGGTGTCATCGGAAAGAGCTTGATGAGTAGGGTCCGGGTTCACCCTCCAAAACAATTTTCCCCCAAAAGTGACGTCACCAGGGGGGCTAGATCTTCACGACTTTTCACGACTTACATTATATTTTTGACGCTGGGAAGTTCATTTTGGGGATATATGAGAAAACAAAATTTATTTGGAATGAGAAAAGGAGAGCGAAATCGATCAGGGCTATATTTCTTTTGGCACCTCGAATTTTTTTGAAATTTCAAAATTTTGAGTTTTCAAGTTTTCTTTAATTTTCATTTTCCAATGGGTAGAGCAGACCGAGAAACGTTGTTGGAAGTCAACTTACACTAATAAAAAATGCTTACTTTAGCCAGAATCCTGCATTTGAACTGCAATTTGGCAAATACGCAAATTTATACGTAGTCAAAAACCAAAAAAAAAAGAAAAAAATTCAACTCGTACGTTTTGTTCCATCGGCAAAGATAAGCAAACGCTGAATGTTTAATTACAAAATCTTTATCCATTAAAGCGTGACGACTGGTTTAACTTTGTTTTGGAGGTTTCCTCACTTGACCTTGACTAACACGTTGACCCAAGATGACCTGACCTAAAAATTTGGAATCAGCATGTCAAATTGATGTGGGAAAAGGTATGCCAAATTTGGGCGCGCGGCCGCGCGCCGTTCGTCCGCTGTCCACGAATAACATCAGGGGGCGGTTGAAGACCCCCCGAGACTGGACGGGTTAACCGAGGTCGGCGTGGGTCAGCAGGGGTCACTGGTGGTCAATGCAGGTGAACGGAGGTCGACATGGGTCGACAGAGGTCACGAGTGATCGACAAAAGTAAACAGAAATCACTTAAGGTGAACAGAGGTCACTCGATGTTTCTTTATGAGATTAGCTCGAAGTAAATAATAAATAAAATGAAATGGAGAGGTTAGCCGAGCTGACCAAGAGTTAGAACATTAATGGGTATGAATAGAAAATCCCAAACATAGAAGCACTTGCTTTAACACAAGAATTGAACGGTCTGTCTCCCCAGGTCGAAACATTCAGGGTAAAATAAAGTTAAATAATACAATTTGGATGGTTTCGTGGTTGGTTTCCTCGGGCCATATATACGAGTACATAATGGGGAAACTGGATTCGAAATTTCGAGATATGATGCATAGCTTGCAATATGATGCAGTGCTATGCATGTTTTACAAACGTCACTATAATTATAAAAAATGTAAACATCTCTCAAGGATACTTTCCGGAACACGTGCTGCCACTGGACGGTATGAATAATCTATTGAAGAATGACCAGCAATGCATTATGTATTGCTCATCAATATACGAGCATTATAATCAGTTCATTCTTTTCATCGGTTCCTAATGTTGGTGATAAAGCTATAGAAGTAGCCTCGCCGCTCAGCCTCAAGCGGTGCCACAGGTACAACCCCAGATATTGATGCCCCGGATATTGATGCCACAGATATTGAACAGCAAATGCTTCAGCTTTTGCTGCTGCGGCTGCGGCTGCTACTCACCGTTATTTGACGACTGGGAAGGCCAGCGTCGCATGATGTAGCCGTCACTGTCCTGAAACCAACAAAGCATCTTGCACTAGTGTTAGCATCGCGTGATGTAGCCTTCACTGTCCTAAAACCAATGTAGCAAGCACGAAGCCACCACTGTCCTGAAACCAATAAAGTAAGCATGAAGCCGTCACTGTCCTGAAACCAATAAAGTAAGCATGAAGCCGTCACTGTCCTGAAACCAATAAAGTAAGCATGAAGCCGTCATTGCCCTGAAACCAATAAAGCATCCTGTACTAGTGCCAGCGTCGCATGATGTAGCCGTCACTGTCCTGAAACCAATAAGGTCAGCACGTAGCCGGCATGGTCCTGAAACCAGTGAAGCATTCTGCACCAGTGGCATGGAAAAATAACAATGTTATCATTGCCGTTGAAGACGGAATGTCGTTCCATTGTTTGTGTAGCAGCATTAACAGATACTGGCTAGATGTGTTCACCAGTGCTTTTTCTTCAATATTCTGGGATATCAATCATCTGGTAATTGTTATATATCAATTGATATGTAAGGGATAAGGCGAGCTTTTGATTGTGCTTGGAGTTCACCTCATTGTAGACATGACATGAATAGTGCTTGACGACACCATCTTGTAGAGTCAAAGAGCAGAAGTAAACGCCTTAGTTCAGCTGCTCCGTATATATTTACCATATAAACCAATAAAGCAACGATTGGCCAAAAACTAAGTGTGAATGACTTTTTAACGACACATGTGCTCAAAATCCGTGAATTTGATTGCACCATCGATGAACAGATATATATATATATATATATATATATATATATATATATATATATATATATATATATATATATATATATATGATATTATGTATCTCTCTCTCTCTCTCTCTCTCTCTCTCTCTCTCTCTCTCTCTCTCTCTCTGGATGCCTCAGGGGAGATGAAACTGTTGTTCACGACGCTTTATGATAAACTCTATACGGTCGCGCAAACTATTCCTTTCTCTCTCTTTTACCGAAGATTTTGATTTTAAATGTGGCGATGGTCCACGAAAAAAGCTAAGCACGAACGATTTAGTAGCAATCCATCTGCTCTAAATCCCTTGGACTCAGTTATGTAAACCATATTTGGATTCAAACTAACGCACCTCACGTGCTTAACGAAATGGCAGTGATGCTCTCCGATATTATGTGATGACCCAATTTGATCTAATGTGACCGATGCCAATTTGGCAGTTTTAGAGCATTTATATAATCACTAAGCAATTCGCACTTCGTGTTTTTGCAGGTCGTTGTTATTTTGGGAATGAATATACTGAACAGGAGCTATATAGAAGGAAATCGTTTCCGAGACCCAAAATGGCATGCCATAAAACGTCTGGAGCAATTCCTTTACGTCACTTTCGGGATCCAGGTCACACGGGATCAGAATAGGTAATGATACGACCTGTGATAGCATAGTTCATGCCTGATGTCGTCTTGTGCAGAACATGTCGTTTGTCAGTATATATATATATATATATATATATATATATATATATATATATATATATATATATATATATATATATATATATATATATATATATATATATATATATATATATATATATATATATATATATATATATATATATATATATATATATATATATATATATATATATATATATTGTCACCACGACACAATACAACACACGGATATAGTATAGCTCTTTGTATGTGAATACACTGAAAAGGTATCTCGCTTGTGTGCAGCCTGGTAGATGCAATATTTCAAATCGGTATCGGAAGCTAACACGTGGCAAAGAAAGTCATCCGTCCGTGCAAAGACAGTGAGCCACAAACACCCGGAAGTTAGTGTCCAGGAGCCGGTCTAGATTGACGCGCCCAAGGGTGCTAAATATGTTAGCATCGTCTACTAATCGTAGCCAGGTGATACTGGTTATTGCCGCCAAACGGACACGGGCTACTAAAACACACGCATCTCATGGGCGTTCATGTTAGGTGGCTTGTTTCTAATCATAGCGCAGTGAGGTGCTAGCTAAAGGCACCATGTTTATATGCAGCGCCTGAAATTTTGCGATGCGGTGGCAACGTCGGTCAGCTGCTTAATTCAAGCAACAAATGTGGCTTGAGTTCTGAAATGACACCAGAAGAGTGCTAATCCTTGTTATAGTGTATCATGCTGTTCTTAAGCAAATGGTCTAAGTTACTACAACATGCAGCAATGCAGTTATTGTGGATATTATACGTGTCTTGGTCGATTGTTCGTGGAAGAAATGGCTTTCCAAGTAAATGAAGATGTAAATTATAGCCTACTTTGACTATGAATTAGCCTAAAGTGCGCCAGGTCGGTAGCACACCACGCCGCCAGCGCCACCTATACTGCTGAGCTCGCGCCACCACCATAGCGCTCAGCAAGCGGTGGTCTCTGCAGACTCAGTGTTGTGTCTGCAGCTGCACAGCCGCCTCCTACCCACCTCTGCCGACGAGCCCGACTGCGCCTCATGCTGCAGTCCGTTGGAGGATATGGTGCTTGAGCACATGCATCATGGCACGCTGTTCTGAGCTGCTCCTATTTACCGGCACTTTGTAATCATTTGCAGCTGGGGCATACCTTGGAGCATCGATGTGGGCTTTCGATCCTCCGAATCATACATAAGTTGTATTTTTGACCGTTCTTCTATCGAGACATTAGCCACGAAGCACTCTGACATAGCTTGAGCTTCTAGGCAGCGTTTTGGAGTTTTCGGGTTCTTACCAGCATGACCTGGTGCCGAGTTCTAACCAGGATGCCTAAGCTGTGTGTGACCTACATTAGTATATGCATTGCATACATGTTGCATGCACTGTATGCATGTTGCATACATTGTATGTATGTTGCATGCATTGTATGCACGTTGCATGTATTGTATGTATGTTGCATGCATTGTATGGATGTTGTATATATTGCATGCATGTTGCATGCAATATATACATGTCGCATGTATTATATGCATGTTACATGCACTATATGCATGTCGCATGTATTATATGAATGTTGCATGCATATTGTACATGGCAACACTTGCGTGGTATACAGGTGTTGCCATGCACAATAATCGGCCGAGCAGACATATTTTAAACACTGGCCATCTGACTGTTTGACACGACGTCGACTGACTTACACGGCTCGACTGACACGGTTCGACTGACACGTCTCGACTGACACGGCTCAACTGACACGGCTGGACTGACACGGCTCGACTGACACGACGTCAACTGACACGGCTCGACTGACACGGCTCGACTGACACGACGTCAACTGACACGGCTCGACTGACACGGCTCGACTGACACAGCGTCCACTGACACGGCTCGATTTGTTGTACGTCTGTGCTCACCGGCGGCGGTTATGCGAAGTGTGGCTGAGGCTGACTATATGTAACGAGTCCGCTTCAGACGAAACCGGTCACGGCGTACCATAACCGTCGTCGGCCCGGCCGTTGGTGGAGATCACGGCCAGCTGGCGAGGATGGTCAGCTGGAGAGGATGGTCAGCTGGAGAGGATGGTCAGCTGGAGAGGATGGCCAGCTGGCGAGGATGGTCAGCTGGAGAGGATGGTCAGCTGGAGAGGATGGTCAGCTGGAGAGGATGGCCAGCTGGAGAGGATGGTCAGCTGGAGAGGATGGTCAGCTGGAGAGGATGGTCAGAGAGATGTCAGCTGGAGAGGATGGTCAGCTGGAGAGGATGGTCAGCTGGAGAAGATGGTCAGCTGGAGAGGATGGCCAGCTGGAGAGGATGGTCAGCTGGAGAGGATGGTCAGCTGGAGAGGATGGTCAGCTGGAGAGGATGGTCAGCTGGAGAGGATGGTCAGCTGGAGAGGATGGTCAGCTGGAGAGGATGGTCAGCTGGAGAGGATGGTCAGCTGGCGAGGATGGTCAGCTGAAGAGGATGGTCAGCTGGAGAGGATGGCCAGCTGGAGAGGATTGTCAGCTGGAGAGGATGGTCAGCTGGAGAGGATGGTCAGCTGGAGAGGATGGTCAGCTAGAGAGGATGGTCAGCTGGAGAGGATGGCCAGCTAGAGAGGATGGTCAGCTGGAGAGGATGGCCAGCTGGAGAGGATGGTCAGCTGGAGAGGATGGTCAGCTGGAGAGGATGGTCAGCTGGAGAGGATGGTCAGCTGGAGAGGATGCTCAGCTGGAGAGGACGGTCAGCTGGAGAGGACGGTCAGCTGGAGAGGATGGTCAGCTGGAGAGGATGGTCAGCTGGAGAGGTTGGTCAGCTGGAGAGGATGGTTAGCTTGAGAGGATGGCCAGCTGGAGAGGATGGTCAGCTGGAGAGGATGGTCAGCTGGAGAGGATGGTCAACTCGAGAGGAAGGCCAGCTGGAGAGGATGGTCAGCTGGAGAGGATGCTCAGCTGGAGAGGATGGCCAGCTGGAGATCACGGCCAGCTGGCGAGCCTGGACAGCTGGAGAGGATGGTCAGGTGTAGAGGATTGTCAGCTGGGGAGGATGGCGAACTGGCAGGGTCGCCGGCTTGTGTAGCAGAGGTCGTCGCGGGCCGAAAGGTTGCCAGCCTAGCCCAACCTTAGCTCGTTGTCTTATTGAAGTCAATTCACTGTACTGAATATCCTCAAGTTTCTCTCCGTTTCAGCTGCATTTTCGCCCTTTCTCCGGACTCTACCAATATTGTATCAATTGCTGTCCAGCAGCTCATCATTTCAAAATATCCCATGCTCTACACATCATCACCTGCCTACGCACAATGCTATCTTCATAACCAACACATCTCCAGTCTACAACACATCGGCTCAACTCGCATCTGCCACCCCAGAAGCAGCCGCCATCTGGCCACCTGGTGGCGGGCTGGCCAAACCTCCATCCTCACTCCTCCACCCGCAATTTCTTAACTTGATCTGAACCCAACACGTGTCACTTCTAAGCATGCTTCCACCAGGAGCCGGTAACTGACAGCATAATGTATATCTTCCATCCTGAAGGTGCTCAGACTCATACTCAGATTCCTTGGCCTGTGCCTATGCTCCTTCCCCCAGATTCGCCTTCACCCAATTACTCCTTCCCATCTGTGTTATGATTCCAGATATACTGGTTGTGTGCAGACCAGAAGGGTGTCGAGGTTACTAGTCATCATGTGCATGGGTCATGAATTCAATTTAATTGCGTAGATTTCGTTAGGTGCAACTGGTGTTAGCCCGTAACCCAATTCAATGTCATCTTGAGCCAAATCGATATGTTTATGTCGACTTACTCAGGCAACAATACTTATTGATCAGCGTTCTACACAACGTTCTGTTAAGGGTTTCTGGTTTATACAGCACGCTATGTGCCAGAGTGGGCAATATTCCCAAGCGGGTAAGACGCATTCTCGCCCTGGCAGCCAGAGAAAGCAGCACACACCCATAGGTTTCTATGTTTAAGCATGTTTCTATGATTATATGTTTTTCTATGTTTCTATGCTTTTCTATGTTATGAAACTCTTCGTTGTAGAAAAGAATAGCTATCACGGGCAAGTATTTTGTACATTTACCTTGGGGCTACAATATCGTCTCGCATCGCTTCAACTTTATTTTATAACTTTATAATTTGCTATCTTATTTATGTGAAATTCGCGAGCAAAGTCGTTGGCCAAGAAGTCGATATTAAGTTGGGGCAAGAGGCTCCGCGGGACTTTTCACCCCACATATGGTGAATTACCTCGCTGCCCGAGTGCAATGAACGTCCTGCATGCCACCGACACCAAAATTACTAGCATCGCACAAAGTTGACCACAATCGCGCAAAAGTCGCCACTCAGATGAACTGCGGCCCAATAATTGTTATGATTCCAGATACCTTAGATATTCTCAGCCGAAATCGGTGAAATACTTTATTCGCCAGCGATAGTAACATAGTCGCTGTATGCGGATGCCAATGGTGTAGCCGAGGGGAGGGGGCAGCCGCCCCCTGGAGGGTTGGAATGGGCCATTCAAGCCATTCTGCTCGCAAGACAGCCTTGAGGGACTCGCAGACTCGCAATCGATCACTGGGCCAACGTGAAGGGCCAGTGGACCGACCAAAGGGTTCCTGGACTGACGGAAAGGGTCGGGGCCCTTTGATACTAAAGTGACCGAAATCCGAGGAGTTCCGAGGGGAATAAGTGGCTAGGGATCTTCTTCAGATGTTCGTCCCCCACTCACACCTCCACACCCACTTCCAGGAACACAACCTGGCTACTCCACTGAAGGATGCCCTTCGGGTTCGAGGTAAGGAACAACTTGAGCCGACTTGACTTCTCAAATATGTTGCCAAAAAATGAGACACAAAACGACACAGCATGAGCTTCATTCTCACAGATCTTGACTTACAAATTTTGATTCCCGGTGTCCTGACATTGCGGCAAAGTATACGACAAAGCATGCGATGCAATGATGCGAAGTCCGGCGATGATTTACGGTCGCATCAGCCGTGGCACCCCGAGCGATTTTCTGCACGCAGGTTGTGTTGGCTCTCATCGACACGGTGGGCGGTCGAGACTGCCACTGCCAGGCAGAGATCGTGTCCGCCCCACCAGTCATGTACCAATAATGAGAACAGACAGGTGAGCCGCGGCCGCCCTGACCGCAGCTGGATGAACTCGTGCCTGGCACCTGCCGCCCGACCGCCATCAGATCACACTGCTAACATGATTCGGCGCACGTGCCAGCTGCGGTGTTCATGGCACCCTGACCATGTCAGACGGTGTTCATGGCACCCTGACCATGTCAGTCGGTGTACATAGCACCCTGACCATATCAGTCGGTGTTCATGGCGCCCTGGCCATGTCAGTCGGTGTCCATGGCACCCTGACCATGTCAGACGGTGTTCATGGCACCCTGACCATGTCAGTCGGTGTACATGGCACCCTGACCATATCAGTCGGTGTTCATGGCGGCCTGGCCATGTCAGTCGGTGTTCATGACACACTGCCCATGTCAGTCGGTGTTCATGGCGCCCTGACCATGTCAGTCGGTGTTCATGGCACCCTGACCATGTCAGTCGGTGTCCATGGCACCCTGACCATGTCAGTCGGTGTTCATGGCACCCTGCCCATGTCAGTCGGTGTCCATGGAACCCTGACCATGTCAGTCGGTGTTCATGACACACTGCCCATGTCAGTCGGTGTTCATGGCGCCCTGACCATGTCAGTCGGTGTTCATGGCACCCTGACCATGTCAGTCGGTGTCCATGGCACCCTGACCATGTCAGTCGGTGTTCATGGCACCCTGGCCATATCAGTCGGTGTTCATGGCACACTGCCCATGTCAGTCGGTGTTCATGGCGCCCTGACCATGTCAGTCGGTGTTCATGGCACCCTGACCATGTCAGTCGGTGTCCATGGCACCCTGACCATGTCAGTCGGTGTCCATGGCACCCTGACCATGTCAGTCGGTGTTCATGGCACCCTGCCCATGTCAGTCGGTGTCCATGGCACACTGCCCATATCAGTCGGTGTTCATGGCACCCTGGCCATGTCAGTCGGTGTTCATGGCACCCTGACCATGTCAGTCGGTGTACATGGCACCCTGACCATATCAGTCGGTGTTCATGGCACCCTGGCAATGTCAGTCGGTGTTCATGGTACCCTGACCATGTCAGTCGGTGTCCATGGCACCCTGGCCATGTCAGTCGATGTCCATGGCACCCTGGCCATGTCAGTCGGTGTCCATGGCACACTGATGCTGTCGGTCGTCGCCCGTCCTCGGGACGACCCTCGGGACAGCTTCACGACACTCGGCACCCAGCTGCGGCGTGACTTGCTTGTGTCTCGCTCGCTTCACGCCGTGCCAATATTGAGAATAGTGCAGGAGTAGGATGGTTGGTAAGTATGGTTGGTAAGTATCAACTGACACATCGCCAGACGAAACTGCCACGGCATCTGCTGTCACCGGGAAATTTAGTTCTTTGCTCTTTTGACGTCACCTCTGCGCTGATTTTAAACGTGTCAATATTTCCTCCATATTTGTAAACTGTAAATATTATGCAAAATGGCCGGCTATTTGTCTAGTCATTTGGTGGCCTGCTGTGATATGCAGAAGTGAGATGCATTGACCTCCGGTCCCATTCCAATGCATTTCTCACCGCATCAGCACATTGCAGTTCGATTAAGCACTGAAAGCTGTATAGAGCCCGTGTGGGGTATGTGGTGTAGAGGATGGGATGGAAACGGGACATCGTCACAACCGAATGAATATTGCAAAAACAGATGATGCATTTTATGGAGCGTTGCTTTTGTCTTCTTTCTTACTTTGTCTTTTTCGTTTGTTCTGTTTGTGGACAAATTTGTTCTCTTTCCTTTCAATATTGCTTTTAAATATCACATGGTCTATTATATATGCATATATATCTATATGCCTAATATCACATGGTCATGAATAATGCACATAGGTAAAATGAAGTGCAGGATATGTTCGTGCAATCTTGGATGGTCGTTGTTGAGGAGAGTGGTGATACTTAGTGGGATGTTGTTTGTGGTACAGTAGTTTGTGTTGTTGTCTTTCGTTGGTGTACTTGGTGCAGTGTATGAGTATACGTTTGATGGTCAGTGGTTGGTGGTATGTGGTGCATTGTGGTCACGGCTGATTTAGTATAAGGTAGGAGTGAGTGAGTACTGTGTGTCCGATGCATCTACGTGTCAGTGTGAGTTCCTTATGTCTATTGTATGGATTAATAGCGTTCCAGTGCTCGTACTTGGGGTGTATTTCGTGGAGCTGTGTTCTTGCGGTGTCCCATGTTTGTTGAATGCGTTTGTTGGCTGCCTAGTGAATTGTGTGTTTGATCCCTGAATAATTCTGAAAACGGGAGTGCATAGCGATAAAGAACTCCGCTCCAGCCTGCGAACGCTATCTAAATAATGACGCTGGAATGTGGAGCACCAATGCGGCCTCGCTCTTTGCTCTTGAACTTAGACTTGCAGAAGCTTTGCAACGAAGCATGACTCACCAGAACGTAAACGTCGATAGGATCATCGAACGGCTTCAGGTCGGTCCGCAGCATGACGACCCGAAACCGCACTGAAACAAACACAGGAAAACACACTCTGACATCGCACCGTGCCACGGATACGCCAATCTGCATTGAAGCGCACACGCACGAAGATGCCGAGTGAAACACAATCGCGCCGAACGACGCTCGAATTCGCCGACGGTCGATACAGACCAGTGGCGGCATGAGTCGATACGGACCAGTGGCGGCATGAGTCGATACGGACCAGTGGCGGCATGAGTCGATACGGACCAGTGGCGGCATGAGTCGATACGGACCAGTGGCGGCATGAGTCGATACGGACCAGTGGCGGCATGAGTCGATACGGACCAGTGGCGGCATGAGTCGATACGGACCAGTGGCGGCATGAGTCGATACGGACCAGTGGCGGCATGAGTCGATACGGACCAGTGGCGGCATGAGTCGATACGGACCAGTGGCGGCATGAGTCGATACGCACCAGTGGCGGCATGAGTCGATACGGACCAGTGGCGGCATGAGTCGATACGGACCAGTGGCGGCATGAGTCGATACGGACCAGTGGCGGCATAAGTCGATACGGACCAGTGGCGGCATGAGTCGATACGGACCAGTGGCGGCATGAGTCGCGTCTGCTAGCTCCTCGGCATGAGTCACGTTTGCCTGCTACTCGGCATGAGTCACGTCTGCCTGCTACTCGGCATGAGTCACGTCTGCCTGCTACTCGGCATGAGTCACGTCTGCCTGCTACTCGGCATGAGTCACGTCTGCCTGCTACTCGGCATGAGTCACGTCTGTCTGCTATTCGGCATGAGTCATGTCTGCCAGATCCTCGGCATGAGTCACGTCTGCTAGCTCCTCGGCATGAGTCACGTCTGCCTGCTCCTCGGCATGAGTCACGTCTGCCTGCTACTCGGCATGAGTCACGTCTGCCTGCTACTCGGCATGAGTCACGTCTGCTAGCTCCTCGGCATGAGTCACGTCTGCCTGCTACTCGGCATGAGTCACGTCTGCCTGCTACTCAGCATGAGTCACGTCTGCCAGATCGTCGGCATGAGTCACATCTGCCTGCTCCTCGGCATGAGTCACGTCTGTCTGCTGCTCGGCATGAGTCACGTCTGCCAGATCGTCGGTATGAGTCACATCTGCCTGCTCCTCTGCATGAGTCACGTCTGCCTGCTATTCGGCATGAGTCACGTCTGCCTGCTACTCGGCATGAGTCACATCTGCCTGCTCCTCGGCATGAGTCACGTCTGCCTGCTACTCGGCATGAGTCACGTCTGTCTGCTATTCGGCATGAGTCATGTCTGCCAGATCCTCGGCATGAGTCACGTCTGCTAGCTCCTCGGCATGAGTCACGTCTGCCTGCTCCTCGGCATGAGTCACGTCTGCCTGCTACTCGGCATGAGTCACGTCTGCCTGCTACTCGGCATGAGTCACGTCTGCCAGCTCCTCGGCATGAGTCACGTCTGCCAGACTTCGCATGAGTCACGTCTGCCTGCTCCATAGTCACGTCGCCGTGGCATGAGTCCCTCCGCTCTCGGCATGAGTCACGTCTGTCTGCTACTCGGCATGAGTCACGTCTGCCAGATCTCGCATGAGTCACGTCTGCCTGTCCTCTGCATGAGTCACGTCTGCCTCTATTCGGCATGAGTCACGTCTGCCTGCTACTCGGCATGAGTCACGTCTGCCTGCTCCTCGGCATGAGTCACGTCTGCCAGATTCTCTGCATGAGTCACGTCTGCCTGCTACTCGGCATGAGTCACGTCTGCCTGCTATTCGGCATGAGTCACGTCTGCCAGATTCTCTGCATGAGTCACGTCTGCCTGCTACTCGGCATGAGTCACGTCTGCCTGCTCCTCGGCATGAGTCACGTCTGCCTGCTACTCGGCATGAGTCACGTCTGCCTGCTACTCGGCATGAGTCACGTCTGCCTGCTACTCGGCATGAGTCACGTCTGCCAGATCCTCGGCATGAGTCACGTCTGCCAGATTTTCTGCATGAGTCACGCCTGCCTGCTACTCGGCATGAGTCATGTCTGCCTGCTACTCGGCATGAGTCACGTCTGCCAGATTCTCTGCATGAGTCACGTCTGCCTGCTACTCGGCATGAGTCACGTCTGCCAGATTCTCTGCACGAGTCACGTCTGCCTGCTACTCGGCATGAGTCACGTCTGCCAGATTCTCTGCATGAGTCACGTCTGCCTGCTACTCGGCATGAGTCACGTCTGCCAGATTCTCTGCATGAGTCACGTCTGCCTGCTACTCGGCATGAGTCACGTCTGCCAGATTCTCTGCATGAGTCACGTCTGCCTGCTACTCGGCATGAGTCACGTCTGCCTGCTACTCGGCATGAGTCACGTCTGCCAGATCCTCGGCATGAGTCACGTCTGCCATATTCTCTGCATGAGTCACGCCTACCTGCTACTCGGCATGAGTCACGTCTGCCTGCTACTCGGCATGAGTCACGTCTGCCAGATTCTCTGCATGAGTCACGTCTGCCTGCTACTCGGCATGAGTCACGTCTGCCAGATTCTCGGCATGAGTCACGTCTGCCAGATTCTCGGCATGAGTCACGTCTGCCTGCTACTCGGCATGAGTCACGTCTTCCAGATCCTCGGCATGAGTCACGTCTGGGGCGTTCCACGACAGATCGACAAATAAAATTTCGATTTTGCACCCCCACATCTCAGATTTTGATGAAAATGAGTCTATAGGGTTATCAGCAGCCCTAAACACGCCTGTGACATTTTCAGCCCTCTCCGACTTCCGGTTTTCGAGCTACAGCCTGCGACATTTTTACATTCGATGCATACATGGCTTTGTTTGGCAGGATTTTTCCCTGCTACATTGAATGATAAGTAGGTGAGTTTGTACATCAAAATGATTGCAATCCCATGCAGAATGGACGTTTATCACTATCGAAACCATAGCAATTAAATATATGTCAAATATAACACTTCAAAAAATGCCAAGTTCTCTTGAGCAATTTTCCCCTTCGATATTGTGATTTTTGATATTTTTTAATGAAAGAGCGTTGATTATTACCTATATTTCATCATTAAAAAAAGTGGTTATCGGTTTATAAATATTTTAAACATAATTTCAAACACCAACCGCCCGGCCTCATTTTACCCAATACGGCGTCGTTCAGCAACGGCCGCGGCCAGCTGCTGCCAACGGGGGATAGGGGTGCTGGCGGCTGTCGTCCGCGGCCCCGTGGGATTGAGAGGACACTGCAGATTATTTATAAACACCAGGCAGGACGTTTTAGCACTTCATTTATTATTCACACAAATAACAAGCCGGAAAGTACATGTACATTTGCGAATGCTAACGAGATGGTACAATGAGCCTTATCAGAGGTACAAAATGCATAACTTAACATTAGCTCACTTCACATTGTACTTCGAACATAAACAAACGGAAATCAGCTGCCGATGTAGGTCACGCTAACCATTCAACCTAAATCCTGTAGCAAATCAGGCCACCATCACTTCTCTTCCTTCACTTATGGCAAGTTCTCGCACAACGACAATGTTTGCCTTCACTGGAGTTACCCTGTGTATTTTTAGAGTCCCTTTGACAGTTTTTGCCATTGACAGTCTATCGCCAAGCTCATGCCGTGTACGACTAACCTCTTCTTTCGCTACAAAGTAGCACTCGGTATGCAAATTACCCTTGTCCTGTAGCACTTTACATAGCTTTTCCGCAGTAAGAATGTGGTCCGAGTGTGTCCGCGAAAGACTGGCGCTAGCTGCAACCCTTTTCAGTGTACCCCCAACACCGTCGCACGAATTTTTTTCCCATGCAACGTTGCAAAAAAATTCCAATCGCAATGGACTCCGAAATCCTCATCATGAAAACTCACATTCACGAAATTAAACTTATTCTTGTACTGGGCAACTGACCCATCCGAAAAATAATGAATCTTTTTCAAGTTCGGGACTATGCCTTTCACTTTCGGTACAATGTGCTGCAAGAATGTGTGCACAGCGACGGTGTCATGCTTCAGTTCGTTTGATAACACGCAAAACTGTGGCATTCAATCTTTCCAGCCTCTCGCCAATAAACAACAAACGGATGAACGGTACACTGTGGTGCGTTCCAGTGATATGACTGAATTTCGTCTTGAACTACAAAAGTGTAGTTTTCTGAAAATTATAATATGATCAGTGCTTCATGCTCAGGTAGCTGCTTTTTTAGATCGTCGAAATATTTGCTTTGATGCTGACTCGTGAAATGATGCCGAGTAAGTGTCACAATGGCGTCAGACAATTTGTCAAGAAACTCGTCCATAGGAAGAACAATTTCGGTCAAAGTGCAACGATCCGTGCTTAGCCACTGACTAAATCTGACTTCGTCCACCAAGTCTGAGATTTCCCCTGCCTGCGCATTTAAAGTGTCGATCAAATATGACCTGACACCGTCCTGACCTGGACAGTTTTCACACTTTTGCAGCATACAGGCTTCCCTCCCGACATCACAAACCGCGTGCTTCAACAGGTCCTTGTAGGTAATGTCTTTTAAGCCTAGAGACGCTAACATTAGCTTAGCGTTCTGGTGATAGCAACATACACAAACCGTATGAGTGCCGTTGCTTCCCAACAGGACACAGTGTTTGGGGCGGAGGCTGGCGAACTTAGAAAACCCAATGCGCGGGTTGCTACCGTTCTCTTTATAAAGTTGGTAAATTTCCTGCAAATTACCTAAAATCAAACGTTTCTGCTTCTTTACTTTAACCCCATTCTCATCTCTTACCGTCACATAGTCTTTTTTTCCAGGACATATTCTTGACATCCCACGCTCGGCTCCCCCTTCCCCTCCCCCTCCCCCCGGCAGGCGTATCGCGAGGCAGCGGCAGCGCGCGCGCCGGTCCGGTGAGCGCAGCGCCCGCATTCACCGCATTTGATTCGTCTTTCCAAGTCGATAACCACTTTTTTATTTATGTTTCTAGGGTAAAAAACTACGCTCTTTCATATCAAAGTGAGAAAAAATACGATATCGGAGGGGAAAAATGTTTCTATTTCTTTTCAATTTTTTATTTGGCTAGAGTCGGCAAAAATTACGTAATGAAAGTTTAAATGGTGGCATAGTCATATTCTTCAATGTTTTGTCTTCATTTTGACGTATAAATTTGTTCAGTTACTGAAAAATGACTCAGAGAAAATTAGCACCAAAGATAGTCATGTCAGTGCAAAATGTAAAAATTATATAGTTCATAACTAGAAAACGGTAAACCTAAGAGACTTCAAAATGGCACAGGCGTGTTCAGCGATGCTGATAACCCTATAGAACCATTTTCATCAAAATCTGAGGTGTGAGGGTGCAGGTCACATGTCGATTTGTCGTAGAATGCCCGGTCTGCCAGATTTTCTGCATGAGTCACGCCTGCCTGCTACTCGGCATGAGTCACGTCTGCCTGCTACTCGGCATGAGTCACGTCTGCCAGATTCTCTGCATGAGTCACGTCTGCCTGCTACTCGGCATGAGTCACGTCTGCCATATTATCTGCATGAGTCACGCCTGCCTGCTACTCGGCATGAGTCACGTCTGCCTGCTACTCGGCATGAGTCACGTCTGCCAGATTCTCTGCATGAGTCACGTCTGCCTGCTACTCGGCATGAGTCACGTCTGCCAGATTCTCGGCATGAGTCACGTCTGCCAAATTCTCTGCATGAGTCACGTCTGTCTGCTACTCGGCATGAGTCACGTCTGCCAGATTCTCGGCATGAGTCACGTCTGCCAGATCCTCGGCATGAGTCACGTCTGCCAGATTATCTGCATGAGTCACGTCTGCCTGCTACTCGGCATGAGTCACGTCTGCCAGATTCTCTGCATGAGTCACGCCTGCCTGCTACTCGGCATGAGTCACGTCTGCCTGCTACTCGGCATGAGTCACGTCTGCCAGATTCTCTGCATGAGTCACGTCTGCCTGCTACGCGGCTGTGGCGCCGCTCGTACTTTCTCAGCGTGTGAGGTTATGCGGTGTCGTCGGCGAGAATACACCACAGTTTCAATGTGGATGGACGACGGGTTCATTGAATATCCACAATCCTCCCAGCGATAATATACAGTATGGCCTGTGGCGACCCACAGCGGATAATATACAGTATGGCCTGTGGCGACCCACAGCGGATAATATACAGCATGGCCTGTGGCGACCCACAGCGGATAATATACAGTATGGCCTGTGGCGACCCACAGCGGATAGTATACAGTATGGCCTGTGGCGACCCGCAGCGGATAATATACAGTATGACCTGTGGCGACCCACAGCGGATAATATACAGTATGGCATGTGGCGACCCGCAGCGGATAATATACAGTATGACCTGTGGCGACCCACAGCGGATAATATACAGTATGGCCTGTGACGACCCGCAGCGGATAATATACAGTATGACCTGTGGCGACCCACAGCGGATAATATACAGTATGGCCTGTGGCGACACACAGCGGATAATATACAGTATGGCCTGTGGCGACCCGCAGCCGATTGCGTGGCGACGTATATCAATTTCAGTAAGATCGCGCTCTGTATTGAATAAAGTCGTATAGCAGATTCAGTGGTGATGCAATATATGGTTCGAGGCGAGTGCACAGTGGGGATACACGGTGGGTTCAGAGCCGCCAGCGAGGTCATCACAGCGGGTCAGCAGTACTCGCAGATACGTCGAACACTTCGTGCGACTTTTTGCTGGAAATGATGGTGTTTTCAGAGAACCAGTAATTTGTACGCACTTAGAGGGCTATCTATCTGTCATGGCTGTGCTTCTACATTGGATATATTCTTGGAGGTCGCAAGTTGACCTTAAGAACAAAAAACGGCTACTGCAAGGTTGGTCTTATTGAAAGAAACGCTTTGATTTTTGTTTCGTGCAATAACCATAATCATGGACGACGTGGGGTGAGGGAGTCGCTGCCCCAACCTTGGTGGGAATTGCTGCTGGCAGGCGAAGGGTACTATATAACACGGCACATCATTCACGATTACGTTTATTTTGTTCCCGAGTCTTTTTTCTAATGTCGACTCTTGTTTCGGATCATAGCTCTGGACACAGCAGAATATAGTGACCAAAAAATAATTTGTGTGTAATGCCGATAAGCAGTTTTCTATCCCAGAAACCACTTTTCGAAGAAGGTTTTTCCCTCCCACTCTCTCTCTCTCTCTCTCTCTCTCTCTCTCTCTCTCTCTCTCTCTCTCTCTCTCTCTCTCTCTCTCTCTCTCTCTCTCTCTCTCTCACTCACTCTCTTTCATACAACTCTTTCTTTCTGCGTGTCTGTCAAATGTCACCCTCCTCCTTTCGTGCAACTCTGACTTCTCCGCGTGCATAGTCAACGGGTTGGGTCTGCAAAGTTTGACTGACGTCTCAATTCAAACTTAAAGCCTGAGAATACGCTCCCGTGCGATTTTAGATCGAACTCGTCCGGAAGTAATGAAGAGCATGAATGCCACCCGACCTCTACAAAGTGTAGCGATGTGATAGAAGGCGTGGTCTCAGACACCTGCAATATTACATATATATTTAACTGTAGTAAAAAATGCTTTCGGGAGAAGTCTGACCGAGCCTGCGTCAAACAGTCACCTTGTAGATCCAGCGTTCTGAAGGGTTTTCTTACCAAAATATTCAAAGTCGCGAATATTGGGATATTACAGAGTGTACACGGCATGACAGTAATCAGGTTTGCTGCCCACAAGAAAAAGTGCGTCACGGAAACGCAAATATACGTATGCACAAATGTACGCATGCACAAATGTACGTATGCACGAATGTACGTTTGCAGGAATGTACGTATGCACAAATGTACGTATGCACAAACGTACGTATGCACAAATGTACGTATGCACAAATGTACGTATGCACAAATGTACGTATGCACAAATGTACGTATGAACAAATGTACGTATGCACAAATGTACGTATGCACACATGTACGTATGCACAAATGTATGGATGCTGAAATGTACGAATAAGCCAATGTACTCAGCTGCAAATGTACGTAAATGGAAAAGTACGGAAGCGCAAATGCACATAAACGCAAAAGAGTGTTAGAGCAAATGTATGCAAATACAAATATGCATAACACAAATGCAGGTAAGAGCAATTGTGTACATGGTAGGTATACGCAAGCAAATGCATGCAACCAAATGTACATATTTAAAATGTGCGTATGCACAAAATTATGTATGTAATGTAAGCATGCCAAATGTACGTAAACACAGATGCACCTGGGCACAAAAGTACATCTGGCAAATGTACCCATATAAAATATACGTAAGAGCGAGCGTATACATGCACAACTATAGGTGCATTGGCTCAAACGCACATTTGCTCTTACATGCATATTGGTGCATATACGTACTTTTGCGCTTACGGACTTTTGCCTTTGCATACTTTTGTGCGTACGTACATATGAGCTAACATATACCTGCGATAACGCATACTTCAGCCTATGTGCATTTGCGCTTACGTACATTGGCGGACACATACATTGGCCCATATGTACTTCTGCGCTTACCTACTTTTGCGCATTCGTACTTTTTAGATGACGTACATCTGCGCTTAGTACATTTGCGTATACGTACATTTGCAGTTACGTATATTTGTCATACGTATACCTGTGGATACGTACAATTACCATACTTACATGCGCGCTTACGCATATTTGCCCACGTACATTTGTGTAAGTACATTTGCCATGCGTACATTTGCTTTACGTACATTTGTCCGTTTACTGGCTAAGATTGTTTCCTTGATGACGTCATGAAGCGACCTGCGCAGAAAGCTGCGCAGTAGGCATGACACCACATGATTACACACGGAAACAGCCGACATCACTACACGGTGGTAGGCTGGCCAAATTCACCCCCCCCCCCACACACATATGTCGCAATAACCATGTGAACTATCCAGACATGTGAACGTGGTTTGTTTTGTATACCTTTTAAGGTTAGTTTATACCATGATGTAAGCCATTGCTTAGTGCATATTCCTTTCTTTAACAATAACAATTACAACGCGATGTGCGTGAAGCTTCTTGCTTTCTTACTGAGTATATTATATTACGGTGTCATGAGGTGGCAGTTCTATTTGGTTCATGTGCGGCTCCTGCTTAATGGGCCTGGGATGTGCCACATTATATGCATAATGGGCATGTGGGTACCTACCTATATAAACATACAGTTGCTGGTGGGATGGGTAGGATGTTGAAGTAATCACGGTTGATATGTCAAGAAGGTCATTGGTAACAATGTGACTTGTATTGACATAATTGTATGCAGTTTGACAATTACTGGACACTGAAAGAATGGAATGAACCAAGCCCAAACTCCAAAAGTATGTGTGCAACATGGGTGGTACATGCAAGTATCAGCGTGACAAAGTAGATAATTATTGATAATTGTCTTTCCATATTTTTTAGGCAAGTTGGTTTAAAATCAGTATAATCATTATCTAATCACAACATTTTATAATTTAAAGTAGTGGTTGAAAAGTGGAAGTTAATCCGACCATTTTGTTCGTGCAGTAACTTAAATTTCTTCGCAAAAAGGGTGTAATGTTCTATCTATGCATTACTATCTATCGCTATCCAATCCAAATGCTTCTTTTCAGTACAAAAATCGTGCTTTTTGGCATTATGCGAGTTTTCTAAATATTATGGTACATTTCAATTTGCTCGCATTAGCTTTCTTCTCATCAACGTACTATTGGCATAAAATACTGGGTTTGGGAGGGGTGGATAAATTAACATTGGATGGCCCTGCTCGACATTGAGAGGGTCATGACCCCTGCGAAAGGATACAAATCGACGCCCCAGGTAGAGGGATATGATGGCAGCGGCGTCCCATAACACCGCAGCACTGCTTGTTGTATTCAGTCAGGTAAGGGGCCAGCATAGAGCGAAGAAACTGCTATCAGTCCTTCCATCGCCATGACAGCGCCAGTTGCCGGTTTAGAGTAGAGTCGTGCCGCCTGCTGATCGCGGCGAGTTACACGGCACCGTGCCAGGGCGGGCTGGCACGAGCCGGCATTGTTTTCGTAGTAGATGCGTTAGCCATATACGGAACGCGGTTTGTCGTACGAAGTGTTTGGGTGACAGCCTTGAGATCGTATATTTACGGCATGTGAACAACGTAGTTTCGTGGTCAGACCTACAATGCATGGAATTTATCATGCGGAATTTCCTCCATTGTAGAGTTGGCTGATTCATAGGCATCACACGGCGGCCGAGTCTTGCTGTGTCGTTCGGTACCGCCGAGGCATTTTCATAGCCGTGGGCGCTGGTCTCGGCTGGGCGGGCTCGCTGTGCTAGGGCATTTGGTATTGCATCTGCGTAATCAAGTTCTCTTGTATAATTTTAGCCAGTCGCGTTTTCAGCTTAGCATAGTAGCTCTCCACTGGCTCAACTTTATTATCGCTTGCTGCGTAATTCCTTTGATATCCCCCATTTAATTTGAGCATCATCACCGGTGGCGGCACATCTCTGCAACTCGACACGACCGGCTCCTTGTGAATAACTTTTTTTAATTATGAAACCTCAGATTCGTTTGTTTGTTTGTTTATTGGTTGGTTCACGACACACTTTATGCCCATTCACGGCTAATGGCGCCGCCCACACTGTTTCGCCGGTGGGCCGCGGAATTGGGAAATGTCCTGAGTGGCGCTAGAGTCGAACTAGGGACCTTTGGTACCCATAGCCCGATACCTTAACCACTCCCCCATCCCCGCCCCACCGCAGATTCGTGCGACTTGTATAATTCTACTCTTTTGTAAAGCAGCGATGCAGAGCATGTATATATATATATATATATATATATATATATATAGTACATTTACGTATACGTACATGTACATGTACAAGCATGACGCCTCTCCACCGTAGGCCATCTTTGCACGAACGGATTTGGCTATATCCAACTGACCATAGAACTTTGTGCCGTAACCGACGATCACACGGGATATTCGATTCCTAATTTTTTTCTTGAAGAATATGTGTAATTACTCGTTTCTTGAACCTGAATATATGCACTGGCACAAACATGTCCTTTTACAGTGTTCCAAGTTTGAAATCAATACAGGTCAGGTCATTGAGATCTGACCCGAAACCTTTCAGAAGCACAGGCTCCATAGAGCTTCGCAGAGGCGAAAATGTGCACAATGACCAAGTGAAAATGGCTAGATCAAAGCTCACAGGGGTCACTTTGTACACCGATGTCGATTCTGATAGTAGGGTCGAAGCTTGAATTAAAAAAAATTGGGCCTGTTTCAAACTGAGGTGGCCGTTTGAAAAAAAAACAATCGAAAGAATGAAATGAAAAATGACAAATATATTTTCGGATATATTTTCCTCATTATTTGCAACAATTCGAGCACCGGTACGTGAGCAATGGAAACATTTGCGCTGGTGTCGCTTACCACTTCCATCATCAGAATCCATTTAGAAACTCATCGGTTTCACAAGCTAATCATTTGGTTCCTGGTACATGAGCTCGACCCTAATGCTTGTGATTGTATTGTATCTGTAGGCTTCATATCAATGATATTAAAGCAGAAATCACGTCCGCTTCACGACTAGGGTAAACAATATACAGCAATGGCCGGGCGAGCGATCGCGCCCAGCACAGTGACCTGCTTGACCTGACCTGGACGATCGACTAAAAAACGTATATAAAAACTTCAAATAACTCTGAAAATTCCACGATGGAGCTGCATGATGCCGTTTCCCGCATCTTTACCTCGCTTCCGACAAAGGAATCTGCCCTTCGCCGCACTTCAACAGGTAGGCACTTCTGTCACATTACCAATATTTTATGCTAATAAGCTCTCTCCACCTTGCCAGATTTCCAAATACGTTTTTGGTGGTGACCTGCTGATATTACATAGCAGTCTTTACGATAGCAGAAATGCAAATAGGTGGTCGAGGATGCTACAGCAGCAGCAATGTCGCACAGCAGTATTAATAGTCACAGAATACAATGTGGGAGTGGTGTCGCGTCGCAATACTTCCATTCGCAGTCGAGTTGTGTCGCAGTAAAGTGAGTCGCATGTTTTTGCTGTAGCGGCAGTGCCCTTTTACGACGCGACTGGTCCGGCTTTCGGGCCACTATGATGAGGCCTCTTGGACCGCTTGATATGGTAGTGAAGCCTTATAGCCATCCATAAGGCCCTGCACTGTGATGTGAGTCGGCAGGCGTTGTGTGATATGTCCGCAAACGTTCTGTGATATGTCCGAGCGTTGCGTAATATATCCTACTTGAGTTGTGTGATATGTCCGCGAGTGTTGCATAGTACGCCCGACAGACGTCGCATGATACGCCCAACAAGCGTTGTGTAATACGACTACAGGCGTTGTATATATTCGACAGGCGTTGAATTATATATCAGACAGGCGTTTCGTGATATGCCCAACAGGCGTTGCGTGATATGACCGCAGGTGTTGCGTGATATGCCCCACAAACGCCGTGTAATATGCCCGATGAACGCCGTGTGATATGTACGGCAGGCGTTGCGTGATATGTCCAAAAGGCGTTGCGTGATATGTTCGCAAGCGTTGTGTGATATGACCGCAGGCGTTGTGTGATACGTCCAACAGGCGTTGTGTGATATGTCCAACAGGCGTTGCGTGATATGTCCGTGCGTCGCTCAGCTCGCACTGTCCAGGGAGCAGAACTCGACATTAGACTTGCTGATATTCCGGCTGACGTGCACGCAGTGTGCGCTCCGCTACCTGACGGTGTCCACATAAAATGAATTACACACTATGGTCTATGATCGAACGTCATTCGGGCCCGGAGAGAGAGTCGCCGAAAACGTTGCGACGGTGAATGCGTAAACATGATGTGTTGTGGAAAAATATGATATCATCCATCAGTTGTCTTTATTTATATTGCATCGCATTTGTATTTCATTGTATTGGTATCTTATTTTGTTCACTAACTTGGTTTTACCCTCCTGTATCCAGGTATTTGCTGTTCTCCACTTGTATGCATGTCTTCTTTTTACTGAGAAAATGCTCCACTATATGTTTTCTGTGAAAAAATGTCAATCATGCCAGGCCTGGGAAGTAATCTGCTCCATCGATGGTGTTAAATATATAAATTACCATGCAATGCCACAGAATGTCGCATCGCAATATTTGTAGTCGCAGTGTTTTCGCGTAGCAGTGAAGTCGCTTCGCAGTATTTGTACTCAAAGTCCTGTTGTCGCAGATAAGTTGGTATCAGTACTGTAGTCACAATCCTGTTGTCGCAGATAAGTCAGTTAGTTAGTTATTTGGGCTTTAGGGCGCTTTGGCCAGAGTTGATTTGTCGCAGATAAGTCGATAACAGTATTGCACTCCTGCAAACCTCCCACACAGTCCTGTTGTTGGAGATAAGTTGGCAGCAGTATTGCATTAACAGTCCTGTTGTCGCAGATAGGTCGGGAGCAGTATTTCATGCACAGTCATGTTGTCGCAAATAAGTCGTTAGGAATATTGCATTCACAGTCCTGTTGTCGCAGATAAGTCGGCAGCAGTATTGCGTTCACCGTCCTGTTGTAGCAGAGAAGTCGGTAGCAGCATTGTATTCACAGTTCTGTTATCGCAGATAAATCGGCAGCAGTATTGCATTCGCACCCCTGTCATGGGACCGTATATATGCACGGATCCAGACTTCCGCCACTCGGAGGCTGTCGCCTAATCTAATTATTTATGATGTAATGATGTCTGGATTGATATGTTATTTGCTCGCGTCATCCTGTAGCAGCCTCTCCTTGACGACGCATAGCAATGGATTCTGCTACTTAGCCACTAATTCCATGGGCGTGAAAACGAAGCAATATTGTCTGACTTGCCGCTTGCTCTTGCGTTGTGCTCACACTCGTACTTTAGATTGTGTAGCGGTGGGAGAGTAGTTGCAAAATTGATAGGGCAGTTATTACTAGCCGTGCGTACGTACATGTATGTTATATAAGACCACATAAAACAGAACGCCATCATGGATGG
The DNA here is from genome assembly GCA_034440575.1 of Imbricaverruca yamaguchii. Taxonomy (NCBI): domain Eukaryota; kingdom Metazoa; phylum Arthropoda; class Thecostraca; family Neoverrucidae; genus Imbricaverruca; species Imbricaverruca yamaguchii. Next base: position 399,473 of record JAOTOL010001457.1, on the reverse strand, counting down.
TGATATTCGAACTATAGACGAAAACTCACAACGCCAAGGCATGCTAGTATGCCGAACGTTGACCAGGGTGACATAGGCGTGACAATTTCAGCCGACTAACACGCTTTTTGGAGGTTGGCCACATACTCCTACCCCACTTATCAGGTAACCGTAAATAGCATTCGGTTGCATGCCAGCCAATAAATACAGACGTCGTACAGCGCTTGTCCGTCCCACTGGGCCTTTGGGTGCTTCGAATGCATTTGTCATGCAGCTGTGCGCCCCACTGGATGCTGCTGCCAGGGCGCCGGCCAGCTAGCGCAGGTGCGCCCTGCACCTTACTTACCCCACTGGCCGAAGGTGTAGAGTGGCCGGCTGGTCTGTATCAGCACGGTGAGGAAGCGGCGCGCGAACTGCAGCCGCGTTTGGTTAGTGAACACGGTGCCGCCGAGAGTGCCCTGGTGGTCGCCCTCCACCCGCAGTCGGTAGTCGCCGGGCACGGACGTACTGGGTACCTGACGACACGCAACATGGGACCTGGTCACGGTGATGGGACCCGCCAAATGGGCCCTGCCGCCTACTGCCTCCGGATGTATCACAAATTGATGTGTGTGTGTGTGTGTGTGTGTGTGTGTGTGTGTGTGTGTGTGTGTGTGTGTGTGTGTGTGTGTGTGTGTGTGTGTGTGTGTGTGTGTGTGTGTGTGTGTGTGTGTGTGTGTGTGTGTGTGTGTGTGTGTGTGTGTGTGTGTGTGTGTGTGTGTGTGTGTGTGTGTGTGTGTGTGTGTGTGTGTGTGTGTGTGTGTGTGTGTATGCATATATTCCCGTGGGGCTGCCCTTGAGCTTGTGTGGAATAGCGGCCTCGATCCCACCCGGGTACGACCAGCATGCTCGCTCACGTGCAACGTCAAAGTCAATCTTGTCAAGTGTGTGCATTCAGTTAGATTGAAGTACAATATATTCAACATAAGTGGCACTATTTCGCGCAAATGTCACCAGCACCACATTCAACCTAAATAAGACAGATTGATTGGTTTTTGAAGTTTAGTGGGGGGTGAAGGGGGTGGAATGACCCGGGTCGAGATGACTTACAGTAATTATATGTATTTATACGAGGGAAAATGCTAATCCCGCTATGAATGTTGGCCACATACCTTCTGACAATATCGCATGCAAGTCAGAAACCATACCACCTGTAGACGTGTCTGCACAGCAAATCCCTAATCCATAAGTGTCACGGCCACAGCAAATCGCTGTCAGCAGACCTGCAGACACTGATGGGGTGATACTCCAAGCACTGTCTTTTAGACACATTGAATGTTGTTAGCTTATGAAGAAATGTTCAAGTTAAGCTGCAGTTTGGGCTGAATGGACTCGGAGAACATCAGACAGATTCGGAAAAGGTCTGTCATGCTAGGCAAGTGGTGCATGACTTCTCCAAAGAGTGTCAGACATATCCGGAAAGCGTCTACCATACCAGACAAGTGATGCGACTTACCCGATAGTGTCAGACGGATCTGAAAAGGTCTATCATACCAGACAAGTGGCAGTGTCAGACGGATCTGGAAAAGGCCTACCATGCCAGACAAGTGGCGCGACTTGCCTTCATCATCATCATCTGGATATCGCCGCGAGACATGAGCTTGGTGGCAGAGGCGATCTCCACGTCGTCCCGCGACACGGACGCGCGCACGCTCAGCGGGTAGGTGAGCGGATCCGTCAGGTCGCCGCCAGGAGGCGACAGCAGTACGGCCAGCACACGGAAGATGGTGCCAGGTCGCACCAGTCGTGACGCCAGAATCACATACCGCCTGCGGAAGGATCGTCGGTCAGTGCAGCCCGCCGGCCGCCTCACCAGCTCACCAACAGTCACCAGTTGGTGGCGAGATATCAAACGTATGTTGAGACGGCCGAGGACTACGTATGCACACCACAGGAAAACTGACTGCCGGTCTACTGGCTGTGTTGTGTCTGCAGAAGAACCGCATAGAAACACCGCTTGCGTACTTCTCACAGAAGGTGCACAGTTTTTACAAGTCGCCATATGTAAAAGTAAAAGAGGGTGGGGATGAACGATACGCTGACAGTTCACGATACGCGACCTCGAAGCAATGATTAAGAAATGTTACTTATATTCAGTTTACCTTTCACCATTCACTGCGATCATTACTCTGCATTTCAGTGAATACATTTGCGGATATCTCCATGTAAGGCAACAAAACCAGTTTTTTTCCGTCGCGCTGTGGGGAGGGGAGGGGAAGGGAATCAATGGGTCATCTATTTAGGCTTTCTTAGGCTAATCCCCAAGCCGTTACAAAATTTTCCTCAGAAACTTAGCGCACCTTCTGACGATTGATGACACCATATTACGTTAACAACTGAGCTAAGATGCTAAGATGCTAAGATCTTAAAGGTAAGGCAGGTTAAATTCAGGACACTATCTCGTCTCAATGCGGCTTTCAGATGTGCAAAGAAACGTTGTTTTCATGAACAAACTGCATAGTAGAAAGCCAACAATGAAATGTTAATGCATAGACAAATCATCAAATAAAAATGCAAGAATGTGGGCCTGGTCAGATCATTTGTCACACGGAGAGCAAAGATGATCCATGTCCGTCCCTAGCGTTGCGGCGAATTAATATTTGTGACACACCAGAATACCTGTAATTGAAACTATGTTGTTCATCAGTGTTCCTAGTTCAACAGTCAACACTTTCGTTATGGCATCATAGCACTATGATCGGACCAGAACCGAAGCTTTTTCTGTCGTCAGTGTGTCGGATTGACCACCCTATTGCAATGGAAAGTTTCGCTGCGCTCCTGCCAGCGGTGTGTTAGCTAGCAATTAATTCAGGCTAAATCGCAATTCCCCACTCTGCTACGCAGCATGAGAATCAAATTATTATTACCGCACTTATCACATTCAACTGAAAGAGAGCACAAATGAGAGATCCTGTCATTGTCATTGGTTCCACGATGCACCAACTGTTTTGGCCACAGAGCTTCGCCAATCCCTCGCGGCGAAAGATAGGTGAGAGCCGGGGAGTAGAGATGGGTGAGACTCGAACCGACAATCCTCTGGTTGTGAGGCCAGCGCCTTTCCCCAAAACTACTCGTCCCCAGTAATGTCTCAAAATTATCTGTAATAACATCAACCACGTCTCCTTTCCCCAGCATAAGGCGACGCTGGAATAGCGAGATAAATAAGTAGGCACATAACAGGATTGAGCGACAGTGAGTGAAAGCTTCGAGGTCCTGGCTGAGAACTCAGGGGTCGGGGGATAAGGTTTGTCCCGTTGCCACTGCTATCTCGTGACGACTCGTGAAGACAAACACCTAGCCACTAATGTAGGTGGCGTCTGGTGTTTTACGGCATGCATACTATCGCCGCATGCTAGCGCCCATCCTGCCTTTTTAATTAAATTCCGGTAGGTACTTCAGAATACCTAGACGTTGAGAACGTTGTGAAAAGTAAAACTATACATATACAACTATACTTTTCGAAGCAGCATCCACTGCAATTCCACTCACAAAGCCTTTCACAAAACGAAAGCCAGTACCTTGGTGGTGTCCATAAATTTTGCAAGCAATTGCAAGTACAAAAAGAGCATTTAGGAAGTATTTACGATATCCTGACGAATAAAATTTGATCACCCGTAACCATGAACGTGCGAGAAACCGCCGCATCATTCGCGATGCTAAGTGCCGTTCATGGTCCTCATATTTACAGCAGCTTACTTTTCAAACACCTTTAACACTCGCACGTCTGGCGGTCCACGCCAAACCCGCATTACTTTCCAAATTCAACATCTCGGAATAAAAGGACACTTAGCTTATTATTTATTAGGGTTTCTATCAGGTAATCGCCCCTTCCACATCATGTGGCGGTCAGCCATCTCCAATCCACACATTCTGCAAAACGGACTACCACAGGGAAGCTGCATTTCACCAGTTTTGCTCAACTTCATCATTAACAACTTTTTCGCCGACATGGCTGCATATATATCGTACTCTCTTTTTGCGGACGATAGCGCAATTTACAATGCGCAAATTACAGCAATGGTCTTTAAAATACGGTTTCATTTTTTCGGCCCCAAATCTGCAACCATGATTTTGAATAAATCCACTCCCCGCCCAAACCCAGACACACAGTTTCATCTTGAACAAAATTACGTACCTTTCACACCTTCATTTAAATTTCTAGGCGTCATCTTTGATCGTAGACTTTCCATGCATCAACACATGAAACAAATCCATAACAAATGTTTTCACAGACTTATTTCGCTGCATTACTTCCACCCCATTAGGAGCCGATCGTCACATTCTTTTACAATCATATAAATCCTTAATACTCTTCATCATTGAATACGGCTCAGTAATCCACGCTTGCGCCAGCCCATCCTCTTTACGAAGTTTAGACACCATTCAAAATAAATTTATCCGTATCGCACTCGGTGCAATAACTACTTTACCCATTATTTCTTCACAAACAGAATCGGGCATTCGTCCACTAGTCCCCCGCAGAATGCAACAAACACTTAGGTGCGCCTCTAAAATGTAATTTAATTCAAACCACCCCACACCCGCGTCATTGCAAATTCTCCAAAAAATTACATCATCGTTATCTAGGTCAAGCCGAAAAATATACTGGTCTCAACATAGCCTCTCGGGTCGAAACATCTTTTGAGGAACTTCGTTTCACCATTCCACCCATTACTCTATTTCTCCACCAACTACACCACCGTGGCAAATAGTCGAACGACACATTCTATATCTAGCTACCACACCAAGCTTTGTCCAGAATATACCCAAGAAAAATGTCACCAATTTCGGGTTCGTTATTACCACGTACCTTTCGTTTTTACTGACGGTTCTAAAAAACGGTAACCTGACAGGAAATGCAATAGTTTTGGGAACATACAAAGAATACCATCGATTACCGGACGAAACAACACATTTTCATTGCTGAATTACATGCCATCCTCATTGTCCTCCGTTATATTCGCAACCGTTTTCTCTGTCGTCCCATAGGCAACATAGTCATTTGTTTGGACTCCAAATCTGCTTTACAATCTCTTTCATCACTTTATTTTTCACATAATTGCCATATTTATATCTATGAAGCACTAGATGCACAGTAACACTTCATCTGATGGGCGTGAGGGTCCGTTTCCTGTGGGTGCCCAGTCACTGCGGCATCCCAGGAAACGAGGAAGCAAATCATCTGGCAAAAGATCATTACAACTACTACACATCACAGAAATTCCACCACATTTTGGTGCCATAAAGTCAACAATACGACAGAGCATTCGGCATTTTTGGAACGAAACGTGGACACAAAGCACAAACCATACACAGTTTCGGAACATTAAACCAGTCATCGATATTCGGACGCCACCATTTCTAATCAACCGCCACGAAGAAAAAGTTTCATCGAGACTCCGCATAGGACACACCTGCATCACACATCGATATATTTATTCTGATTCATCTCGGCCTTCATGCCCATCATGTAACACTCATCTTACAGTATCACATATATTATTACGCTGCCAGCAATATAATGGCCATACCAAATCACTCACCGATTACTGCTACGCACACGACATCCCTTTTTCTTTGCCCTCCCTGTTGGGGATGATCACCCTTTTCCTATCAAACTACTTTTCATTTTTTCTACGACAAACCAACTTGTTCCAGGAATTATAGATTGACTTCAACGACTTAGTACATTGTGACCTTTTATCAACGGCGCGAAATGGTCATAGAAGGCCGAAGCCCCTAATTGAACAAAATGAAATGAAATGGGGTGACACCCGTCGCTCTTTTTCTACCTTGTTTTCTAGTGGGGTGATACCCGTCACCCCACTCGACTTTCATCATCGTTGTATTTCCGTTCCCTCTGTTCTTTTCGTATGTTTAGACTTAACCAGATAGGGATTTTCCCCATCATGGGGAAACAAAGGAAGAAGGACGCTGACCCATGCTCGCCGACGGACTCCGACTCGGAATTCCCGCCTCTGACGACACCCGACCATCGCGCGAACACGGACTTGGCCCCTGATGCTCCCTCACTTGATCAGACCGTTGATAACCCGCGCCAGACTATTCCCCTGAATGATGCCATGGAAGCCCTCTGTGCATCACCGACCCCTGCTCGCCCCAAGACCACGACCTCGCCTCGCAATCCGGACCAGACCATCACTCTCCACGCTGCTGAGCCTTGCTCGAACCAGACCTCGCCATCCCACCCTCAACCGATCAAATCCTTTGAACTCTACCTCGACAGTGGCTGGCTGGCTCTTACATAGCAGACAACCCTGTCGAGGAAACCGCTTCCTTCCGCCGTATCAACGTTTTCTGGCCGACGAACCAACTCCTCACCATACGCTCCTTAGCCAATCCTGACATCGAAGCCCCTGCCAACGGTACCCTCATAAAAACCCACACCAGAGCCCAGACCAAAGCCCTCCTCCGCACCACCACAGTTTGTGGTAAATCCGTCACAATTTTCCTCCATTCCAACCGCAACACCACCAAGGGCTCCATCTTCCCGCCAGAGCTCCGCTTCATATCTGAGGCAGATATTCAAACGGAGCTCAGGCCGGAGGGGGTGACCCACGTCCGCCGCATCACCTCCTTCAAAGACGGCCATAAACGTGATGCGAGCCTCCTTGTCCTTACGTTCAATTCTACTACTCTTTCCAAGAACCCTTCTCGCCGGATGCTTACGATTCCAAGTCCGTGTCTTTATTCGTAATCCTCTCCGCTGTTTTAATTGCCAGCGCTTAGGGCATGGGAGCAAAACATGCCGCCAACCAGCCCGATGCTCCAAGTGCAGCGAACCATCCCATCCCGAATCCACTTGCTCCAAACCAGCCCACTGCGTGAACTGTTACACCTCCGGTCACTTGACCACATCGCCCCTCTGCCCAGTCTGGCGCAAGGAAAAGGAGATCTGCCCAGTGAAAGTTGCGGCCGGAGTGTTTTACCCCCATGCCCGATGGTCTGTAGAGGCCACCTCCACGTCCACAAAATCTTACGCCCAGGCAGCCGCCATTGCTCCCCCACTCCCTGCGTCAACACCACCACTACTTCGATATAAACCGACATCATTCCCGGCTTAGCTCCACTTAAAAACTCACACCATTGACCACAACAACAGAAGCCACCCTGGCTCCCAACACAAAGCACTTCGGCTTCGCACACTCAAATAAATTCCTGAAGGAATGCCAGACCCCGCAGCCACCCGGCTGCGGGAGGAAATCCACGTTCCCCACCAGGCCGCCGATCGAGCCCTGCTTGTCCAGCGCCGACCGGCGCCCACATGACACGACCGACACCAAGCCGGAGGGCAACCCCCGGGGCAGTAACGGCCGCCGTGACCATGCCAAGGTCACCGGTCGGCCGGATGATTCAAGCGGATTCGCCGCCGTTCGCACCCAACACATATACCCGCCAGAGCAACACTCCTGGCTCCGACAAGCACCGAAAGGTGCTGACAAACATTATCACTCCTTTTCCCATGTCTACATTTGCACAATGGAATTGCCGTAGCTTAATATCAACATGGGCCGAAATGAAAGTTTTTTTTCAGTATTCTCGCACCTATTCTCATAACACTACAAGAAACATGGTCTTTGCCTAATGCTACATACAACTTCAATCTTTCCAACTATTCACTGTATCGCCACGAGGTCCGTGGACCACATCGCAGTGACGGTACAGCACTTCACATCAACAATGGTTTTACACATACACAAATTACACTTATTTCACCTTTACTTGTACTCTACGTTTTCGTGGCAGGAATATAGATATTTGCTCCAGTTATATTCCACCATACACAGACAACAAAAGTATTTTAACACAATTAGAACACCTCATAACACATTACAAGAACCTATTCAAATTACTCGGAGACTTTAATGCACATAGTGCAGCCTGGGATTAATCACATACACATAGACACTCGATGCCACACAATTGAACACATTTTAGACCGACATTATTTAGTACTACTTAACACCGGATAACCAACTTTTTTCATCTTGGACATAATACCAAAACAGCTATTGACTTATCAATATGCTTTCCGACACTGGCCAATGATTTCGACTGGACCGTTGACACTGACATTCATGATAGTGACCATCAAATTAACGGCCACATTTTCAACAGCATCCGATACCACACCCAGTTTTATAACGTGCTGGAAAATTTCGAAGGCCGATTGGGCAACATTTCAGGAACTTTCACATATTCAATACAACCCCAACATTTATCACGTCAAAAACATCAACCAGATCACAAAAACACTTTTCGAACCAACTTCAATCGCTATTCCCCTCACAAAACCATTCAGAAAAAGAACACCAGTACCTTGGTGATGCCCCGAAGTAGCACAAGCCATCGCAGTAAGAAAACGAGCTTTTATAAAATATCTTAGACATCCTGATTCACACAATTTACTTCACCGAAACCAGGAACGAGCTCGAACCCGCCGCATCATTCGCGAGGCAGGGCGCCGTTTATGGACTTATCTCACTCACAGCAACAAATCAAATCTGAAACACCTCTAAGCAAAATTTATCAGTTAATCCGACGGTTGTTTGGAGGCACCCCATTTAAATCAATCCCGGACCTTAAAATCCAAAACACACCATCGCAGTATTTTTAAACATTAATAAAGCATACGATATGTATGCAAACCCGCATTAATTTACAAACTTCTTCACGTCGGCATCAAAGGGAATTTAGCTCATTATTTGATGGGATTTTTGTCTGGCTCCCGTCATTTCCATCTCTGGTGCAGACCAGCGATTGCAGTTACATTACATGAAAAACTGATTACCACTGTAAGCTGTTTATCACCAGGTTTATTTAATATCATCATTAACGATATTTTCACCGACATGCCACCTCAGATATCACGATTTATTTTCGCAGATGACAGCGCAATTTGGTGCACGGATGAAAATGAAGAACATTGCTTATTTAGACTCCAAAACGCACTTGACCGCATACACCAATGGTCCATCAAATACGGTTTCACATTCTCGTCTCCAAAATTTACCACCATAATATTCAGCAAATCACCTCCAAACCCACATCCGGAAACACCGCTTCACATCGGAAACACTAACCTTTTGTAAATTCGTTTACACTTCTTGGTATTATTTTTGATCGTAGGCTTGCCATGCATCAACACATCAAACACATCGAGACCAAATGTTTCCACAAACTCAATCTATTTCGCTGCGTTACGTCTTCATCATTCGGATCCGATCGTCAGACGCTTTTACAATACAATTCACTGGTTCTTCCTATCATATAATATGGTTCCGTAGTTTACGCTGGTGGCAGTACCTCCACTTGAAACATTTTGGGCACATTACAAAATACATTTATCCGCATGGCACTCTGTGCAATGACCACGTCCTCCATCACTTCTTTACAAGCCGAATCAGTAATTTCACCATTAGCTCTCCGAAGAATGGAACTAACACTTAGGTATGCCGCAAAAATGGAATTTAAAGAACACCACCTCACACACACATCTTTACAAATTCTCCAAAATCTACACCACGAATATTTAGGTTCCGCCGAAAAGCAACCGGCCTTACCAACCTCACGCACGAAAACATTCTACACAACTCCAATAAAATATTCCACATATTATTGCTCTTCCTCCACCAATTACACCACCGTGGCAGATGACTGAACGACATATTGTAAATCTCACCACTACTCTAAAATCACAGCTTTGCCCAGAATACGTTAAACAAAAATTCCACCGGTTTCATTCTCGTTATTGTCACGTTCCTTTTGTTCTAACCGATGTATCTAAAGACACAAGTTACACAGGAAATGCCATCGTTTCAGGGACACACAAAACAGCATCGCTTGCCAAAAGGGACCTCCATTTTCATCGCCGAATTGCGCGCGATCCTTATTGCCCTTCGCTATGTCCGCAGCCGTTCAATTTGTCACCCCATGCGCAGTGTCGTCATTTGTTCCGACTCAAAATCTGTTCTTTAATCCCTGTCTTCACTTTCCTTTCCACACCATTGCCATCTTTCCATTTATGACACACTAGAAACATTTCATTTCATGGGCATCAAGGTCCGTTTCCTGTGGGTGCCCAGTCATTGCATTATCCCAGGGAACGACGAAGCAGATCAAAATCATCATTACTACTTCCAAACATAATAGAAACTCCATAACATTTTGAAGCCATTAAATCAACGATAAAACAGAGCATCCGACAATTTTGGTAAAAAACAACCGACTGAAACTACAAGCCACACACGATTACGTTTAATCAAACCTGTCTTCGATAACTGGACCACATCCTATCAGAAAAACAGACAAGAAGAAAAAGTTTTATCCCGGCTCCGCATACGTCATACTTTTATATATTCACCCATCGATATATTTTCACTTTTTCATATCAACCTTCGTGCCCATCATGCAATGCTCATCTTGCAGTTTCACATATTCTCCTACACTTGTCAACTCTACCATGACCATCAAAAACACACTTACAAACTACTGCTGTACGCACAACGTGCAATTTTCTTTGTCCACACTATTAGGAGATAAACATCCTTTTCTCATCAATCTCCTTTTCAATTTTCTCAGGAAAACGAACTTGCCTTAGGACTTATAAATTGGCTTTCATGACATAATCTTTCTTCTTCTTTCTGTGCACAGCATGAAATGGCCCGAGCAGGCCGAAGTTCTTACCATAATAAAAAGAAATTGAAAACGCAAGAGCCGACCCGTTTGTATTAATTCATTAAATCACTCATTCATCCACTCATTCATTAACTCATTCGCGCAAACATTCATTCACTCATGTCACTCATGTTCATTCATTCACATTTATTCATTCACATTCATCCATTCATTTTTTTAAATTTGATGTTCATTAATAGCGAGGGCATCATTATCGCTCCTAATGAATGAAATTAAATCCACGGATTGGAACTTATCTAAGAATATTGCAGTGTTGCCTGGACGGGCCTGGCGAAGTCCCACAGTGTGCGAATTTATCGTGTGCGGCACTTGAAATTTATTATCTGGGAAGACAATCATGACCTTCTTTGGTAAGGTGCATGCAGAATCTTCCCAGGCATAGTTTGTGAGGCGGATTATAGTGAGATGGGCTTCTTGCCTTTTCAGGGCAGGGCGGTGGGGTTGAATATTTCATGACACATTCAGCCGGACCGCTAGTTCTTTCTCCATGACGCAATGCCAGGCGTTAGCGATAATTTGTTGTTACTTGGGCAACGAATTGAATTTTGTCCCGGAATGGTTAGCTGGGAAGTGTGCCCAGTGGCAAAGCGACTCCACGGATTTTGGATCGAAGGGAGAGGATCCTAGGTCGATGTTTTGTACGAGGCCCCAGGTGTCTTGTGAAATTTCCGAAATCCAACACCCTTCCTGTAAAAGGAGGCCATTTCGAGCATTAGATTTTGCGAGAATATCTGCCCTATATTCTGTCGTGAGCAATAAATGTCGGTATTTATTTAGCTCTGTATTCACCTTGCGCAATTTCGCATCCAATCATTGCATTGAGACATTGAAATAGCGCAAGTAGCGCTAGATCGCCTAAGCTGTTTATTTCGCTGCTGAATGAAGGAAGACTTCCAACTTCGGTGGCGCTCGTAAGAATAACAATAAGAAAAATACGAATATTGGCAGAACAGAATATTGACTCCACGAACCGTAATGCAGTAATAATTTTCTTCAGACACGCATTTAACGGTACACATTTCAGATGACATTTATCGAATTTAAATGTGTTTTTAAACAAAGCATAATACCGTATCTTGTACAAAAAGCACATGTCGCGAAATATATATATATATATATATATATATATATATATATATATATATATATATATATATATATATATATAATGTATGTACATTACAACTGGGCATGCCAACGACCGCGCCTGATTCACACCAGCCCCAGCGGACGGGCGTGATTATCCGCAGTGGCGTTGGGTGCGGACGGCTGCGTCGGCCGGCGACAGCCGTCACGGTCCGTGCCCGCTCAGGCACGTGCACGCGGCACAGACCGGCCGCCGATGGCTTCATTGGGTCGGCGAGCTCCGTCCCGGCCGACCGACACCTCGTCACCCCGGACACGTGGGCTCGCGCGGCACGGCCGCGCTGTTGCCACGTGACGTGCCGGCAGCCGGGCGCCCCACGTGACTGACAGGTGACAGAGCGACAGCGGCACGGACCAACACGGCCGATTGCCTGGCACGTGTGTGGACGACACGTGCGTGAATTGCCGGACAAGCTGGCCAGGTATGCCGCATGTGTCATCAAGTCCCGTCATTCATCATGCAACGCTGTCGGCAGGGTTGCCAGATGAAAATTTCTGAGATTCGCCAATTCGCGCGATGTTTTTCGCCAACTATCGCCAATTTTGGATGACAAAAAAAACGCCAATTTTCCGCGAAATTTCCGCTACAAAACCAGTCTGCGAAATGATTAAAAAACGATAAATAACTATTTTTTAACTGCAAACATCTGAAATATCTACCTGGAAATTGGATATCATGTAGGGGTGGAGCTCTGCGCCGAACACTGGAGCGGCTCGGAGCACCCAGGCGCGGATCCAGGAATTTTCCCGGGGGTGGGGTTAATGCTAATCTTCGAACACGCGCTCCTGTGGGACGCAAACTTAACACTCGTCGGACGAAGGGGGACTGCCACACCTCCCTCCCCCAAGCCCCTGGAGGTTTTCCGGGGCCACAGAAAAACGACACGCGTAGAGCGCCGAACTTGGAAAAGCTGGCGGGCGAGTCATTGTGGACCTTTTGAAGAAAAAATCGGGCCCGGGTCACGTTGGGTCACGGAGTTACGACGTCATCAATGACGTCACCTCTCACTGTTTTCACTGAGTAATTTTTGCACGAGCATGGGTGAATTCCATTGTTAATCGACTTCTGTATTCTCAGTTAGGTATCAGAATAAAACACTAGCGGCAGAGCCATACGTTATCACACTCCGATGAAAGACTGACGCGCGCTCACCGCCGCCTATCACACAATGCCAACTACACCGCACAATGCCGCCTCATGAAATTACTTGACTGTCCAACGTAGTACTGCACACTCTTCTCGATCGAGAGTCGTAATTCACCATTGATTGAGCAACCACACGCTCTCTAGCAAACAGTCCAACGCTTTCTGCCGTCTGTTTGCAGCCCTCACGTGCTGTAGTCACTTGGCGAATCCCCCGACGAGGCATCACCTTTATGTGGTGGTGGGGATTGCGTGTCTCAAGGATCCTGCGGCCACACCGCCAGGCAGCCGGGGAGAGGTCAGACTAAGAGTGCCTCACTCATCCTTCCATCCATACGCGCCCATTCCAATGCCCATCTCATCCCGACATTCATGTCATTCACCTGACCCTGCAACACCAACTATCCCATCTATGAGCAGGCAGGGCAACTTCCCCGGTCCTGCCCACCAGCTCAGTTTTATCGGGGTAGTCCCGCCCCCTCGGCCCGCCCCCCGGGGTTGACGGAGTCCTGGAGGTTGAGGTCGCCTGTCGCACGGTGCTAGTTGTGACGGGGGACCAACACACCTCTTTGGTCCTGATATCCCGGAGGGGTGAGTGGGCCCGCAGGGCCTCACGCGGGCCAAGTGGCTGGTCACCTCGGGCCGGGGGCCTGAGAATCTTCCCAGTGCCCGGCGGCCCGGCCGGCCGGGGTGAAGGGGTGGGCGGCGCTGGATTCCCGTCGGGGTGGTGAGACTCTCTCTCCCGGCCGGACGAAGGCGCTGCCTGCCCCGTATAGCTCCTCGGGCGCCTGGCGACCTCCCGTCCGCGGGACCCAGGCGCCCCCCTGTTGGGCCCCTATGGGGTGGGGCGCCCGAGGACCCGAAACCAGAACACTTGCATGGCATCCACTACACCAAAAAGCACTCCTGGTCCCTCTCGTCGGGACCAGACTAACTTCCCATCAATCGCTAGTGTGGATGGCACCAACTCGAAGAGCGGCAGAGGACCAACATCCCATACACGTGTCTTTCTTTCGTGGATTGGCGTATGTCTTGGCTCACTGTCTCCATGTCAGCGTCAAGACGGATGTGACAGATTTGGAAAGATTACTCGATGTGAGAGACTGAAAGATGGTGCTCTAGAGGTAGAGTTCGTCCGGGCGGCAGAGGCGGAGAAAGCGCTGGAGGCGTCCGAATTTGTGTACGGTGTACGGAAAGTAAATAGGAGGATCGACAAAGTGATCCAAATTAAAGTAGAACCACACCAAACAAAAAACTTATCGCGTGGAATATTCAACTGCTACGATCTAAAGGACGTACCAGAGGACGAGATCGTCGATGGTTTATCCAATGTCCGAGTAACTGGAGCGAGGAAAATGAAGATCAGGAGGGGTACAGAGACGATTACAACAAAAAATGTCATTTTGACTTTTAACACAATTGACTTACCGTCGGAGATACGAGTGGAATATGTACGTGAAAAGGTTCGTGTGTTACTGCCTAACCCCATGCGATGCTTGAAGTGTCAGAGGTATGGACACACCAACCATTTCTGCAGGAATCGTCCAGCTTGTGGGAAGTGTGCTTCTTCTGACCACAGTGCCGAGTAGTGCACATCCGATACGCTACACTGTGATATCCGATACGATACGAACTGTGGCCGCGGACAGACCCCCCACACCTCGTTTGACCGAACATGTACGGTCTATGTCAAGGAAAAATAAATAATTGCAATCAAACACACCCACAAGGTAACTTTCCGCGAGGCTAGAGAAATGTACGAATAGTCTCACCCCAAAATATCATACTCATCGAAAGTCAGAAACTCTGCACCCATTGCACACCAGGTGCACGCAGACAAAACCAAGGAACTGATTGCACACCTGTGTGCACTCATCCGCTCTTTTGGCATACCCGTCGCCTCCCCAGCAATAGCTCAAACACAAGTGACTGAGACACCCAAAGTGCCAGAACACGCTGCGTCGCCGCGGACGACCTCGCCTCATCCTGCCTCTACGTCGGCTGCTTCAGAGCAGGATCACGAGGAATGGCAGTGTGTCCAACCGACCAAGAGGCTCGCCAAGCCCTCCATCAACGGCCTGGAGTCCATCCCCTCTACTTCCGCCGTGGTCGCCACAAGCCAGCCCACCCCGGCTCCACCCAGGACTACGCCAAACCCCACCCAGTTCTGGAGAGGGTGGTGTACCTTTACGACGGGTCCCACCGGTGGTTGCGCCCCTGGAGATCAGACCACGTCCCCCAACTGAGGTCCGTCCAGGGGCACCCGATATGAGCGCGTCTGGATGGGCAGCGCGAGTCGGATCCAGGGAGTCGTCGCCGAGCTCACGGACTGAGCGACGATCTGCCGAGATAACTCCCCCACCGTCCCCGGTCCCTAGGGTCAGTCCTGTGGGTGCCCCGGAGACGGAAAGGACCATGGGTCCGCCTCCCACACCACCCCATGCGACGTCCACTGGACACAAGCGAGCACCCCCATGGACACCATCACCACCCGGTGGGGGACAATACAGATGCCGCCCCAGATCGTCCGACACCATGTCATCTCCACATCTTTAGAGTAGTGGTGCTACAAGTCCACCTTTTTTAGTCAAATCTAGTCAAGCCGAGTCAACTATGTCGTCATTAATTTTACAATGGAACTGCAGGGGGATGAGGACCAGCCTGGAGGATCTTCAAGTTATGGTGAATGAGCACTCTCCGGTAGCTGTCTGTTTGCAGGAGACGAAGCTTTTAGCTGGAACCCCGTTTTATTTAGAAGACTACCAGGTCTTTCGTAATGATAACAAGACAGAATCCATTGCACGTGGAGGCGTCCTGTTGGCCATCCGCCACAGTGCTCCTGCCTTTCCGCTTATACTGCGTACCAACCTGTAAGCGGTGGCAGCACAAATGTCCATCGGACACAGAAACACAACAGTACGCTCGATATACTTCCCACCTGGCGGACCTCTACCATTAATAGAACTCGGACGACTCTTAGCCGAGCTCCCTCGTCCCGTCTTACTTTTAGGATACTTTAATACCCACCACACAATCTGGGGATGCGCTGATATTAATTTACGCGGACAACTCGATGCGTTCTTTATGCAAGAATCGCTTTGCATTTTAAATACGGGTGCTCACATTTATATGGCGTTTCCATCCGGAAGCACTTCCGCGCTGGACATTAGCGTGGCCAGCCCAGAGCTGGTGCAATATTTCGATTGGTCAGTTGAATCTGACCCTAGAGGTAGCGACCATTTCCCAGTCTGGCTTCATTGTGTTGACGGAGCCACCTTTGGGTCAAGGCCACCACGCTGGAACTTTAGAAAGGCTGACTGGCCGGACTTTGTAACTAAGCTTGAAGACATTTTTAATACAAACTGGAACGGTGCTGCAACATTTATAGAGAACTTTACCTCCATAGTCTTGGATTGTTCTGCAGACTGCATTCCGCGTACCTCTGGCAAACCTCGACGTGCGCCTGTGCCGTGGTGGACGGAGCTATGCCGGGATGGCATTCGCGCCCGTCGACGTGCCTTCCGAAAGTTTGACCAAAACAGCACCTTGGGAAACCTGATCGCCTTCCGGCAGGCCAGGGCAGCCTCCCGGCGAACAATCGGAGAAGCCAAAATGACGTCCTGGAGACAGTATGTAGACAAGTTGAACCGATTCACCCCTACTACGCAGATTTGGCCACAAATACAACGAATATCCGGACATTCGCGATCCACACCACTACCAGTCCTGCACGTCGCTGGCGGAATAATAACAGAACCTCGAGACGTGGCGAACATTATCGCTCGAACCTTGGGGGACAGAAGCCTGAGCTGCGACCGAAATGCAGATTTTCGCGAATATAGGGCTCGACGCGAAGCATCGATGTTTGACTTTGCCACCGCCGAGAAACTGGATTATAATGAGCGCTTCACAATGTTCGAATTAACGTTACAAATCGCTGCACTGCACCCCGTATCCGAAGGATCGGACAACATCCATAATAAGATGCTCCAGCACCTCCCCAGAAATGCACTCGAAGTACTTCTGCCATGTTTTAGCACTCTTTGGATGAGCGGCAGATTCACGCCATCATGGAGAGACAGCTGCAGCTCGCTACTTCCCACCTTGAGAGATGGAGTAACATGAACGGTTTCCGATTTTCTACCTACAAGACTGTTGCAGTGCATTTTTGTCGCCGCCGTAGCTGCCAGGACCCGAACATTCAGCTCTATGGAAATCAGATCCCCTTCCAGCCTGCAGCTAAGTTTCTGGGCATCACATTCGATCGTCGTCTAACATACAAGGACCGCCTAAAAACGCTGCGGCAGAAGTGTTCGAAGTCCCTGAATATTATTAAATGTGTTGCCCGAACTGCCTACGGAGCAAATAGGTCTACGCTTTTACTTCTATATCGATCGCTCATCCGTTCAAAACTCGACTATGGCTGTTTTATCTTCGGCTGTGCCAGTGATTCCAACAAGCGTACGCTCGACACGGTCCACCATGCCGCCTTGCGTATTGCCACAGGGGCATTCCGCACTTCTCCGACTGCAAGCCTTCTCGCATATGCTGATGAAGCTCCGCTCGCCCTAAAACGAGACAAACTCGGACTACGGTATGTTTGCAGGGTGAGGAAATTTCCTCTAAATCTAGCATAGCAGGCCTTGTTTGCCCACCGTACGCGTGCGATGTTCTGTGGCGGACGCGGCAATACACTACCTCCTTTCGGCATGAAGTCGCGGAAGTTGGCAGAAGGGGGCGGTATTAAAATGCGTAGCATTGGAAGGACTGATCCACTGCCTGTTCCACTTTGGAACTGATCCAGCCGTCGGTGGATACGACATTGTCAGACATTCGTAAGGACGAAATTACCCCAGATGTGTTCCGGATGAAGAGTCTTGAACACATTCACGTTCATGCACTCTCTCCTACACCGGCGGTTCGAAAACTGATGATGGCGCGGGGTGTGCCTTTGTGAGTGGCGCCACGATCGGATTGTTCACGCTGCCTCCTCAGGGACGCGGTTTTCACACTCAGTATTACCCCCACCCTCGGAGAATTTCTGGATCAGCGCCTGGAGGGGGTGGGGCGGTGTGGTGTAAGCCTTGCGGATCCAGCCAAAAAATGGAAGAAATTCCCGCATTTCTTATTTTTACGAAAATGTCATTTTACCGGGGAGTGTGGTGTTGACCTAAAATTCGCCAATTTTTATGGTTTTCATCGCCATTCGCCAACCGGGATTTTCCCAACGCCAACAAGGTTCGAATTTCGCCAAATTGGCGATATATCGCCAGGTCTGGCTACCCTGGCTGTCGGTGCGACGGTGTCGAGTTTTGAGGGTGGGAAAGACGCATTCCGATGTCATGTCGTGCAATACCACATAACTTGCACAAACACTATCAATATTTTATGTGGGGCAAGGCCTCCACGTCTCATGTCTCTACTTCCACAACTACCAAGCATCTTGCAGAAAATACGCATTGTGTGGCGGCTGTCGACCCTCGGATCGTCACGTTTACAGCTGACCAGTGACTGTGCAAAGTGAATGAGTCGTTTTCCCGTTAAACAGAAGTGCTCTGAAACTGTACCTACAATGTGTATGTTAGGAGTGTCGACAAAGCAACTACTCGCAACGGTTACTTTATAACAAAGTCACGTAGCGAAGTTGACCAAACACACAAACCGTCCACAAAACTCACACCACAGAGACCCACTTTGGATCAAAGAGTCGCATGTCACAGAGACCTCTGATTACATCATCGTGACAGAACACGGAGTGCTAACATCTTGAACTCCATACATCCACATAAATACAACGGTCACCATCAGCTTCATACAAAATAAAACTAAAAAACAACAGTCTTACTGATTTATGAGCCACTGGCAAAATTACTCATTGAATTTGTCAGATTAGCTCAGCAAATCACGGGGAGAGCGCATAGTTAACTCCATTATCAAAAAAGAAGGAATTCCCACCTGAACCACCAAGTTGTCGATCAATCAGTATGTTTCCTTGTCTCTCTAGGGTATTGAAACCAAAACTTAACATACAGCGATATCTACGAGCATTTCACTCACCACTCACTTTTGCCAGGTAAAGTAAGTGGTCTCTGGCTCAAACGAACTTTTTACTCACACTCGTGTCAGGTAAACAAACCTGTTACTGGTTCACACGAACATGTCACCCACACTTTTGTCATGTTAAAGCGGTTGAAGGCTCATAGTACTGAAGCGCAACTGCTTTACTTGACACACAGATTCATTGAACAAATGACAAAATGTGATGGCAATTGACCTCGGCATTTCAAAACATATTGGCGAAATTTAGCACAAAGGTCTCTTAACCAAATTGAGGACGGACGTGAGACTGACTGGGGCATTTCACGCCTGGCTTAGCAGCCGCCCAACAGGCAGACACCAGTGTACAGCAATCATTGCTACCCAACAGGCAGACAGCAGAGTGTAACAAATGTTGCTAGCCAACAGGCAGACAGCAGAGTGTAACAAGTGTTGCTACCCAACAGGCAGACAGCAGCATGTGACAATTGTTGCACCCATATTAAAACTGAATTGCCTCAAGAAAGCATTTGAGGGCCGAAGTTGGTATCCCTCCAAAAACGTACAGTAGGAGAAAGCTGCATATATATATATATATATATATATATATATATATATATATATATATATATATATACATATATATAGAGAGAGAGAGAGAGAGAGAGAGAGAGAGAGAGAGAGAGAGAGAGAGAGAGAGAGAGAGAGAGAGAGAGAGAGAGAGAGAGAGAGAGAGAGAGAGAGAGAGAGAGAGAGAGAGAGAGAGAGAGAGAGAGAGAGAGAGAGAGAGAGAGAGAGAGAGAGAGAGAGAGAGAGAGAGAGAGAGAGAGAGAGAGAGAGAGAGAGAGAGAGAGAGAGAGAGAGAGAGAGAGAGAGAGAGAGAGAGAGAGAGAGAGAGGGAGAGAGAGAGAGAGAGAGAGAGAGAGAGAGAGAGAGAGAGAGAGAGAGAGAGAGAGAGAGAGAGAGAGAGAGAGAGAGAGAGCTATAGATGCAGTTCTCAAGGATATGATTCACAGACTTCCCATGAACTTCTGTCAGGCTGCTTATGTAAGTCTGCGTGGCTGAACAATGCGCATTCAGGCTTATCCGAATGCATCCGGATTATTCTTCCAGCACACGCCAACACGACACGAAGAGAACATTACGTAACTTCACCACATAGACAATGCCACGAACCAGAACATCATCTTGTCAACGCTCGTTCCTCCCAGCCACATGACGAAACTGGAATTTCCTTCCCTATCTACTGCGAAGCTTACCCCATAAACAACCTGAGCGGGAATTCACGAACACACCTGCACATCGCCCCCACCTGCATATTTCAGGTTGGGTAACAAAGCAGAAAACCCACTGCCCACCAGAACACACACCTACACTGTCAACTTTCCTCTCCACACTGAACCAAAATCGAATACCAAAACCTGCGCTTGCGGGCACAGGGGAGAACACACAGCTGCTCACTTTACACTGCGCACTGCACACCGCACACTGTCCTCTTTAGGCAGAGGCTAGAACGCAACTTGTGAGGGAGCGTTCAGCCACACCAAGTACAAATGTATCACAAATTTCATGTTCTCATCAATGATCGGCTCTGGTCTTTAGTCAGGACGTCGGTGATGCTGTATACTTATGTCCAGTGGCTTCAGCATTCGAAAAAATATATGCGGTGAACGAGGCGCTCCCTTGAAATTGAGTATATGAATCGTCCCATGTGTCTCATTGTACCGCTTCTAACAATGAACGAGCTGTTTTGAAGAAAGTGGCCGGTAAAGGTGGCCATTCTGCATCGGATATAAATTCGGTGTATCTGAATTAGAAGTGCAGAACTGTGGTCTTTATTAAATGCGGATGTAAAATCGAAACCACTGCTACTCATGCATTTTTCATGAATGGGCGCTGCAAAGTCTGCAATTTCGACGGGATTATCAGCGGTACTGCGCGTGGGCCGATAAGCCACTTTCAACTGGGAAAATATTTTACTGGTTTCGAGTCAAACTGAATTGTACATTGACCGTCCTTTCAAAAATTTGGGGACAGGTGTCGAGATTTGAGGATTGGCGATATGAGTTATGATGCTGGTAGACGAAGAGTGGTGAAAAATACCGTCGGACCGGAGTTGATGTGGCGCGGGAAGGAAGTTGTCTTTTCCGAAGTCAGATCAATGAGTGGAAGAAGGGGCCCCCTTCTTCCAACATCCCACAACGATTGGCATTTGCGGCATATACCAACTGCTCGGGGCCAATATCAATTTTCATTACTTTTGATAAACACAAATGTAGTTCATGTGGTGTATGGCTTTGAGTTGCAGTTGTAACGGATTTATAGTTGCACGAATGTCCCTTAGATTCACTTGCAAACAAGCCATATTTAGTTGCAAGTTAACTCACATTATATGTTGCACTTAATGACATAATTAGTCACCCATGTTGTTGGCTGTCAGATCATACGCTAGTTTGCCCCCGGTGACCTGGATGCCACAGGCAAAATACAAACTTTGCACCAAAAGTTGTACATGCTCTGTGAGAAGGAAAACGTGAATCATATCCTTCTATTTATATCATGACATATTTTTAATCCCAGTGTGGCAACAGACCGCAAACATCAAGTCCACATACCTTTAATGCATAAATGCTCTAAAACAGTCAAATTCATAAATAAACGTGCCATGTCTTGCTTCATGTTGACGCAAACAACGAGCTACAAGATGACACCATTAATGACATATATTGTCGCAGACCAGGTGTCATGAAATACTGTTCCTCAGTGAAACGTTGGATACCTCGGGCGAGGTGAAGCCATTGCTTCCGACGCTTTATTGCATGCTCTATCAAGTCGCGCAAACCATTCACTTCTATCTCCATTACTGAATATTTTTGCGCTCCAACATGATGATAGTCCACCGAAAAAGTAGGTGCAAACATAAAAGCATGCGACATTTGGTTGGAAACTAACCTATACCATGTACTCAACGAAAGGCACCGATGTTCTCGGAGATTATGTCGTGCCTGAATTTGAACGTATGTGGCCCATGTTATTTTCGACGATTTAGAGAACTAGATAACTATTTTAACGGCCGTTGCCATATTGGGATTGAAAATACTGAATAAAAAGTATGTAAAGGGAAATGATTTGCAAGACGCAAAATAGCATGATTTAGAGTCTTGGAAAGGGCTTTACCTTACCCCCGGGATCCATGTCACACGGGATCAAATAGGTCACGACTTGACCTGTGGCAACATAATTCATGCATGGTGTCATCTTGTGCAGAACACGTTAGTCAGCTTGAAGTCGAATATGGCCTCATCATAGGTAGGTGACTTTGATAGCTTTACATTATCAACTAAAGATCAAATTCGGATGCTTTTTGCCTGCCGACGAATGCCATTATTCGCCTTCAAAATACGACAAATATTTGGCTATTTGATCATCCTATGCTCGTTGGCGAATAATTCGATTAATCTAATTGCATGAAATCAGCACCCGAATACAGAACGAAACCAAAGAAATTACTTCACGATAACTACCAAACATCAAAACTTTAGTTTTGGACATACTTTTGTCCAAACTTTTCTCTGCAGTAAAAATAATTGTGCTTTTGTCTGAACTTTAAAATGCATTGATATAAATTTGTGCGTTTTCTTTATGGGCATAAATTGTATTCCCCATGCGGGGTTGATTGTAATTTGCGTTTATATATTGTTTTGTGCTAGAGCTCCAACACAGCACGATCACGTTTTAGCAGTGGCGTTTTAACTTTGATATTTTTTACATTTCGATTAATTCACCCAGGCATATTTCGGTGTAATAATCACGCTTCACCTTGTCGGTAAGAGCGATCACTGTGCATGCAATACCAACACCAAGTTAGAATAACCAGCACTGTTATTTCACTGTAATTGACACTGTACTGCAGTGTGCTGGAGTTTGTATATATTTTTAATTTAGAGAGGAAGGGGGTTCCCATGCTTTTGAACCTCTTTCATGGAAGAAGAAACAACTTTTTTTTTAAATTAATAGACGTCCCAGTTTTCATTTGAAAATATGAATTTCTCATTTTAGTCAAGGAAACAAAATTGCGCTCTGAGCTGGCGCGAAATAAAAATACTCGAAACACAGCAAATAGGTTAGGTTAGGAAGGGAAACATAAAACAGTACGTATTTGATGTTCGGCATTTTATTGGAACATATATTAAGTAGGTATACCTCACCAAAATTGACCTCACCAATGAAGTCCATACAAATCATCAAAATGGATGCAAATAACCTCTGCCTCATGTTAAAGGGACTATTGTTAATTTATAAAGGTCTGCGATCAGAATACATTGGCAGTTAAATCAAACAGTAATCATTTTGGGCTATTTATATCCCTCAGTGACACACTATACGACCAAACCGGCAGTGGGTTAGACACAACCTACAACATGTTTTGTTTCAGGAACATTTGCACGTTCACGTGGTCTTCTGAAAGTTGGAGTCGCCTCTTGTTGAACAACCAGCCGAGGCTGGAGTACACTCGTTCCGACTGGGTGGAAGTGGTGGGCACACACAAGTACTTCCTTGCGAAACGGGCCATGTTTGGATACGTTAGCTTGTGTTCTCTCCACCAGGAAAGACCGTTTCCTCGTCTCTGGAAATCTCAGACTCGGCTCGATAATTTCGAACCTCCTGATCAATCTCTTCCATATCATTATCATCTTCGTCTTCGGACGATGATTCTGACCACTCCAGTCCCATCTTCCTTTTATTGATCACGGGTTCACTCATGGCAGGCTTTTCCAGCGAGGAATGCTTGACCTTGTTGAGATCCTTGGCCTCCCTTGCTTCCTGAGCCAATTCCTTGTACACAAAGTCCCGCTTGACCTTGTCTGAGATGACCTTCACCTTCAGAAACCTCGGATCAAGAGCGGTAGCCTTCATCAGGAACGAAATGTTAACATTTGTATGGCTTCTTTCTTTGAAGGCCTTCATTATTATGTCCTTCATGTTGGAGATGTACACTGCGTCCTCCTCTCTGGCCTCCAGCTGTTTCTCAATCGACTTCATGACTGGCATGGCGACTGAGGCTGTTACAAATTTGTTTCCTCCCAGGGTCGTAGAGTACATGTCAAACGTGGTCAAAAATGAGTTAAGCTGCTGTATTTTCTTCATGTCAGCTCGCGTGAGTTGAAAGTCATTGAGCTTCTCTTTGGTCTTGAGATTGTACTCCTGGAGAGCCAT
This sequence comes from Imbricaverruca yamaguchii, assembly GCA_034440575.1. Taxonomy (NCBI): domain Eukaryota; kingdom Metazoa; phylum Arthropoda; class Thecostraca; family Neoverrucidae; genus Imbricaverruca; species Imbricaverruca yamaguchii. The sequence goes on along the minus strand of JAOTOL010001457.1, from coordinate 375,193 downwards.
GCTGATGGCCTTAGCGTTCATGAAGCCGTCCAGCTCATCCCCGAGAAACATTGAGGTAGAGGTGTCCTTCTCGACCTTTTCGTCGTCCAAGATCGATGAGGTAGACGTTCGAGTACTCACCCATCTGTTGACGACATCCTGAACGAGGGTTTTTTCTTGATCCCCAGATGTTTCTGAACATCCTCCAAACCATATTTGACGATGTATGACTTGTTGTGTTTGACAATAATCTTCATCTGCTTTAGTACGATGTTATTGACCGCCTTCTCTTTGGTGAGCCCCTCCGTCAGGCTGGAGTGGAGGATATGTTGGAAACAGCCATTCCTCTCATTGCCTTTGAACGCGGCGCGCATCTTGTTCTCGTTGTCAGTGGTAGTCAGGACGACTTTGTCCTTCACACCAAATTCTTCGGTGATCTTTTCCGTATTCCTTTGATAGTTGACCGCGGTATGTGAGTCCTTTACCTCTTTCACGCCCAGCGTGAAAGAAGGAAAGGACGCCCATCGGTGATCTCGTGCACCCCGGTCTCCTGGAAACTGCGTGCGTTGCTTGAGCTTCCACCATCAGTAGTAGTGGCCACGAACTCCAATTGCTTCAGTTCCTCCTTGACCCGAGCCGACTCCCTGGCGTACATGTCGTCTATGTATTTTGTGATGGTTATCTCACAGGGCACGTCATATTTCGGACAAGCCAGAGCCATCACACTGATGAAACCGTCATCACCGACGATGGCGGCGGGCCTGGTGTCTTTAAAACACCACTTGGCTATCGCTGAGGTCATGGACTTCCACTTATCTGAATTTGTATTCCATTTGACCACCTTTTTTCTTTGGGGAAGAAGCTCTTCTTGATTCTTGTTGCCTGCCGGATTCGTCTTCGATTCGTAATCCTGTTTATGGTGAATAGTCATGCGACTTGTCAGACTCGTTGTGCTATATGCCATGCCTGCTTTTTGGGCCGGACAAAGCTTACAGAACACACGTGTCGGGTCTGGCATTTTGGAGTCCCTTGAAATAAAAATAAAGTCCCAAACGACGCTTGTTGGCGCTTTCTTAAGCACTTTCTCAGCAGCGTACGTCATCTCCTCTTCCTTTACTGATTCATCCACACTGCTTCCTTCAGACATGCTTCCGGGTGGACTAGGATCAGAATCACCAGTTCACCTATGTATGTATCTTAAAGGTTGGATTTTGAGACCAATTGTGAGTGTTTTTTTTATACAACTTACATAGGATCGATGGATTTATGTGATCATAGAGATGTATAATATTTTTCACCTAAATCGGCTGTTTTGGTAAAAATTACGTGGGTAGGTTACTCTTTTACAAAAGAAATATGAAACGTATTTTCGGGAAAACAAATCTAGCATGTGTAGAACGACTTTTCAGATGTCTTTTTTTATCAATTGTGTCCCACATTAGTTAACTCCTTGTTTTCGATCCCCGTGTTAAATCCTGAAGTATGGTCGAGTTGGTGTTCGAGTATGGTTCCTAAGTATGGTCGAGTATGGACTAATTGGTAGAAATTGGTATCTGGGTGGAAACTGGAAAACTGCTAGATGATTGCTAACAAGGAATGTCATACACGTAAGAAGCCAAAACTGAATCTTTTAACATGTAAATATATTTACATCATATTTTTCAAAGTAAAGCCCCTGAAAAAAAAAAAATTCGGCGTTTTTCATCAGAAATATTGAAGGTTTTGATGTCATAAATCAAACCATATTTTGACAAAAATGGTATAAATCTCTCGACCCTAAACTTATTAGTTGTCACCAGGGGGAGGGGGATCCAGGATTTCATCCACGGAGAAGGGGTGGGTTTACTCCTCAGGGGCAAGGTAAAATTGGTCAGGGGAAAGGTAAAATTCGTCAGATGCAAGGGCAAAATGTGGTTGACTAGCGGGAGAGAATGGGACATGAATTTTGCGGGGGGACCTCGGCTTACGAGAGGGCAAGCTCTGGCTTCAGGGGGGGGCTTATAGCCCCGTATCCCCTTCTGGAACCGGCCGTGAACCCTCACAATATGCCACAAAATCCGCAAACGCTGGCGAATATTCGGAATAATCGTATTTATCGATTAAAATATTTTTTCTGCCGACGAATTCGAATATTCGTATTCGTTGAATTAATCGATTATCCGACTATTCGATGGACTCTTCATTATCAATGCATCAATGCAGGGACCATTTTTGGTGCCGAATTACATATTGGGAATCAAAGCCTTGGATAATACGGATGGAAGGAAATGGTTTGCACAACGTGAAAGAACATGTCACGAAGCGTCTGTTGCAACGCTTTTCCTTTATCTAAGGTGTCAAGCCTGGATCAAAATAAGTCATGATCCAACCATCATGAACAAGCCATAATTAATCTCACTTTGTACAGCTCATGTTGTGTGTCAGCTTGAAGCCAAATATACCAGACAGATTCACTATGTTATCACGATGACAGATTTAGAGCATTGATGTCGTGATTAGTTTTTGTAAAAATAAAGCGTTCGTGATTAGTTTTTGTCAGCAGCTGCAATATTGGTATTTAACAATATTCAATTCCGAACATAGAATATAATAATTTACGAGACGCGACGGAAAAGTCTGGAGCATCACTGTCATCTTGCCTGAGGTACCCAGATCCTACAAGAATAAACCAGGCCATGAACTGACCTGTGACAACATAGGCAATTAATGGAGTTATCTTATAAAGTACATGTGCTTCAGCTTCAAGCCAAATATCGTATAATTATGTGTACTTTTGACGGATTTACAGCATTTATGTATTAAAAGCGTATTGGGATTGGAGACTTTGGCCAGTCCTTGCTATATTGGGATTCAAAATCTTTACCTCGCTCCGTCGCCGGTGGTCATTGTGCACTACCGTAAGGTTTTCCGCGGATAGTGAAAAAAAAACGGCGTGCGACAGCACGCCAAAACTTGACGCCCTTTCCCCACATTAATCTGGCATGTTATGTGGAAAAGGTGAGGTAAAGTCACCGACGGTCAATTAGTTATTCAAGGTCAAATGAGGTCACCTCCAAAAAAGTTAAACTAGTCACGCTTTAGTGGATATAGATGTTCAAATGAAGCTTTCAGCGTTTGCTTATCTTTATTGATGCAACACAACGCACGAGAGGACTTTTTCTGTCATGACATTTGGTTTGCATACTTGTCCATTAGGGCTAAAATAGAAAATTCAAGCTAGAGTAAGCATTTGCTATGGTGGCAAGTTGACGTAAAACAATGCTTCATGGTCAGCACTACCCCTTAAAAAAAATCCAATAAAATTTGAAATTAAAAATTGTGGAAAAACAATATTGATTTTTCCGTTGGAAAGGTTGAGATTATAGTCGATTTCACATTCGTTTTCTGATTCTCAGTTTTTAACGTTTTATTTTAAAATCTCCCCTAAAATGAACTCCCAGAGCTAAAAACATGTTCAGTCGAGATCGCATAGACCCCTAGTGACGTCAATTTTGGTGATGCAATTTCGTGGGGTACAATTTTGTGGATGGCTTCGGGTTCTACCCGTCAATCGATATAAGAAGCCCATATAAGTCAGTACATGTATCGTCAGTCAATATGAGAAGCTCCTCCCCCCGAGACTGGGTGTGAGGATCTGACCGGGAAGACTTAAGAGAACTTTTCACGACTTACATTATATTTTTGGCTCTGGGGAGTTCATTTTGGGGGATATTTGAAAAACCAAAGCTATTTGGAATCAGAAAAGGACAGCGAAATAGACCAAGGCCACATTTTTTGCACCCCCTCCCCCCAAAAAAATTGGGGAAGGTAAAACATTTCGAGTTTTCAAGTTTTCTTTAATTTTCCTTCTCTAATGGGTAGAGCAGACCGATAAACGATGTTGTAAGTCAACTTGCTCTCTAAAAATGTTTACTTTAGTCAGAATCTTCGATTTGAACTCGATTTGAAGGCAAATATGCAAAATTTATAAGTAGTCAAAAACTGGAAAAATGATAAATTTATCTCGCACGTTTTGTTGCAATTCCATAAAGATAAGGAAATGCTGAAAGTTTCATTAAAGTATCTGCATTCGTTAAAGCGTGATGACTGGTTGAACTTTTTTGGAGGTGACCACACTTGACCTATATTAACTCGTTGGCCCCAGGTGACCTGACTTCAAAGGTTTGACATAACATGCCAATTTGATGTGGGAAAAGGTATGCCAAATTTCGGCGCTATGCCTCTGCGCCGTTAATTTGCTATCCGCAAAAGACCTGAGGGGGTGGTTGAAGACCTCCGGTACGGCGCGTGTTAAGGTATCCACAAAACAAGTTTTCACATTGGTTTGGTTCAGCTTGGTTAGATTAGGTGAGGTTAGGTTTTTCTTTTTGGTTGAAAAAAAAACCTTTAAAATACATTTTCCCAATACATTTATTTTCTGCAAGAACGGGTTAGGTTTAATTGGGTTTTGATCCATTTTTAGTTGCTTTTTGAAATTAAAGCAAACAAAAATCCTTTCAACAAATTCTGACATGGAAGGTTAGGTAGTTAATTGATGCCTGAAGGCGTTTTATGAATCCTTGAAATATAACTTTCCAATGCCATGTTTATCAATGTGACTAACAACGATTAGGACCACTCATTTGCTGTGCAGTAGTTTACTTTTCAGTTTGTGGGCAAAGTAACATCAAAAAGAGGCTTTAGGTTTGATAAAAAGCAATGTTTAAAAAATAAACTAAAAATGCAATAGAACCCAACACGCGCCGTGGAGGGCCTCAGAACATTGCGTTCACTGGAGGGGCGGATTTCGCCCCCCTAAGATATCGGCTCCTATTACAGCTGGGGAAACGAAATTCGCAGGATGGATGGATACAATAATCAACTCTATTATGAGCAAATTTCATGACCTTAGGCCAATATTTTCAAGGTCAAATCAGGTAAAATGTCATAATTTTCCGGTATTGCGTGGATTAGCTTGTCATTGATATGGATCGCTATGATTGTGTTTAAATGCTCCAAAATGGACACCATTGATGTTTTGGACATTACTAATGATGCAATACAGATGCTAGATCAGGCATATAGCAGCACTTCCTCAAGTCACGTATATGACAGCACTTTATCAGGTCATTACTTGCTCCAGTTACCGGAACCGGGCCGCCCGTCCGACTGCTCCATTGGGCGGCTCGGCGCAATCGGCCCCGCAAAGAAAGGAGTGAAGTGTATGAATACAGCATTGAGATGCTTACACAATGTATGTACACAATGACAAGCAGTAGTTTTCAAGATGTGTAGGGAGTAAGGTGCAAAGTGACATCAATCGTCTGACGGTCATTTGCATTTGTGTCAACATTCCAGTTGACCAAGTTTGGTTCCATTAACCTGTCATGAACTTGACCTGACTTGACCTCGCTGACCAAACATGACTTTGAAACTATATAGCATAACAATACACATGAAATAAATCGCAAATGTCGCCAAGAATGCTTCCCTTTTACCAATATACGGTTAGCTCATGAGCGCCGATTTTTGTTGTCTCGCGCTGCGAATTGTTTTTTGTTTTTGTTTTTACTTTCACGATCCCTAACTCAAAAAAATTATGCCGATTTCCGTTTTCTGGCTTTAGGAAACGCGCTGGTCAGTTCTGAGCTAGCATGCAAATAATGGCGTAAATCGGCCGGTAAAATCTGGAGATATGTGCGAAAAACCGGAGGGATGGGTGGATTTCGCCCACCCCCACCCACTCCAGGGCGCGTGCTAACCTAGCATAATTTCTTATTGGTGATATAATCATGGATTGATAATCAAATGGGTTATTTTGATAGATGGAAAACTTTGTTGTTCTTTTTATGGAAAGATAATTGTCTAAACTAAGATGTCTAGGAATAAAATGTTGTGAACTCAAAGGTGCACATTGAAGTATATGTCTGTCCTTATTTTCAGTCTGGATTCTCCATGTCAACTTTCTCCTGAAGGAGTAGCTTCTTCCCCTCCAACCTCTCCTGTCTCGATCTTCTCCCTGCACCAGAAGTTGGCCCCAGCCCAGCCTCTGCCTGCTGAGATCCCGAGTTGCACCACCCTAATGAGACTGAGATGAGCTTGCTTGCAAGTAAGGAGTTCACATTAACAATCGTCTCAATAATGATTATCTTGGCGACAGCTGCTAATGTGGTCATGTAAACAGCAGGTTAGGGTTTTCGCACCGTGGAAAGAGTGGGCATACAACAAATATGCAAGCGGTTTAATGGTTCTAGCTTACAATGGAAAAGATTGACAACTTTTAAATAGTTTTTTTTTCATAATTTTTTTCCTTGAACAAAGGTGAGCCTGTTGCCGATGCCGTAATAAATTGGCGTAAGCCATGGTGAGTGTATACTGCAGTGCATTTGCCAGCATTGCTATTAAACCAAAAATAATGGCAGGATGGGCACCCCCAAATGCATTCCAACCCTCTCATGGAAATCCTAGGCACACCAATGGGCGGGGGGAGGGGCGGGAGCTGACACCCAAATCCGAAAGTTGCCCCCCCCCAAACCGGTGGGCTAGATCCGCCAGTGTATATCTGAAATACAGATGATATGGTATGGATTGCAAAAGGTACTTACATCCTTTTTCTCCACTATAATCTTGAAGATGACCACTTGTCTTGCAACTTCTCCCACACCCATGGCAGATTGCTATAATTGAAGGAGTATACCGAACGAACAGCTGATGGTAATGGATGCAGAATTGTTATCTGTGGTTTGTTAGCTATCTAAGTGCCTTGATCACACAAACCATCAATAATATTTTCTGACCAATGTTTATACTGAATTAACATAATTGATATATAACATGTGTCAAGAAGTTTTATGAGGAAAGAACATTTCACAAGAATACCATTTGTTAAATATATCTGACAATGTGTGTCAGGCCTCATATTTTCGTCTGTGGTTGGCAATGACAGCCAAGTATGATTTAATTGGGGAACTGGCTCTGAAAACTTTTAAATAGCTGTTTAAAAGAACACACTTACTAAGCCAATTCATAGCAACATGAAGGTTTTCGAATAGTGCGGATCATTTATGCATACGTAGATTACAACGAATTCTACCACATGGTTTTCAATGTACGCATTTTCTTGGTGAGACTAGCAAGAGTGTTAAATGTAATTTGAAGTCTTATTTTTTATTTGCAAAGTGCGATTTTATGCAGAATGATGAAACTGGGTCCAGGAGCGTTTTTGTTGTTGTGGGTACCACATGTGTTTTTGTTTCGGCCCCTCGTGGCACCCCATCATATAGGGGCCCCACTGTGGGAAGGCCTTTATCTCACGGACGGGAGAACGCAGGCGCCAGACAAACTATACGGGACAGACAGCGTATTTGCACGGCCGGGAGAGAGACTCACCACCCCGGCCGCACTAGCAGCGTCTCCCACCTCTTGAACCCAACCTGTCGGGCCGGAAGGCACTCGGAAGAAACCCAGCCACCCAACCCGAGACGACCTGCCATTTGACAGGTACGGGGCCCTACGGGCACACATGCCCTTCAGGAACATCGGGTCCAAAGAGGCGTGCTGGTCCCCTGTCACAACTGGCATCGTGCAATGAGGACCTCAGCCTCCAGGACTGAAGTGCTTTTTCATAGTATATGTTGGCGCAGTGAGGGCATGAAATCCCAGCTTAAAGGATGGGGCTGTGGGAAAAGGTGAGGACCATCTCGCGGACGGCCTGCAGGGTCAGTTCCTCCAGTAGCTCCTCTGAAGGTTAGCCAGGTCAGAGGCTTGCGTTGTGGCGTGGGTGCAGATGAGGTGGCTGGCCACCACCACCTCAACTGAGGTGCTCATGAATCGGGACAGGCTCGGTATGATGCGCACCTGGGAAGCCTCCCCCACCTGGACTAGAGGGGCGCTGGATCTAGCTATGCTGGCGGTGACCACGCTCCATCTTCCCCACTTACAATTAAATGGTCCATCTCACTGGCAATCTCCAAGAGAAGGTGCCCACGTCCACGTCCTCGTTTCTGTCCTCTCTGTCCTTATATGGATATCCGACGACTCGTCCTCCGAGGCCTCCAGCAGGACGGGGGAGGGGGAGGGGGTGGCACCCGCACTCTTTGGTGGGGAGGTGAGTTCTCGGCATTCCGGGTGGAAGGGTGATACACAGTGCGGTGTTGGATGGATGAAAGGCACTCAGAAGGGGATTAAGAAGAATAGATATTATGAAAAGGTGAGACTCAAGTAAGGAAGTTTGAGGTGAGTGTGCGTGAAAGAATGGAAACCGTGCAAAAAAAGAAGAATTTGCTTGCAAGTACACAGAGATTGGAGTGGTGGGTAGTCGGTCAGAGGTGGGTGCAGTGTCCCGGCAAGCCGAAGTTAACGGTGCTCCCAAGAAAGGGACCTCTGACAAACTGTAGCACATCGGAAGCGATGGTGAAGAACACGGGTAGGTTAGGCAACAGGCACAAAACAAGAGGTTGTTCACAGACACCCTTGTAATAGCGTCCCCGGGACGGCGGGAATGGGGAGGGAGCCAAAGTGAACGTGCACCGTAGCCCAAGTCACTCCCAGCGAAAAAGTCCGCATAATGCCTTTTAAAAGGACATCACCGACACAGCTGGGGCAGACGAGGGTGGAGCTGGAGGTCGTGGGTTTCGGTCTGTAGCGGCCAGCGAGCGTCTTCTGCGCCTCCATCAGCAGTGAGTCAGTGACAGCCGACAGTGACTTGCAGTGAGTGGCAGCCGGCGGTCGGCGTCGGACGGTGCGATGTCGGGGGAAACCTGGCTGTGCCCGGTGACTGTGCACTCCTCTGAGGCGACTGCCGACTTCGTGAGTATTTGCGCATCCCACATACTCACGGAGGGAGAGGCAGGCGCTGGACGGAGGGGCCGGCTATTATGATCAAGGCTATAACAGGCAAGGTTGGTCCATCTGTCTCCGAAGTGGAGGTGCTGCAGTCAGAGTAGCCTTGAATTCAGAAAGCAAGCGGCGGAGAATAACTATATTGACTTAACATGGAACATTTAAAATCTTCCTTTTGGGTTCCAATTGGTGGCGAAAAACTCTTTGTGTGGAAAAGTGAATCATATGACTATGCGAAAAATTGCACGGGGTTTTGTATGTGAAATTAAAACATTGCTTCATTGGGAAGAGGATTTATTAACAATGCATCTCCAAATAGTAAATAAAGGTGATCTTCACTCGGAGACGATGCTTGCGCAATGTGCTTTATGTACAAAACAGTGATGGTAAATGGAATGGTATTTCAAGATAGGTGAGTTGCATTTGGGGAGGTTCACCGGAGAGAATGCATGCTCCGAGCGCTAGGAACCTCGAATTGGGCGAGTGTTGGATAGGCGCTCGACCTTATTGGCGGAATGGGAGGGCTCTTGCTACTGGTGGCGCTCCGACACTCCCCCCGCACGCACGCACGCACGCACGCACGCACGCACGCACGCACGCACGCACGCACGCACGCACGCACGCACCACGCACCGCACGCACACACACACACGCACGCACGCACGCACACACACACACACACACACACACACACACACACACACACACACACACACACACAATATATATATATATATATATATATATATATATATATATATATATATATATATATATATATATATATATATATATATATATATATATATGTATATATATTAAAACGCCCTGCTCCGAGCCCATGACAGGTAAATGGGGATTGGGTATTCTGGACCCTTGCACCGAGGCTCGTCTAAGGAATTTTGACTGGTGGCTGCGCCCTTCGGCGAATGCGAGACCGCTATCCAAGGAAATCAGACTCCTCCCTTCCATACCGACCCATGATGCTGAAGCGATGTGGAACGGTCGCTGGCTGGGGACAGCACGGCAATGCCGGGGGGGGGGGTAGGAGCGAGCGTCTATGACTTGGTTTTGATCTATGATCACAGGAGGATCCTAATCAAACTATAGTTTGATCCTATGGCATGTGGCCATAAGAACTGGCGAGCAGTATCTGCGCAGAGACTGGCAAACGTGGGAAGAACCAACTGACGAAAAAGTTTCAGAACTCATTCAGCTCGGCAGCTTCTTTGCATGTGTTTGCAATTATCCTGAAAGAAGCTAAGCTCTTATGGGTGTCTCCATGTGACTGTGATGTGTACGGTCTCCTAATTGTGTTTGATATCCACTTTTTTGGTGGTTTTTGGGGTTCATAGAACCGCTCCCTGATGCTGCGTTTTGTCTCGCCAATGTATGTCACATCAGTGTTTACCTGTTGACATAGGAGGCACGTGATGACATACACGACATCGTTTAGATGGTGAGTGTTCTCCTGTACTGCCACGGAACGTTCAAGGGCAAGACTGAGGATTTGAGGACGGAATTTACACTGGAACCAACACTGGTAGCGTGTTTACTACGAAAGGTAGCGTACGAAAGGACCAATATGTTGTCCACGAAAGGAAATATAGGTCAATCTATGCTCTGCTCTAGTCTAGTCTTTGCTCTGCTTGCATTGATTTCCTACCAGGTTTTGAGATAATCAGGGAACAGCTTCTAGACAGTTTCAACGAAATGCATTGCGTTGAATCAGTGTAAGAGGATAACCATTGACTGACGTAAGACGTACTTACGTCAGTCAATGGAAAGACGTACTTTATTTTAGTACTTTATTTTAGTTTACAAAGTAGGAATTTCCGTCTGTGTTGAGTGAGCCGAAGAGTAAGGGAGGACGATATTTGCAGCCATCGGTTCTACCCATAATTATGTGGTGATATGCTCTGTACTCCGCACGGTCAGTAGGATATCTAAAAAGGCAGTGTCCGAAAGATTACTTATCGGTTCTCTCACAACTAACTTCCAAAGGTGGGTGCAAACTGTTAACGTGTTTGAGAAACGCGTCCAAAGTCTGCGGTTCAAATAAAAAGCCAACGATATTTCCGATATACATCGTGCACATCACCGATTGTTTCTCTCGAGAGCTCAGAAGTAGTGATTTTACTTCTTCCATAAAAAGGGTAGCAATTGGTGGGGCTGTCCGGCTATATATTGCAATCCAGTTAGACTGTTTGAAGAAGCGTTCGGCTCATCGCACACAATTATTTTCGGGCAGTGTTCGAGTAACTTTTGGAGGTCGTTTACGGCGAGATTAAAGACATTTATCTTGTGTACATATTTTCGGATCATGTCCACTGTTAATGGTATGGCTTCATCGATTGCTATGCCACCGTAAAGGTTGGCTACATCTATTGTAAAGGCAATGGATCCCTTTGGCATGCCAGCTTGAAATCGCTTATCTGGCGGGCTTAAAATGTTCGTCAAATGAGCTGGAACAAAGACTAGAAGCCATATAATCTATTCCATAACCAAAGACAATTTGTCGAACGGGTTCCCGCAAGCCGAAGCTATAGGGCGGAGGGGAATGTCAACTTTATGATTTGGATAGGTCGTAAGGCTCGGTCCTACGAGAGGAGGATGATTTGAGGGAGCGAGTAGTCCCTTCGTGACACATCCTCAGGCGGTTTTGTCACAAATGTTTTCTGTAAACCAATGGGCACCAGAAAATTTATCAGCGGTAAAAGTGCATGTCCAGGGAGCCACAAGGTCAGTGCCATCTTTAGCCTAGTACACAGGGCCATTAAACACTGCTCATTTTGGCAATTGGTGATCCAATAACATAAACGCGTCAAGGAACTCCTGAGTTGCAATTTCTGCATGGTTTCTGCCATAGACCGAGAAATAATGAGGACACTTGACACACACCTGCCTGCAACCTAAATGTCACAGCACACTATCTCTACTTCCGCAATACCGGCAACAAGCTCCTCAGGTTGACGACTAACGGAACCAAGGGTCACGGCAACAGACTCTTCACGTTGACGACTAACGGAACGAAGGGTCACGGCAACAGACTTTTCACGTTGACGACTAACGGAACCAAGGGTCACGGCAACAGACTCTTCACGTTGACGACTAACGGAACCAAGGGACATGGCAACAGACTCCTCACGTTGACAACTAACGAAAGCAAGTGGCATGGTTACACACTCATCATGTTGACAACTAACGAAAGCAAGTGGCATGGTTACATACTCCTCTCGTTGACGACTAACGGAACCAAGGGGTATGGCAACACACTCATCACGTTACAGTCTCATGCGTTTAAATCCGCGGGTAATTCGCTGTTGCCAAAAGTTAACAAAAAGGGTCCTTCCTCGGGTCGGCCGAGTCCTGGTTGGAAGCAGGATGGTAAAACGTTCAAGCGCATCATCAATAACAATTGAGCCCCCACAACGACAAGCTGGCACGATTCATATGCTACCACAGCCCAACAACGTCTAGCCTGGCAATGAGCAAGAACCCAAACCACGGCAAATCATCTCTGAAAATGTTCCTTTCATGCGCTTTTACAAGTGCATAAATGGAGAGTGTGCGCTGATACGGAACAGTGGCTATGTTGGGCACACGACCACATCCATAAATCGCTGCATAACAATATACTTACAAAAGGGAGGACCCCAGAGTCGCACCATTCCAGCGACCATTCGAACACCACCATCCCAGTCACTTCACACGCATATATATATATATATATATATATATATATATATATAGATCGTATACATCGCCCAATGATATTTGTAAAGTGAATCAACAGACTGTGCCTACTCGCCCGCAACCGCATGCGAGAACCTTTTCCGGCACCTGTGTGCGGCGTCGGTAGACAGTCCCCAGATCAGATAGCCTCCGATCAGATACGGACGTGACCGGGTGCTTGCTCGGACGCTAGGTGTCCCAGTTTGGCCGGACACTGGCGCGCCACCATTAGATGAGATGGAACAAGACCGCGGCCGACGTCTCGTGTCCGTGCGATGGACAAGGTCGCCAGCCTCAATTGGCGCGTGCCACTCATCTGCTGGATGCCAGGCAGAAGTCCGTGGCAGATCTGGCACGTTTGGTCACGTGGTGAGGTCTGCACGTCAACGCTGTTTGACTAAAAGGTTCCCTGCTCAGCGTTATATTAATGGTTTTTCGTCAGGTGTGAGATGTCAAAACGAGTCCAGTAGACGTCGAACTTTACCATGGAAACGGTCTTGTTTAGAGTATTGATCAAGCTCTTCAATACTAATTTTCAGCTCATAGCGTGCTTATAAGTACATTTTTGTGTTTATCTTGGGATACACGTAATATAAGGATGCTTATGTTAATGACGATGATAAGAATGTCTTATTATCAGGAAATTGTATTGATCAGTAGACCACATCATATGTAGTATCTACTTGATGTCGCGTTAGGTAGGAGGTGTTTAAGTATCACAATTTGTAATGGTTAGCATAAGCATAATACTTACACACATGACACCTTTAGAAACGAGGCATGAAGGCATCTTAAACACATAGCAAGAAACATGATGTTGATACTACTTCTTTGGAAGGATGCCTCTTGAGTGTTCAGTAGGTGATATATTCCACCCTGTTTCACGAACAATTTACCACTGCCTTGCTTGCAGCAGACGGCTGGTCTTTCAGAAAATCGATTTGCGCCGCAAAATTCAGCATTGCGAGCTAATTCGTGCGGATCCTTGGATGTGGCGCTGCTCGTGTGGATACTCCATCGGATACACGATCTGCTCACATCGAGTACTCCATCTGCTCACATCGAGTACTCCAACTGCTCACATCGGGCAATCCGTCTGCTCACATCGGGTGTTCCATCTGCCCACATCGGGTGCTCCATCTGCTCACATCGGGTACTCCATCTGCTCACATCGGGTACTCCATCTGCTCACGTCGGGTACTCCATCTGCTCACATCGGGTACTCCATCTGCTCACATCGGGTGTTCCGTCTGCTCACATCGGGTGTTCCATCTGCCCACATCGGGTGTTCCGTCGGGCACCTAATCTGTTTCACACTGTGGTGGGCACAAACAATTGGACGGCTCCCTTCAAGGTAGGTCGAGAACCCAGCCCTACAGACGTCCAGGTGCCTGCTATGAGGGTTAGTCACCATACTGGACGTTCTGCGAGAACTGTCAAGAAGTGGGGTGCTAATGCAGTGGTGCAGCGACAAAGTAAGTAAATGCGCACAGGCCAGAAAAGAAAAACCCAGATTAACACGAATAGCGGGTATGTTGAGATTGCCTAATCTGGAGACAATGATCCAGCTGAAAGATCCTGCGATTTAACCCATGTGCTAGCGGATAAATGGGACCATCCATCTTCTTGGCCGATGTCCAAGCCAATCGGAGCGAGGACCATTTTTGTCAACTTTTGGCAACAGCGAATTTCCCGCAGATTTAAACGCATGAGACTGTAACGTGATGAGTATGTTGCCGTACCCCCTGGTTCCGTTAGTCGTCAACGTGAAGAGTCTGTTGCCGTAACCCTTGGTTCCGTTAGTCATGAAGATGAACGTAGAACGGAAAAGGAATGGGAGCTTCTTAATCCTGCTGGATCATTTATATCTCAAGCCAAATTTGCAAACAGTCTTGGAACTTGTTCATCATGTTCGTCACTCCACCCTTATGTTCTCTTCATCTGATTCACGTCCTTACTCTCAATTATTTAAATAATCTGGCATTATATAATGATAAGTAGTTACTATCATCTGGCTAGTATGTGTTGTCAATGTGACGTATCCACAGAACGTGCATTAAATAGTTCTAGTTTTTTACATACAGAAACAACAGAACAAGCATGCACGAACCACAAACAGCTTGAGGATCAGCAACGCTCCGTGACGTATGCCAAACGTTGTCATGACATCCCCTAGGACAGGCTGCCGCCTCAGCGCATGACATAATGTGGCACTCCAAATCAGAAGCTCACAATAATGACGTATAACTACATTGTGAGCTAGTCAGCTGTGCAATCACCTGCACCTGTAATTATACAGATGCATTCACTTTTTTTGCTGTTCTTTCTCTCATCCGACAGCATGCTATAAATCAGGTTGGAAAGAATATTTCATTACGGATCATGCTGGTTACGGTTAATGACATTTCATCTGCCGTCGGTCAATGATCACGCGGCATGCTACCCCGGCGAAGTAACCTTGCTCCTTAAGTGGATATATAATAAGGTATAATATATAATTAATACTTGATTATTATCCTATAAGCAAACAATTACAAAATCAATATTCACCTCGTAAAAAAAAACAAGCGAACCGTTTGCACATACAAAACACGAGAAATCCCTGACCGTGCAGTTTACTCCACCTTTCAGATAACATGACAGACAAAGTCTTTGTTGCAACATTTTGGCCAAGGACGACACAACTTTGTGATTGTGCCATATTTGCCTACATGACGTTGTGAAATGGTTATTGTGATGTGATTCGGAGGAAAATGCTGGAGTTCGATAATTACTTCAAATCGCATGCAATCGATAAAATCGACATTAATAATATCGATATCATAATATAATATCAAAAACTTCGTATTCTACTAATACCAAATGGGCATATTGCATATCAATGCATATTCTGACCATACAATTTCAACGTTAAACCATGGGAGGACAAGAGTTCGATAAAAAGTTACGAAGGAGGCAGGGCTATATCGGGTTGATGTTGCTGAATACTGGCAAGGTTTTTAATATGCGAGGACAAGGGCGTAGCCAGGATTTTCCTAAGGGTGGGGGCCCAAAAAATGTTATTAAACAGAGACCGCTTTCGTTGCGCAAAGCGCTATGGAATTCCTTTTTTTTGCGCCGTGAAACCAAAAATGTCTTGTTTTGCTAAGGGAGGGTCTGGGCCTCCCTATCCCATACCGCTCCAGTTGCTCCTCTGGGTGGAGATGAGCTCCGATAGCCAAACTGTACACATCACCTGAATTGTAATTACCATTCAGTTCGCAAATTAGGGTACGCTATTCGACACTTCTCGATATTTCATTCTGATAACTTATTGGGAAAGAAAGGTGTGCGATCACACTGCATTTTTAGACTTCGAGAAGTGAGTCGGGTGTTTAATTACCGTTACTAGCCACCAACACCAACAAAGTGTCTACGTGTGTGTCTACGTGTGTGTGGATGTGTATATGCATGTGCATGTTTATGTGTGTGTGTGTGTGTGTGTGTGTGTGTGTGTGTGTGTGTGTGTGTGTGTGTGTGTGTGTGTGTGTGTGTGTGTGTGTGTGTGTGTGTGTGTGTGTGTGCGCATGTATGTGTGTGTGGTGGGAGAGGGGGACGGAAGGGGTCGGGTCTGTTGAACCGCCGTGTCAGCCTTTTCCTATGTCCTGGAGTAAAACATTTCTAGATTATTACATCGTCTGTGTACCTAATTTTCGTGTCCCTGAGTGCAATGTCGCGCACACTACACCGTCTCGTGCTTATCATCACCGCAGATATGCCTCCTTTTCGGCGCATTTCTGACTGGTGCATCAAGCGTGGGCGTTGATAGGCCGAGTATACAGGCACCAAAGTGCTTTCGCATAATCCCAGCCAATGGAACCGGCATGGCAGTGCGTCGATACACACGGCCAGCAAAACAGCCGCCAGCCCCAATACCTGGGCTGACGCTGCAAGCGCAATGTGGGCTGACGAACCGCCACACACGCTAGGTCGTGTGCAATATTACTGGCCGAAATACGTGACTTTTCTGCTTCTTGTCTTGTCACCTAGGGACATGCCACAACACAACCTGTAGAGTGACTGAAGAGTCAGAGGGTGGGTGAGGGGTTCGATGGTCGCGGGGGCCTGAGGTTTAAGGGCCTGTCGACATCACATGTCATTCTAAGCCGATGCGAGAAAATGAATAACATTTGCTATCTCAAGGCAGACGCCTGGTCATTTTCAGAAGACGTGCAGATGGAGGATTGGACGCCCATCAGGTTCCGTCATATTTCAGAGTATTCTGCCCGACACACTTCCGTTTCCAAAGGGATGTGTTTGGTCTTGCGGTTTGTTTTCGAAAACAAACAAATTCCTTGAGAGGGCGTGAAAAGCCCTCGGCATCCTTACACCCGGCAGTCACTGTGGTATTTCACTCAGTCACCATGTGGGAGGGGCTTCCCCTTGAATATTTGCAACTAATGAAGCGATTATGCCGATTCAAACGACATTCGGTAGTACCTAACTGTAATCAAGAGCAAATCAGTTGCGCTTGTTTCGAGGTCACTGGTGAGGTTACAGGTCATGTCGTGTTAAACAACTGGACTGTTTTCGGGAACTCATAATGTTAGTTAGTCAAATTCAGGGCATTGGAGTAATATAAAACCTCACCTGCGGTTGAATGCATACAGTGTGCACCTAAAATGGACAATGCAAACCCTTTCAGGTCTCAGGTCAAGTAAAGTCATCTAAAACATGCGATTAGATGGGTGTATTTGGTTCAATAGGGTTCTTGCCGGAGCCCTTGCGCCCAATGACAATTTTCAGGGTTGGGATGGACCTTCCATGTCAGAATATTATAAAAACCTATAGCATTGGTGCGTAAAGGAAGGCTGACTCGAATACCATTGTCGGTTTTGAACCTAGCTTTAAATCATATGTTTAGCAGGATGGTCAAAGTTGGCTGAAATGTCAGGTTTTGTACACAAAAAATATTCCGCCCTGGTAGGTCAGCCAATTTACGGGTGGATGTCGGCAGAACAGGGTTCCCCGAGTATTCCTCAGGCCTGCTCATCACCAAAATTGGTGTAGGTGACCCCGTTTAGAAAGATACATGACCGAAGTTACGTTTCGAAATGGGTAGAGGTATTATATTCCTAACATGTCTTGACCAGCTGCACAAAGTTTGCATAATTCTTGGTTTGAAATCGGATTCTTAATTTTTGCATGTCACTCTCAATACTGCACAGACATTTTTTCCAAGTGGTAGTGATCGATTCGGGGTGTCACGAAACCATATTTGAATTCATACAATTAGGGTGCCATCCAGGAGCCCCCCCAAAAAAAAAGGAAGTGTCGTAATATTATGGGAAAACATTTCAGTTGCTTGTCGCCTTTCGCATAAGAATGTACGACGCCAATGTCATTTATGTATACAACTAATGCATGTGTTCCTCTAATGTAAAAAAATCCACACCAACCATAAAACTCAGGGAAAGGATGTTATTGTGGTTTGTCACTGCTTCCTACCCCCAACGTGACAACATTCAAAATGTCCAATTTTAACGAAGACGAAACTAAAACACAGGTTTGTGGAAGGAGCAGATGTAGAGCGTTCACAGTTGCCCTGTTAAATGTATATCCAACACTTGCCCTTGGGAAAATGACATTTAATTTTGGTTCAATATATGAGGTATTGTAGGTATGAGGTATTTCAGATTGTACTCAGTGTGGTAAGATGGCTTGTGTTCACGAAGATGTTCCCTCTCCCTACAGAGAGAAAAACAGTTTTGTCTGCAGTCGAAGACATGCATTTTTCCAATGCGAATTATACGGCTCCAGGTTGGCTCGTTTGTTGTTTGGGATTTGGGGTGGTTCAACTGCACATATCGGTGTTTCCATCCGCCAGTGAGCCTTTGTCTAGAATATCGAGCAGGTTTGCTCGCGTATGGCTGGACCGGGGAAGCTGCCTGCGTTTGCCTCTGGGTCCGGATAGGACAGCGAAACGTAGAGAACGCTGGGGGGGCGGGTCGTTGTCGCCGTGGTCATCTTTCAGCACCTAGTCGATACTGGTGACACTGCAAACCAGTATCGTGCAGGGTGTCATGAAATCACAAAAAGTCAATAGTCAATAGCTGTAGGAAAAGTAAATTCTATTTAATCTGTAGGAAGTTAGAAACAATGGAAATTATAACACCAGAGGATGATTTTGCATTATCAAGCACTCAAAGAGCTTGGTATTAGCATTGTTTCCATTGCAGGTTTGAATTGGGATTGGATTTTCACAATGAATCGAATCCTTATTACAAGGAGCGTTGGAAATCAGGATTACATGTCGGATTTCCGAATCGGGATTTGGTAGGAAATCCCGGATTTGCTGACAGTTGCGGCGCACGTGCGACATTTCCCTTCAATACCCAAAAACGTATGCCACATCGGCATGGGCTGCTGAAAAAACTTCGTCATGAAATAACATTTCTGTAGAAGGTATCTTCCATTCATTAAACTGTTCGAAAAACTAGACACCTGGTGTTCGAAGCGTGAAGCAGGAAAAGGATGCGGAGTGAATGCTACCGTATGCTTCCAACTCATAGGAAATCCGAATTTCCTCAAGACATCTTCTTTCTAAGCCGGATTCGGAAATCCAATCCAGTTAGCTGACGAAGGCCTTTCCATAACTTCGGAAATCCGGATTGGTAAGGAAATCCGGATTTGCTAATGTGGAAACGGGGCTATTAGCTCCAAATCAACAGCTGTTACAGCTCAGTTATTATTCAACAAGGAAATATAAGTAAGCACTAACCCCATGAGCGGTTCATTTGTAGCCAAAGTAGTGTCACCTATTACAAGTCAGCTAAGAGTTAAAACAACAAAGACCAGCACCAAAGACATCTGTCAATGCAATTTGGGTTCGGCACTGTGTTCTTAATACAATGCTTCAGAGAAATGCAAACACTCAGCATATAATTTCGGACCATTAGCTAGAAGATAAGAGTATTTTGTTTGGTTCACTAAAGATAACTGCAAAAGGACCGCATGATCTAAACACCAGCTCCATGTTCTTCTGGATTTAAATTAACGCCAAAATTGTGCTGCGCAGTTCCAAACGACACCCCATGCTGCAGGTCTGAGATATGGTAGCCGTCGGATATTTCGCATTCCTGCGGAGGAATATGTCACAGTACTAAGCATGTTATCCGACCCCCCCCCCCCACCCACATCTATTAACCAGCACACGTGCCGGTCCCGTCTGTTTCTATTGACCAGCACAACAGTAGCAGTACAGCTCCCGGTCGTCTATTGACCAGTTCATATGCTGGGCTGTCGATTGTCTATTGACCAGCTCATGTGCCGGGATGTCAGTGTCTATTGGCCAGTTCACGTGCCGGGCTTTCGGTCTCTATTGACCAGTTTTCGTGCCGGGCTGTCAGTGGCTATTGACCAGGACATGTTCCGGGCTGTCGGTCTCTATTGGCCAACTCACGTGCCGGGCTTTCGGTCTCTATTGATCAGTTCACTTGTCGGGCTTTCGGTCTCCATTAACCAGCTTACGTGCCGGGCTTTCGGCCTCCATTGATCAGCACACGTGCCGTGCTTTCGGCCTCCATTGATCAGCACACGTGCCGTGCTTTCGGCCTCCATTGATCGGCACACGTGCCGTGCTTTCGGCCTCCATTGATCGGCACACGTGCCGAGCTTCCGGCCTCCATTGATCTGCACACGTGCCGGGCTGTCGATCTTTATTAACAAGGACACGTGCTGGACTCTCGGCCTCTATTGATCAGCACACGTGCCGACCTTTCGGCCTCTACTGACTACCACACTTACCAAACTGTCGACACTGCCCCTACATGTTGGTGACTAACCACTTACCATTCGATGCATACATTTGCAAGATGTAGTACAGGCTATACAGGATCTCAGCTCAGCGCACCATACAGGCTGCTGTTGTGGTGCCACAGTCGGCCGCCTCTCGTCAGCTGCCGCGGCGCGTGAACACCTCAGCTGCAGCCATCCCCTGACACGAGGTCCTCTTCACCACTCCGGTCAGCTGACAGCAACACCGCTACGTCACCCATATGCCACATGTTTCTTGGATTAGTTCTTGTAATGAGGAGCATTTGAATTTCTGGTAATTACAAAAAGAAGGAGTGCAATGCATACCTGGCATATTCTCCATGCTGTAGACAATATGTGTTGCAAATTAATAGCACTTGCTTTCTGGAATGATCTATGGCTTTAACCCTAATCTGGCCGGAGCTGACCTCCGCCGGACCGGGGAGGGGTTCTTGAAAGCCCCCTCTAACTTCTGATCTACGCAAACTAGGATATAATGCAAACACTGCTTGAAAGCTCTGTTATGAAAAGCCCGAAATATATATTTTATTTGTCTTTCGACTAATTATGAGGCGACCGCAGATCATAGTATGCCAATATACAGACTTCGATTTAAATCCCTTGAAATCGTCTCTATGGTCAGATCATCTGTCTATGGTCTCCCTGTCCCGGCGGTAGGGGTGGTTGTTGTTGAGGACCACATCTGACTTCCGAACTAAGCGATCCATAAACCGAACCGGGCAGCATTGGTAGCCCCTCGAAGACTAGGACCCAAAGGTTATTTCATGCTTCATTAAAAACAAATTCGAGACTGAGAACGGCGATTAAAAGAAAAACCCACTAAAATTGCATATGTCAATTTCCAGTAAAAACGCAGAAACAACGCGCACGTCAACTAAAAGCCACTTATATAGCCGTCATCACAAAAATAGTCACATTGATCCGTTATGGGCGACAATTGGCAGCGACCTTAGGTCACTGACCTGACATTGAACATAAATGCAAGACATACGTATTGCAATCACTGCTAGATTATAACCATGTGATTAGCTTCATTTGAATATATTTTCACGTGTGCGAGTCTTTAAAACTTAAACATTGCGTATTACGGTTCCATAGAATAGCCGTGAACACGACTGATTTTTTTACTTTAAAATTTACCCCGAGTTGTCGCTGGGGTGGCTTAGGAACCAGGGTTCTTTTGCTAAGCAGAGCTTGTTGCGTGAACCCCGGCCCCACTACCCGATCCATCAATTCCAGTTCAACGGCAGAATTTAGACGGAAAGTCTAACGTGCCGGCAATGCACCACGGCATTGCCGGGTGCATTGCCGGCAATGCACACGGCCGCCCGGTAGCATGCCCCTGGCCTTATCGGGCCAGCTGCCAAGTAACATTCCTGGCCGGGGGCTGAATGGGAGCGCGCGGAGCGACTCGAACCCTGAGTTGACAGTATTGGGGATACCAGTGTGGGCCAGCGCTCTAACCAACTGAGCTACCGGGTCGGCGATGGTCAGCGGTTTAGGCTCCGTCGAGTAATTAGGTCGTCCCGAAGGTGGGAAGGAGAGCGGTCAGAGTTTGCTTTCTTCGACATTGGTTTTCACGAATCAGCATAGATGATTGAATTTACATTAAGCATAGTAAAAAGGGCCGGAAAGGGTCCATTCTCCACTTGCAGCAACGTTGAAGTCGCTGAAGTGCACGATATTATCCAATTGACATAATTTGTTGTTTCCCATTCTCCTTCAGGCCATTTTTGGGTGGACATGGCCCGCGTATACCCCACCAACGTGATCCGGTAGTGATCAAGATAAGATAGGTCCTATGATATTGACAATTACTTAAGGTACATATATACTGGGTAGGATTATCACGGTTACCGAACAGGTTCCGACTCTGACGTCACTGGCCTTCGGCCGGCCAGGTGGCATCTCGGCGCCCATTGGTGGCGACAGTGTTGGCAGTGGGAAGATTGTGAATTGCATGCGAATATTCGCTCAGGTCAGCAAAAGGTGAAGTAAAAGCGACTAGACGAGCGAGAGTAAGAGACCTTGCAAGCAATCAGTTGTTGTGCAAAGTCGATGCCAAACAATATGGATTTAATTATATCAGTAGGAGACTTTCGGGACATCCGCCAGAGTGGTCATGACCTCAGACCGCCCAACGAGAGCCATTGCGTCGCAGCTTTGTACACTGAATCTAAGCCTGTGGCGCTCAATTCGGCACGGCACTACAACTGAATCAGCGGAGATAATTATGGGAGGAAGAACCCCCGGCCCACTGGACATTGGTAAGCGTCTGGTCGGGACTCTGGGCGCTTTCATTTTGTTCAATTTAGTATAAAATATAACGTTGTTCAAACTAGGTGCACAAGAGTATTCCGAATATTGCATATCGTGAATTGAACACCACTGGAATAGATCGGTTATTTCCGAAAATGTGATCAGCTGTTGATTGCATTGTATACAGCTGTTGATGGAGCAAGTGTTTCTTCAACCATTCATGATCAGCCGTTGATTATATCAGCGCAAATGCTTGGAAGCGGTCACACCATAATACAGGGAGTCGAACAGCATGCTAACTGGATGAAGGGATATTAATCTTACGTTTATGGCGCTGGAAGGAAAGAATGAACCTAAAAGCCGCATTGTCTCGTAAAAATTAATGTCTAAGTCGATGTGTCTGTGGTCGCGAAAAGCTGATAGAAATGCACAGTAGCACCACACGAACAGCCAATGGCTTGTCGTCGGCCCAAAGCAAAAGGAGAATGGCAACTGGGAGAGATGTTCTGTCCACTGAGCAGTTGGTATGGCTGCAGTGGTGCGGCCGGTGGGTTAGTTAGATGAGGCAGCGCTCCACATGCTGGTTTGAGAAGTCAGGACTGTATGTGGGGTAGCCTGCTGCACTCGGTGCGAAAGGTCGGCGACCTTTCGCCGCTCAGCCAGTCCCTTGGCTCACAATCCATCTCTGGTCTTCGAAACGTGCAAACTCATTGTACTGACTCATAGTTCAGCACCTGACAAAGAAAGCAAATTCTACAGTGAATCATCAGGAGCCCTAGGAAAGAAATACTATGCCATATCTGCATTGCTATGACGTGTTAAAAGCGAAGTATGCTGTCCAGCCTAAAGGCTGGCTTTATCAACTTGCTATGCAGGGCTTTGCTCCGCGCTTATCGGCTTAAAATGCTATTTCTCATTTATGCGTCTTAACGCTAGGCAAAACCTGTCACCTGCCACATTGGAGGATTCGCACACATCCTACCTTCTTGGAAGGATTTTTTGTGCAAGAGCAGCTTATATCTCGTGAAAGCTGCGCAGATACGGAATTCATATACTGCATTTATAATGAGCAAGAGCCGTGTTTATAAAATCGGGGCCAGTTTGCACGAACGAAACGCACCATCGTGATTTTGGTGGGCCGGACAAATAGCAACATGTGACTTTGATCTGATGACGACAATTACTAGCAAGAAGCAGGGTATGGTGCATAATGATGCATTCGGCTTCCATGACAACTATTAATCGTACATATATTCGTTGATTCCATCCCAAAGTCCACTTCTTGCTGTTCCACATGTTGCTGATCAAAGAGTGATCTTTTCTGTCGTTATTCAATAAAACGATTGAAAGTCCTTGTACTGGCTTATCAGGTTATGATCATTAACTTCATTTCAAAGTGGCATACTTATGATTAAATTTGACTGCATACTGTCTCAAAGTAAAGTCGTATGCTTTGTTCGCTTGCCAACGACATGCTTGGGTCTGTATTTTGGATAAAGGAACTACGTTGTCGGAGTAATGTCCTCTGGGTGACCAGCGTTTCCCCATAGTGATCGTCATCGCCCTGCTTCACAAAGCGAGTCTGGTTCCACATACATCTGCTGTGGACGTGATTGACCCCATGGCCAGATACGGGCGCTCGATATCCAGGGACACTGGCATATCCAGTCGAGAAAAATGATATAGGGCTCTGTCAAGTGTGCTTGTGCTTAGTGGGCTCATGGTTAGTTGTGAATTAATATATATTATTCTGCGCAGATATATCAACTAGCATTCCTTTTTCGTGAATAACATCTTCCTGCAGGTTATGGGGTGCAATATAAAACCTGCTGCTGATTAACCCGCGCCGTTTTTCCGTTCAAATCCTCACACCCCGTCTCGGGGGGGGGGGGGTGAAAACCCCCACTCTAAAATCCAAACTAAGCATCACACGAAAACGAAAGAGATGTCATTGGAAAGCGCTCGACGAGTAGGGTCCGGGTCCACCCTCCAAAACAATTTAGCCCCAAAAGTGACGTCACCAGGGGGGCTAGATTCTCAAGACTTTTCACGACTTACATTATGTTTTTGACGCTGGGGAGTTCATTTTAGGGCACGTATAAAAAAATTAATTAGAATGAGAAATGGACAACGAAATCGACCAGGGCTTTTTTTTGCCCCCAAAAATAAAACATTTATTTTTGGAAATTTCAAAACTGAGTTTTCAAGTTTTCTTTAATTTCCTTTTTCCAATGGGTATAGCAGACAGAGAAACGTTTCTGGAAGTCAACTTGCCCTAATAGAAATGCTTACTTTAGCCAGAATCCTCTATTTAAACTACAATTTGGCAAACAGATACGCAAAATTTATATGTAGTCAAAAACGAAGAAAAAAATTCCACTCGTACGCTTTGTTGCATCCGTAAAGATAAGCAAACGCTGAAAGTTTCATTAAAATATCTGTACCCGTTAAAGCGTGACGACTGGTTGAACTTTTTTTGGAGGTGACCTCACTTGACGTTGACTAACTCGTTGACCCTAGATAACCTGACTTTAAAATTTTGAAACGGCATGCCAAATTGACGTGGGAAAAAGTATGCCAAAGTTGGGCGCGCTGTCTCACGCCGTTCGTCCACTATCCACGAAAAATCTGAGGAAGGGGGGTGGTTGAAGACCCCCCGAGACGTGACGGGTTCACCAACAATGGGTGATCAACTATGCATACCTTGGCGATTCGTGGCACTTAATTTATACAGTACTTCGTTGTGTGCATATTAAGCCAAGCAGATGTACACAAGCATGACAGGAATGTTAGGTTAAGGCTTTGATTTCACATGAATTTCAATTTGCCTTAGTTTACGCGCAAAACCAACCCACTAAAGAGAAAACTGCTCTCGATTTTGTGACTACCTCACCGTCCATTACCAATCTGGTGTTGCCATCATCTCACCGTCCATTACCAATCTGGTTTTGCCATTATCTCGCCGTTCTCTACCAATCTGCATAGCCAAAGCCTGGTGTCAAGGCTGCCGGGCATAGAAGCCCGGCCGTCACTGAGTGGTGCTGTCGCTATTGGACTTGGGATCATGGCTATCCAGGGCTGGCGGCATTGCTGTCCAACATTAGTCAGGTAATAAATGAATTATACAGTTGGTGTTCAACAGTTGGCGGCATCAATGCTGGACGTGGAAGCGCACTCAGCAGTGGCTGTTGCCACCTTTGTCGGCTATGGAAGCACCAACAGCTCCAATCGGCATCTCTACCGCACGCCCCAGGCTCCAGCTGAACTGCATGGAATTGTTGGATGGCCATGCGCTGTGATAGCAGCATACGAATCGTATCCCATACCAATGGGAGTGAGTTGGGGTGTACGTGTGTGTATGTGTGTTTGTGTGTATATATGTGCCTGTGTATGTGCATGTGTTTGTGTGCTTGTACGTGTGACGGCCCTACTGCCTGTGGCATACCACCTGTGACATTCATCTATTGATGCTGTCTACAAGGTCATGCATTTTATGCATTCTGTAGTTCAAGTGTTGCGTCATGGTGACTGTGAATGCTCACATCTGACTGTAGGCGGAACCAGGGGCGTCAATTTGTATCCTTTTGTGGGGGCCATGGCCCCACCAATGTTGATCTTGCCCCCCACAAAAAAAAAAAAAAAAATGTTCATTTGGGCCCCCCAATAAGCCATGCTGTTTTTATGTTCATAAGAAAGCTAAAGGAACAAAAGGAAAAAGGAAGAAAACAGCATGCAGTGTATAAAAAATAGTTGCTATTAACCTGAGTATTTTGTACTGTAAAGAAACAGACTATGTTTAGATAGTGGACTGACTCTCTACCTTTTGCTGCGAAATTGAAAATTGTGCACAAAAAAAACAACAACAAAATAACTGGATTTCCCTCGACTGTGGAAGGACAACTTGCATCATAAAAAGCTGAGATTAGCAGATGCTGATGGATTCAAGGATATCAATTTGTATCCTTTTGTGGGTGCCATGGCCCCACCAATGTTGATCTTGGCCCCCTCAATGTTGACTTTGGCCCTCAATAACCACTACTATATTTATGCTGGTAAGAAAGCTAAAAGAAAAATTAATAGCACCATGCTACTTAGAATACTTAGTTGATGCCAACCAACACACTTTGTAATGAAATGGAACAGATTTGTATTGGATAGTGGATTCACTATCCACTTCTTGCTGTAAAATCTAACATTGTGTGGAAAAAACAAAGAAGTTGGATTTACTTCCACTTTGCAAGTATAGCTTACATCATAAAATGTTATTAAAAAATTAGCAAAGCCACTAGCCAACAATTGCATTGCCACAATGATGCTTGTACACATGCCCAATAGCAAAAGCACATGCATATGGAACTTGAACTGGATTCATTCTATTCTTAATTTCTCGTCAGTGCCAAACATGCACACAATCTGGTAACTAACAACAATCAGTCTTTGAGATAGAGGATATACAGACTATATTTATCTTCAGAGCCAATCCATCACACCATAAGCTTGATATTTACTTAGGTAGGTACCTACCTTCCAGGGTGGGAATTAAGGCACTTCTTAAGAGATTTCATCTCTTAAAACATTTTTGCACTCCGGATTCATACTGGATAGAATGGGCTCCACATGTACTCCGACACAAACGTACAGGAGGAACAAAAATACCACTAACAAACTAATACAGGATTGAAGAAAATATCCGCCAAACATGTTATTCTACTTGCGGTTACCAAATAATTATACACTTTTCGTACCATCAAGCACACAGACAGCAACCGAACACACACACCACATGAAACCACAACCAGCGGAAATACCGACGACAACGCGCCAAACTTCGCGCCTGCGCACTGAATATAATGGCCTCCGGTCACTACAAATTCGGCCGGTGCATCTCCACAAAACCTGCTTTCGAGCCACCCTATAGTGGGAAAAACTGACCGTTTTAAGAGTTCAGTTGCTTCCGGAGTGCAGCGGAGGCCGCCGATTGGAATTTGCTGCGTTAGCATTTTCTGTTACGAAAACTATCCTTCAACCAATCAATGCAAGGTATTTTTTAAATGACGTCATAACCATTCGCAACTTTGAACACGTGTTTTGAACACTTAACAGTTTTTTTCCCTTAACTTTTTTTTTTTTTTTTTCCCCTCCGCCGTCGTTTTTTTTTTTGTTTGTGTTTGTGGTTTTTTTTTTTGGGTTGGTTTGTTTTTGTTTTTTTTTTTTTTTTTTTTGTGTTTTTTTTTTGTTTTTTTTTTTTTTTTTTTTTTTTTTTTTTTTTTTTTTTTTTATAACAAAAGAAAGAAAGAGGGGAAGTTTTTTTTGTTTTTTTTATTAAAAATTTAAGTTTTTTAATTTTCCCTTCTTTTTTTTTTTTTTTTTTTTTTTTTTTTTTTTTTTTTTTTTTTTTTTTTTAATTAAAATAATTTTTTTTTTTTTTTTTTTTTTATTTTTTATTTTTTTTTTTTTTTTTTTTTTTTTTTTTGTGGTAAATTTTTAATTTTTTAAAAAAAAAAAATATGTAAATAAATTTTTAGAAAAAATTTTTTTTTTTCCCCCCCACACCCCCGGAAACAGGTAAAAAACCTCCGATATGGTAGATGGGGTCGGCGCCCAAGTGGTTACAACTATCAGCAATTTTGGCGACCAAAATTACCTAAATAGCTTGGCAATGTCAAGAGCTGGACAATTATGTCTGCTGGAGTGACTGCTTTCGTAAATTATATTTCCTGAAATAGTTATACTCTGAAAAAAGATAATTTGCTAAAATAAGTATGCATGAGGAAGAGCCCATTTGGAACAAAAGCACGTTGGCAACAGTTTCTAGCCATCCCTGTGACTTTATAAGCTACTTCTAGTTTTTCATTCAGCAATTGGATGGATTTCATATCCTCAAGCACATGTCAAACATGCGAACAGAAATCTGCTCGCAAAAGCACCGCGCTGGACCGGAGCGTCGTTTTCATCGGCGACCGGTCGGCGACCACTGTACAAAACCATTGGGGAAAACGCCTGATTGCTAGCGACGATCTGGTCGCCACCGTGGCCGCTTCGCTGTCGCCAAAACTGCCAGCACATTGTCCTGTTCGGTGCGACGAGAACCGCTGTCGCTGGCGGAATGAACCAATCACAAGCCAGCATTACGATTGACCTTCGATTTGAACTTCTGGTTCGTGTTGCTCGAATGTGATGGCGGTTAATTGACGGCTCTGAAATATATATTCTTTTTGTTTACTGCGCTAAGCCTTGTTTTGTGTACTCAAAACCAGGCTGCTGTGCGACATTACAGTGCACCTGTTAATATCATCTTTATCGCGATGGTCAAGAGTGAAGGCAGCAAACTGGAGGGGCCGAAGAAGCGAGCTAGGCGCAACGTATTTTGCACATATTGTGACTTCTATGGGTCATCTCAAAACTTGCCCAAGCATACAAGGCGTAAACATCCAGGCATGCCCGCAAAGGAAAAGAAGACAGGCCCATTGGATGGATGGCTACAGAGTGGTAAGTCTTCCTGGACAGTAGGCAAATATACTAGGCTTCACCTGTTTCACACCAGTGCTTAAATCATGCTTGTTTTTAGCATGTTGAAATCCGAGCTTTTATTGGGTGCAAAATGACCTGTTGCTACACCTTAAAGCCATTAAAAAAAATTGTCATAGCTTTTATCATAGTGTGTGAATTAATGAGATCCACTATAACTGAGTATGCGACATGCGTATTAATGAGATCCACCATGACTGAGTGCATATTGAGCTCACGGTGAGCATGTTTCTATTGAAAGACTTCTATATGTTTGTAAAGTGGTCAGACAAAATTGTTACAAGAAATTTTACTTTGACAAGTGTAATGTTATGCATGCTGGTATGCAGCATGTAAGCCAGAAAAAAAAACATTGGTATGTTTGGGCAATAAGTATAAATGTGGCATATGAAGTGAAGAAGTTATCAGGAAGCTACTATGCATATGTCAGGCCACATTTGGAAATTGCATTAAAGCCTGATAACCTAGTTATGACAGATTGTTGGCTTTTAAAGATAGAAAAGAGGGCAACAAATATGGTTAATGATTTAAGCAGCCTTGGTCCATGGTCAGCAGAAATGATAGGCAAGGGAAATGCTTCAATTTAACAGATATGGTGTAATTAGAGGCCAATAATTCCAAATCAAGATGAATCATAGTAGTACAAGGTTAAGAGTAAGCAAGCAAGGGGTCAGTACTGGGGCCACTACTGTTCATTATATTTGTAAATGACATTGAAAGTGGCCTAAGCAGTAAAGTTTTGAAATTTGTGGATGATTTGAAGGTCTTTAGGGCAATAACAGGTCAAGATGAGCATATCTCACTGCAAAAAGACTTAGACGAACTTGTGAAGTGGTCCGAAGAATGGCAAATGAAATTTAATTTTGATAAGTGCAAAATCATGCATGTAGGTAAGCAGCATATGAAGGCTCCATACTTGATGGGAGGCCAAGTTCTATCAGTGACTCAACAGGAGGAGGATTTAGGTTTTATTCTAAACACAAAACTGGGGCATCAGAACAGACCAAGGAAGCCAGGAAGAAGGCACTGAGAATGCTCGGGGCAATAAATAGGAATGTATCATACAGAAGTGAGGAAGTGATCAGGAAGCTTTACTGTGCATACGTCAGACCACCTTTGGAATACTGCATCCAAGTTTGGTCTCCTAGCTATGAAAAAGATTGTTGGCTTTTAGAGAGAGTACAAAAAAGGGCTACAAAATGGTTAATGGCATAAGCAACCTGGCATATGAGGAAAGATTGAAGAAATTGAATATGTTTTCACTTATATAGAATTACTTATATACTTATGCACTTATATACTTATATGATATAGAAGGCTGAGAGGAGATCTCATCTAGGTCTTTAAATTTGTCAATGGTCTGGAGAGGGGATATCTTGGGGAAATGTTTGAATGGAACATAAATGATGCAATTAGAGGTTATAAATTCAAAATTAAAGTTAACCACAGCAGAACAAGGTTAAGGCAGACTTTCTTCACCAACTGTGTAGTAGAACACTGGAACCAGCTGCCAGAAAACATTGTCAGTAGCAGCACATTGAACATCTTTAAAAACAGCATAGACAATCATAAGAATAGAGGGCTTGCTTTTCAGTATTACAGGGAGGGCTGATTGACAGATTTGGTGGGCAACTGGTTCAGTGTACAGAGTGCAGCCAAGAAGGGCCCTTGTGGCTCATAGTTGCACTAATCTTTTATGTTTTTATGTCTTTATGTCTAAGACAATCTTTCTTCACCAACATGGTAGTTGGTCATTGGAACCAGCTAACAGACTCCATTAACATCCTTTAAATAGCATATTGCAAATATTATTAGGAGAGAGAGGTTATTTTCTAGCATTCCAGGGATAGTTAATACATATTTGACAAATCTGGTGCCCAACCAGTCCCTGGTGTTCACAAAATCCAACTCAGGATTCCTGTGGCTTGTAGGTGCATTTATTCTTTATGTCTCTGCTTTTATGTCTTAAAATAAAGTCACATGATGGCAGCAGGCTCTCATGAAAGGTGTACTAGGGCATTGCAAGCTGAAAAATAATTAGAGATTCCACTTAGTATCATATCTTGTAGGTCATTTTAACAAGAAGAAATTACATCAGATTGGAAAAGGGCAAATGTAGTTCTATTTTTAAGAATCAATGACAGGGAAAGTTGCAAATTGCAGACCAGTATGCAAGTCTCGCATCCCTAGTCTGCAAGGCAATTGAAGCAGTTGCTGAGGATAGCATGGTAGTTTTCTGGAAAGAAACATATTTATTTGTGATATTCAACATGATTTTAAGAATGATTGATCATGTCTGACAAATCACTTGGACTTTTTTTTTTTTTTCTACAAACCTAATGTGGAAATAGTGTTGTAGTTTTAAGATCAACAGCTAATGATGCTAAATTACAAAGTCTTGTGGAAGACGTTCTTACAGGAGTCAGCCAGTGGTCATTACTGGGATCACCATTGTTCATTATATTTGTAGATAGTATTGAAAATGTACAGCCAGAAAGATAGTACAAATGCTTGGGGCAATCAATTGGAATGTATCATACAAAAGTGAAGTAGTTATCAGAAAGCTTTACTGTGCACATGTCAGGCTGCCTTTGGAATACCATGTTCAGGTTTGGGGCACCTGGTTATGGGAAAGATTGTTTGCTCTTCAAGAGAGTGTAAAAGAGGGCAACGAAAATGGTTAATGTCTTGTTAATGTGTAAACAACCTAGCACACAAAGGAAGGTTTGAAAAATTCAATATGTTCTCTCAGTTATAGAAAGCTGAGGGGAGATATACAGTGATACTGCAAGCAATTTGTGAAATTTAACAGAAATGATACAATTAGAAGTCATCAATTCAAAATTAAAGTTAGCCATAGCAGGACATAGCTAAGAGAGCCTTTCTTCACCAACAGAATAGTTGAATATTGGAAGTAGCTACCTAACTTCATTGTTAGTGGAAGTGCTCTGAGCATATTTTAGAATAATGGAAAAGATTTGTCATTTAGTGACATTTGTCGTTTGTCAATGTATTGCAGTTATAAATTATTCGCGAAATAGGGTGGAATATACCACTTTCTGAACACTCAATCAACATCCTTCTCCAAGAAGTATCGGCATCCAGCTCCTGGATATGAACTATTCATGTCTCCTTTCTAACAGTATCTCGTTCATGAAATACAGCTCTTCCTAAATTATAAACCTCAAAACAAATGATAAAGGTCCAGTCATAATTACCTACACCATCAACTCTAGTTTTGGTTTGAAAGACATCAAAAGCAATTTAAATTCCACTACCTACATGCCAAATTTAGACATCCTGCTATGCTCGTTTCGACATTTCACACCTAACGAAAAACAAATATTTTAACCCTGATGTATTGATACCTGCACTGATATGTGTTAATTTTGGCGTAGCTCCTGGATTGGACGCACCCAGCGGTGCAGCTCCCAGGCGGGACGCACCAGGCGATGCAGCTCCCGGGCGAGACGCGTCCAGCGACCCAGCTCCAAGGCGGGATGCACCAGGCGACCCAGCTCCCGGACGGGACGCACCAGGCGACCCAGCTCCCGGACGGGACGCACCAGGTGATGCAGCTCCCAGGCGGGACGCACCCGGCGATGCAGCTCCCGGGCGGGACACACCAGGTGATGCAGCTCCCGGGCGAGACGCACCAGGCGATGCAGCTCCCGGGCGAGACGCACCAGGTGATGCAGCTCCCGTGCGAGACGCTCCGGTTCCTGGGCAGGGTGCGGCCGGCACGTCTCATCGTGCGGTCGAAGTGTGTGCGTGCACGGCCAAGATAGGGAAGCTGGAGTCAACAGTCTCCCGCTTCTGTCAGCTGATGGAAGGGCCTCGCATCCATGGTGATACCGTCATGCATGAAGTGAGTGATAAGGATGAGCTCGAGGCCCTCAAATTTGCAAGGGACCTCGAATCTTTTATTCGTGCCTCATCCCATCACCTCAAGTGTGTTCCAGACATCGGTGTCATCTACTGTGACGTCTGCAACCCGGATTTCAGTCCTAACCAGCTTCCTGACATGAAATCCACCAACGTCGCTGGCGTCTACCGATATGACTTCTCTCTCGGGACGTCCTTTCCAAAGCCCATGACACTTCCTCGGTCGTTCGTGCTGCTCAAAGCGTCATTGAAATGCCACCTGACGTCCACCAAGCACAAGGAGTATATGCGAGCAGATGAAGATAAGAGCACCAGAAAGACGAAGGAGAGCAAGGAGGCAGCAGATGTCAGCAAGCGAGTCCTGCGTGTGGCCTATCACGTGCTGGAGGAGTCACTGCCGCAGACTGAATTTGAAAAGCTAATCGTGTTGCTGAAGCTTAGTGGTGCTGATGTGGGCAACATCTGCCACTCATCTGTTCAAATGGCACGATTCCGCGATGCCTTCGCTGATGAAATTATCAGCGCCGTGACCCGTCACGTTGAGTCTTCGCCGTGTGTTGCGCTTGTGGCAGACAAGGTGACCCTGAATCACCGCACCATAGACATTACTGCTGTCATAACCATCGTTCCCCAGGCGCCTGATGATGCAATGGTCCAGGCTTTCATCGTCGGCACTCCTATCGTGAAGAACCACGACGGTGCTTCACTCGCGGAGGAGTGGCTGGCGACAACCGCCTGTGTAGGTATCAAGCGCGTGGAGCAGCTGGCGGCAATATGTACAGATGGTCAGTACCATCAGCTAGGTGTGCCAGTCCAGTTTCTGAGGAAGTTGGCCAACAGCGACAAAGACCTTGCAGTCCGCTCAAAGCCGCCCTGCGTGCCATGCTTTTGGGATGGTGCGCACCTACTCAACTTAGCAGATGGGAATGCCAGGTCAGCCCCAACCTGCAGATGGGTAAACGACACCATCACCATGGTCTCTCGCATGACCAAACGTTTTACCCATGGCAAAGGATATGAGGAGCTGGTTGCTTGTGGGGAGAGCATGGGGTTGGCCACGCGCAAACCACTCCTCTGGTCAGACACACGGTTCGCCCCACATGCTGCTAAAGTGTTCAAGGCGTTTATCACCAATCTGCCGGCTACTACTCGTGCCCTCGAAAACCGTCTGCAGAACTCCAAGGCGAAGGCAAATGTCCTGGAGGAGATCGAGGAGGAGCTCAAGCTCCTGAGAGGGCGCGACTCCACCTTCACGGTTCGTGTCTCAGCACTGCTTGATGTCTATGCAGTAGTGGCACAGCTCAGCAGTGCACTGCAGGACGTCCAAAGGCTTCCATGGGAGCGCCAGGAGATTTTCAGGGAGAAGATGCAGCAGCTTCGTGCGATGGCGGCTGTGTTGCCACGTGACAGCATCAGGGCAGGAAGTGCGCCGCTGGATACTGCAGGTATCCATGCCGCTTTAGAAGAGGGAAACTCGGAGGAGATAGCAATCTGCTGGCAAAGCATGGCGGCATTTAGTGGAAATTTGACGGCAAAGCAGGTAGCCGAAATATCAGATTTTCTGCAAATCTTGTGCCGGCACTGTGAGCGGCGCGAGGCTGGTGTCGATGCCAAGGGCGACAGTAAGGGCTGTCACAATGGCAAGCTCTTGCAGTCCATGGCAGACATCGAGTTGGTGGCCAACTTGGCAAGCCTCCAACGGTCTCCAACTTCTAGTATCGTTGGGGACATAGCATGTGCTATTGACCGCCTCAGAGGTCGCCGGCTCATCCCGGACGTTGTCCCACCAGCTGCCGTCAAGGAGGCGTATGTCACGATGAGTCGGAGCTGCGCAGACTCAAATCAGAAACTCCTCAAGCTCCTCTGGCAGCGTGCTCAAAGCAATGTCGCTCTCCAACCCTACCTCAATGTAGTCATCAGGCTCTGGCTGATGACTACATTGAGGAGAGCGTAGTAGAGAGCATGGAGAGAGCATGGGCAGCTCAGTCAAGGCCGTCTTTGGCATTCATCGGGAGCTAGACCACCAAAACGCAGCCAAAGAGCTGATCATCCGATGGAATGGTCCCGACATGTGCCACTCCGATTGGCTGATCCGAAAGGTGCAAGCCAAGCACCGATTTAGCTTCAGTAGGCGCACTTTGAGCCTCAAGTCAACACTTGAGGGAACAGTTATCGCCAGGCATAAGGGAACAAAAAAGCCCCAGGACTATCTGTACTGTAATTAAAAATCGCGCTTCGTGTTGCTGCCTGACGAGCCTGCTGTGTTACCAAGCGGGTCTGCTGCCTGGCATGTACTACCTAGCGGATCTGCTGCCTGACGTGTAGCCTGGCGGATCTGCTGCCTGACATGTTTGTTGTGTGGTGAGTCAGATGCCCGGTGAATCTGCTGTGAACTTTTTTTGTCGAATATATTTATGTCTCATGCAGCGACGAGGTAAAATGTTGGCCTGCGAGGCAAATGGTGGGTTCCACACGGCGCTCGTTGCGGTCGGTCAAGTTTGGCTGGTGACCAAATAAAAATGTTCTAGTTTTGATACTTCTTCGCCACTGTTGAGCCGTCGAAAACGTGTCCTCGTCCATAAAAATGCACATTTTCCTCCGGCGACCAGATTGGTCTACATAGGTCCGTCGGTGACCACCATTTGCTTTTTTTTACCTCTGCCCGGAAAGAAAGTTTCCCACCCTGATACGTACCCACCTGTATGCCCAATGTGAATGTGCATATATTCAATAATATGGGCATCACAACCAATAATACCCAATGTATCTGATAGCTCATGATACCATGAAAGAAAAAGTGGGCAAGAAGCTGCATGCACACTATTATAATTTCTATTTTTGAAGAAAGCAAGCAGCCCGGTAGGTACCTAAGCCATAGCTTACAAGAGTACTTATACAAGGTCAGACCTTCTCACCATATAAATGAGATGGCCGTTCTTCAAAAGATCCAGATTCGTAGCATCCAAGGATGTTCAGGTACATAAATCACAAAGTCTAAAGTTCAATTTGCGGATGCGATCGACAAATATGGCAGAGGTAAGACAGTTGTGGTGCAATTGCGCGCAGGGTTGAACCCGGTGGCTAAACTCATGTGACGTCGATCTGATTCGTTTTTTTGTACTTCATACCTTTTGATATATATGCAGATTGATATGGTTATCAAACAGCTTGCTGATATTTAATGTAGTTTTAAAACGATTTGCTGATATTCAATTCCCAAAGGAGCTGTAGATGAAGAAGTTGGTAGGTACGCTTGAACAAGTCTAGTACATGTTTTTTTTTCTGATTTGTGATCAGGGTTTCTATGTTAATACCACATAACTACCATATTTGACTTCAAGAAGAGTTGGTTTAGTTTAAATTTATATATATTTGTATTCTACCGCTCTTTGCTTTCTCTGCCCAGGATTGGGGCACCAAATGTTGCATTTATGTCAGAGGCCGGCACACTTTTTGGTAAATTTACAGCTTAACCCGCCCCATCTCGTGGGGGGGTGGGGTCTTCCGTCGCCCCCTGAGGTTTTTTTTCGCGGAAAGTGGACGAACGGCGCACGGCAGCACGCCAAAATTTGGCATGCATCCCACAAACATACAATCCCACAACAATTTGACATGCTGACTCAAAATTGTTGGGTCAGGTCATCTAGGGTCAACGAGTTAGTCAAGGTCAAGTGAGGTCACCTCCAAAACGTTCAACCAGTCGTCACGCTTTAACGGATACAGACATTTTAATGAAACTTTCAGCATTTGCTTATCTGCGGATGCAACAAAACGTACGACTTGAATTTTTCCTTTTTTTCCTTTTTTGACTACATATACATTTTACGTATTTGCCATATTGCAGTTCAAACACAGGATTCTGGCTAAAGTAGGGATTTTTATTACGGCAAGTTGACTTCTAACAACATTTCTCGGTCTGCTCTACCAATTGGAAAAGGAAAATTATTTAAAAAAAAAAACTTGGAAACTCAAAATGTTGTTTCTTTTTATTTAAAAAATTATTTTTGGGGGCAAAAAAAAATATAGCACTTGTCGATTTCGCTGTCGTTTTCTCATTCCAAATAAATTTTGTTTTTTTTCATATATCCCAAAAATGAACTTCCCAGAGTAAAAAACATAATATAAGTCGTGAAAAGTCGTGAAAACCTAGCCCCCCTGGTACCGTCACTTTTGGGCAAAAAGAAATTCGGGGAGTGGACCCGGACCCTACTCCTCGAACGCTTTCCGATGACACCTCTTTCGTTTCGTGCGACGCTTAGTTTGGATTTTAGAGGGGGATCTTCAACCGCCCCCCGCCCCCGAGACGGGGTGGGAGGATTTGACAGGAAAGACGGCGCGGGTTAAGGTAATTTCTGATTTCTCCGATTTCATTAATGTAATGTTTAGAAGTGTGATGAACTTGCTGCGAGCACCCATTTTGGTAAATTTGTGATTTAAGGCATTTTATGAATTCTTGGAATCATTTCAGTGCAATGTTTATGAATGTGACTAAGATGATGGACCACTCATTTTCTGTAGAAATGCCTACTTTTCAGGTGGTGAGCAAAATATCACGAAAAAGGGCTTTGAATTAGGGGACATAGGATAACAAATTAAAAAAAATGAAACATAGCACTAACCTAACCTCAATTTTGAAAAAGGAAACCACCACATGCATTTGAAAAATGTCAAGCAGTACATTTTCTTCTTTATTTTCTTTTAACCTAACCCAACCTAACCTAGCCAACATAGCAGCTTGAAAAGCTCCATTTGCTTTTAATTTGGGAAAAGTTTTGCAAAAAATTCCAGCTTAAAACACCCAAACTAACCTAACATAAGCAAACCTACCCAATTTGTTTCTTTTACAGAGGCAAATGTTGGCACAAACTTGTCCTGTTACCATAAAGACATAAGACATAAAATATTAGTGCAACTATGAGCCACAAGGGCCCTTCTTGGTTGCACTCTGTACACTGAACCAGTTGCCCATCAAATCTGTCAATCAGCCCTCCCTGTAATACTGAAAAGCAAGCCCTCTATTCTTATGATTGTCTATGCTGTTTTTAAAGATGTTCAATGTGCTGCTACTGACAATGTTTTCTGGCAGCTGGTTCCAGTGTTCTACTACCCTGTTGGTGAAGAAAGTTTGCCTTAACCTTGTTCTGCTGTGGTTAACTGTAATTTTGAATTTATGACCTCTAATTGCATCATTTCTGTTCAATTAAAACATTTCCCCAAGGTATCCCCTCTCCAGACCATGGACAAATTTAAAGACCTCGATGAGATATCCTCTCAGCCTTCTATATCTAAGTGAAAACATGTTCAATTTCTTCAATCTTTCCTCATATGCCAGGTTGCTTATGCCATTAACCATTTTTGTAGCCCTCCTTTCTACTCTCTCTAAAAGCCAACAATCTTTTTCATAGCTAGGAGACCAAACTTGGATGCAGTATTATAAATGTGGCCTGACGTATGCACAGTAAATCTTCCTGATCACTTCCTCACTTCTG
Organism: Imbricaverruca yamaguchii; assembly: GCA_034440575.1. Taxonomy (NCBI): domain Eukaryota; kingdom Metazoa; phylum Arthropoda; class Thecostraca; family Neoverrucidae; genus Imbricaverruca; species Imbricaverruca yamaguchii. The sequence goes on along the minus strand of JAOTOL010001457.1, from coordinate 336,683 downwards.
TATGATACATTCCTATTTATTGCCCCGAGCATTCTCAATGCCTTCTTCCTGGCTTCCTTGGTCTGTTCTGATGCCCCCAGTTTTGTGTTTAGAATAACACCTAAATCCTTCTCCTGTTGAGTCACTGATAGCACTTGGCCACCCATCAAGTATGGAGCCTTCATATGCTGCTTACCTACATGCATGATTTTGCACTTATCAAAATTAAATTTCATTTGCCATTCTTCGGACCGCTTCACAAGTTCGTCTAAGTCTTTTTGCAGCCAGATATGCTCATCTTGACCTGTTATTGCCCTAAAGACCTTCAAATCATCCGCAAATTTCAAACCTTTACTGCTTAGGCCACTTTCAATGTTATTTACAAATATAATGAACAGTAATGGCCCTAGTACTGACCCCTGGGGGACTCCACAAGAACATTTTGCCATGATGACTTTGTACCGTTTAGCATCACTCTTTGCTGTCTATCTGAAAGACTGCCATGTCAAAGGGTGCCATGTCAAAGACCTTACTAAAGTCAAGATATGCTACATCAACCTGATTTCCCTGATCAAATTGTTCTGTGGCGAAGTTAAAAAAGTCCAAGAGGTTTGTGAGACACGATCGTCCTTTGCTAAACCCATGTTGAGTATCTTGAATAAATGTGCTACCTTCCAGATAACTAACTATTCTATCCTTGATAATTGATTCGAGTACCTTGCAGACTAGGGATGTGAGACTTACTGGCCTATAGTTTTCAACTTTCCGTCTTTCTTCTTTCTTGAAAATAGGAACTACATTTGCCCTTTTCCAATCGGTTGGAATTTCATTTTGTGAAACTGATCTACAAAATATTATACTAAGTGGAAATACCAGTTCCTCTTCAGTTTCCCGCAACACCCTAGCATAAATATGATCAGGTCCTGCTGCCTTGTTTGGCTTTATCTTCCTGATATGATTGTAAACAGCATCACTATCAATGAAATCAACATCATTTGTCAGATCCCATGTCACTGAACTATGGTGTACGGTCGGCAGATTGGTCATATCTTCCAATGTAAACACTGATTTAAAATGCTTGCTCAGCTCCTCAACCATCTCACTATCCTCACCCAATGTAGTCCCGTTTACTTCCAGTGGACCAATTGTGCTAGAAACTTTACTCAGCTTGTAGAAACTAAAAAACTTTTTACTGTCCCCATTACAGTTTCTAACTAAATCCAGTTCTTTTGCTCGCTTTGCTGCTCTGGTCTTTTGCTTCACAGTGTCTCTAGCTTTTCGATACGCCTTTAGATTAACGACATTTGAGGCTTCTTTAAAGACTCTAAATGCAGTTTTCTTAGCCTTAATTGCTTTTATCAAGTCTGGTGTAAGCCATGCTGGCTTTCCTACCCTTCTTTTGTGTCTTTGCTTTTGGGGGACATGTCTAATCTGAATTTCCTTTAAGTAAGATTTGAACTTTTCCCACATTTCACAGGCATTTAAATTGGAGAATTCTTCTTCCCATCTGATGGCACTTAAAGCCGCTCTCATGCAGACAAAGTCTGCTCGGTTGAAATTTGGAACCTTTACCAAATTATCCTTGATAGTTTCCCCTACATGTGCCTTGAATCCAACTATGTTATGGTCACTTCTTCCCAGAGTTTCGCCTACAGTCAAGTCTTGAACCAAGTCACTTAAATCCGAGAATACAAGGTCCAAGAATGAACCATGCCTGGTAGGTTCCGATACAAACTGGTGTAAGAACAGGTCCTCTTCAAGGCATTTCCTAAACATTTCGCATGATGGGGAGCCAACACCAGCATTTTCATAACCTTTTAGATTAAAGTCACCAAGAATAAGGCACTTCCTCTTAAAGTTTCTACTGATTTCCTCACAAATCATCTTATCAAGCTCCAGTTGCTGAGAATGTGGCAGGGTTCCTGATGGGTAGAAAGCTCCTATCCTAAGAGGATTGCTGTTGCCTTTTCCCACAGTGACATCAAGCCAAATGGACTCCACAGACACATTTTTATCCCCACCTTAAAGCACAGCAATCCTGTTAGGTTGGGTTAAGTGAGGTTTTTCGTTTGTGAAATTTCAAGAAAATAAAAGGAATCGCCTGCTATTTTTGACAATTTTGTTTTTACAATCGGTGGTTAGGTTAGGTTATGTTGTATTTTTAATAGATTTCTTCTTATGCCATGTTACCTAACTCAAAGCCCATTTACAGATAAAATAGTGGTCTCATCATCTTAGTCACATCCATAAACATTCCATTGGAAATATAAATTCCAAACATTCATAAAACACCTAAAAGCACAAATTTACCATCCTTTCCTCCATAAATGCATACTTATCAATTGGGAGTAAAAGTAACACCCGAAAGTAACACCCAAAATTAGGTAATGTAGCACAAAGCAAAGTTGAAGAAAGATGTCAGATAACTTTATATAACCTGGCCCTACTTTCCATGCAAGAAGTGAATTGCTTTTCATTCAAATTCTCAATCAAAGTTCTAAAGTATTTTCAACTTAGAAAACCTAACCTAACCTAAGCTAAACTGGCATGAACTCTTTTTTTTGATTTTTTTTCTTCTAATTTTGCTTTCCTAATTTTGGTTTTCGTCATAACAAAGCCTAACCTCTCCTGACTTAACCAAACCTGACCCCTTTGCATGCTTCATGGAGGGAAAAAGTGTGGAAAACTTGTCTGGTGGTTACCCTAAACTGCAATATTGCCTGGCTTTTTGGGTCATTTTTTAGTTTATGGTAATCCCTGACTACTTTTAAGTTTTTAAATGCACTATTCCTTAATGTGCTGAACATGATGTGACCACTAATTTCCTCTGGTGATGCATACTTTTCAATTGAGAGGTTAAATGACATCCAAAAAGGGACACATAAATAAGTTCTTTAAACCATATGTTATATCCTTTACAGTGCTGCTCCATCCACCTCCCACTCCAACCCTGATCAAACTTCAGGAACGCATCCATCTCCAAAGCAGCCCGCGGAGAAGGTATATATTGCAACATAACTACTGTGATCTGAATTCCATGGTATTCATGTTGCCTTATATTCCATCCTTGCCAATCCATGATCAGATGTTTGACTTTCCTCGAACTGTCTGAAGAACTTGGGAGTTTAAATCACGTGTGAGTGATGAAACAGATGAACTATCCCTGGATTCTATGTTGCAGCATTGCATTGCACAGTGGCACACCGAATGGGGCATTGTGGGCAGTCCTGACAGGTTGTGGGATCCCCAAGAATCCGCCGAGCTCAGGAAAAAAATGCGTCATGCTCCCTAGAAATCCCCCTTGGTCCCCAAGAAATCGCACCCTGGCTCAGAAGTTCACATTGGGTGTCCCCAAAAAGTCGCGCAGAAGCTCCTGATAATGAAACTGGGGCCTCAGAAGTTTGCTGCTGGGTGTTGTGGTGTTCAAGAAAATCACGACGGGGTCACAAACGGTCGGGTGGTGCCCCGTGAAAATCACGCTGAGCCTTTGGGTACCAGGAATTCTCGTTCGGACTCCTGAAAATCATCAGACGCATGGCAGGCCACACCAGGGCTTTAAAAGTCTCCCTGGGATCACCTAACAAATTAAGCCGGGAAATGAAAAACAGACCGGACACGAAAAATCATTCTTGGATCCAAACGCTCCACAACAGTGGCTCCAAAGTTCATAAAACGTGTTGCCCCCTCCCCCCCAAGAATAAGTGTCGTAGCCACTAAAACTAGCGCAAGGTATCAAAACAAGTGACCACGGTGCCCCAAAAATCGCACTTAGACCAAGCAATTCAGGCTGCATCATTTGAAAATATCGCTGAGGCCAAAACGCCGCGCCGGAGCCCCATACGTCGTAGCTGGCTTCCTAAGAACCAATATTTACCCGGAATGTCATCCTGCGAGCAGCAAAATTGCGTCAACGATCCACAATAAGAAGACGTCGGACCCCGGAAAAGATATTGCTGGAGCACCAAGAAAAGATGAGGCACCGCGAGCCCGAATAATGGTATTGGGGCCCAAAAATATCCTACAGGAGGCTTACAGAAAATAGACCTGACGCAAAAAATCACAAAGGGACTCTATCGAGTCGACCAGAGCACCGGAAACAAATCAGAATAGGTCCCGAAAGAAAATTATCCGAAAGGCCTTTCTACTCTCGATGGTGCCAACTGCGGGAAAACAGCGCTGAGCAGCCGCAGTGGCGTACCAAGGGGAAAAATGCTGCCCCACATCCTGAAGGGGTATGCGCCTAAGAATCGCGCCGGTTCCCCAAATATCGCGCTGGGACCCATAAATTCGCATCAGGGGCCCGGAATTCGCGTAGCGGGCTGTGAATGCAGTGGGCACCGTAACACTTACACCAGGATCCCCAAAATTTGCATCTGATTCCACCAAAATCGTGCTGAGGCGGAGCTAATTACAACACGCCCTGATAACTCACGACGATGCCACCAAATATCGCGTACTGGACCCAGAATTCCGGCGGTAGTACCAAAAATTTAAGTAGAGGCATCACAAATACTCCTCTGGAAGCACAGCGTGGCCCCACAAAACACACCTGAACTCAATAAAAAGGAAGCCGGTGCCCTCTAAAATAAAGAGAAATTCCGAAGAATATATGTCCGAGTCAGGACAATTTCTCCTAGGGTCCAAGCATGCCGCAGATGCCTTCAGAAATTGCGTACGGTCAGGAAAAAAACCCACAGGAGTTGAAAAATTGCGGCGAGACACGTAGCGCCAGACGTAAGAGAAATCATGCCGAGACTCGGACTTAAAAAAAAAGAATCCAGAAATCACGTGAAGTTGCGTCGAACCCAGAAAACTGTTCCGAGTCCACCGGAACTATGCACCTGGGAACGAAATGGCGCACGGTGACCCCGGAAATTATACCGAAGGAACCAAGGTTATGCTGGTTTTCCACAAATGTACGATAAATAAACGCCTCAAATAAACAGCGAAGCCCTGAGAGCACAACGGGAGGCCAAAAATGCGCCGGGCCCTCCAAAGCCCGAGTTTCGCAAAAAGCGGCAGGGCCTTAAAATATGGTCGGATCCCAAAAAACGAATTGGTCGTAAAAAGCAACAAAAAAAAATCGGGCACGAATTAAAGACATCGGGGTCCTCGAAAACGCACCGATACCTCAAGCATGTCACCGCTGTACAAAAAAGCAACAAAGCTCTAAAAAGTAGCCGGGTCCCAAATATATGCCAGACCCCAAAACAATTGGCTGGAGCTCTAAAACACATCCGTAGACGAATAAAAACACAACGGGTAAAACCGAACACCTAGCTAGGGTCTCGGCTCGGTGGACAATCTTTGAGCATATTTAAACTAAGATATGAGGTGCATCAAAGCTCGGTGCATCATAATTTCTTAACCACGAGCAAATGTGGGAAGAAGAAAACTAATACATGGAATTTAATTCATCGAATTTTCTAAGCGAGCCGTCATACCAGTAAACCCACGTGCCAAATATGGCACAAGACTATCATGTGACAACAATTAGCAAAACCTTGGAGACCGAGCAAAAACTGGAGAAGTGCACGTAGTGTGGGGAATGCGCAAGGTACATGTGCACGACTGTTGGCGTTTTAGCGATCCTGCGTTAGTAATCGGAATGCCTGAAATCGGAAAATTTTACTTTTTTGGCGATTTGTACCGGTGTAATTTCAACAATGTGAGGTGACTTATCAAGGGGTACGAACTCTTCCTTTGAACAGGATCGGGGAGTTCGTATTGAAATCCGGTGATTCAGAAATTTGCGTGATCGGGATTCCGTAATCCGGTGATCAGGTGGCAGATTTGGCCCCATGGACAGGGCAGCTAAGTTGGTCAGTAGTTATTCTTGAAAAATAAAGTAAAATAGTATCTTACTGACAAACATAGTGGTCCGTGGATTTTTTATAAAAATTGGAGTCTGTGCGACAATTCCTAATCAGTTTGCCCACCCCCATCGCAAATCCTAGGCAGGCCACTACCGTGGCATGATATAATTTGACCTGTCGATGGCCCTGATCCGCCGCAATGGACTCAGCAGCCCCGGTCCACCACAGTGGAAGGTGTACTTCCCGACCACGGTCCGCCGCAGTGGACGGCGTGCTCTGCGACCCTAGCCCGCCACAGTTGACGGTGTGTACTTCACGGCCCTGGTCCGCCGTAGTAGACGGTGTGCTCCTGGGCACTCGTCCGCCACAGTAGACAGTGTGCTCCGCGGCACTGGTTCGCAACAGTGGACTTCATGGTTGGAGAAAACGGGCTTTTCCAGGATTTTTCCCATCCCTAGCACGATCCTCTTCACAAAGTTATTATCCGTGTTTTCCATTTGGACGTTTAATGGTGTCATTCGACAATGAATTGTCCTGTGATAAAGTGCTCCAGATTCGCTGTAAACTGCAAAGTGATATTCTGATGTCACAGGTGTGAATTAAAATATCCTCCCGACCCTGAACTCGCCCAATCACAATTTTGGCTTCGCCCCTCCCTGACGTTAGTCGCCAAGGAAATACTTTCACCGATTGTCGTCACAGTTCAGGTCTGCTGTGCTCCGATACTCCATCAAGGGCGGTGTGTTCTAGCCTGCATCTAATCGCTGAAACATTTTTATTTAAGCCAGTGTGTGATTATTGGTGTATGGAGTGAGGGTGACGATGACGGTGACGATGACGATATATCCAAGCCCACTGTATGAAACTGCGGTCGCATGCCATTACTCAGAGTTGTTGTGTTGACATGTACTGTGTACCGCTCTTTTACTTATGTGACTTCACCAGTTATTGGACGATTTTCCTCGTTCGTGAGCAAGCTGAGTAAACATAAACATACACATCGTCGAATACAAACTCAGAATTTCTGGGATATGAAAATATAGTATGCGAAATCGGATGATTTTTTTTTTTTTTTTGTTGGGGGGGGTACGTGCGTTGGCACTTCGGCCCGGAATGTTTTTTAAAAAATCGACGTCCCTGGGCGGAACTGCTCTTTTACAACTCACATGGAAGAACAAATATAACATTACTACAATTTCACGAGCAAATGCATTAGTCAGCTGCCATAAGGTGGAATAACCCCGCTATTTCCAAATTATTATGGTGCGGATGGAATTTGGACTGGTCACAGCATACGCTGTACTAGCGACGTCATCACGTCTAACTCAGCTGTTACAGCAACACAGCAACTCATAGCTGTTCCAGACTGCGACGACGCGAACTGCGCATCGAATAAATAGCAAGTGGTAAGCCCGATTGCGCGTCAACCTGGTGGCGCAGTCAGTGGTGTCTCACGACCCGGCAAACATGGCCCGGCACCTGGTGTCTGGCCAGACCCCGACCAGCGCCTAAGGCACATATGACCCGGCACCTGGGGTCTGGCCAGACTCGTGGTGTCTGGCCGACCCCGACCAGCGTCCGAGGCACACCTGGCCCAGCACCTGGTGTTTGGCCAGACCCCAACCAGCGCCTAAGGCACACCTGGCCCGGCACCTGGTGTTTGGCCAGACCACGACCAGCGTCCGAGGCACACCTGGCCCAGCACCTGGTGTTTGGCCAGACCCCAACCAGCGTCCGAGGCACACCTGGCCCAGCACCTGGTGTTTGGCCAGACCCCAACCAGCGCCTAAGGCACACCTGGCCCGGCACCTGGTGTCTGGCCAGACCCCAACCAGCGCCTAAGGCACACCTGGCCCGGCACCTGGTGTCTGGCCAGACCCCAACCAGCGCCTAAGGCACACCTGGCCCGGCACCTGGTGTTTGGCCAGACCCCAACCAGCGCCTAAGGCACACCTGGCCCAGCACCTGGTGTCTGGCCAGACCCCAACCAGCGCCTAAGGCACACCTGGCCCAGCACCTGGTGTTTGGCCAGACCACGACCAGCGTCCGAGGCTCACCTGGCCCAGCACCTGGTGTCTGGCCAGACCCCAACCAGCGCCTAAGGCACACCTGGCCCGGCACCTGGTGTTTGGCCAGACCACGACCAGCGCCCAAAGGACAGCGATGACCGGACTGTACCACTGCGCCGCACGCGCCGCGTCGCGCATGGCCAGCGCGCCGACTAGCACCTCGCGCTCTCGTCGGCAACATGAGCCTGTCGATGCCGACCTGTCGACGTTCGGCCTGAAACACGGCCGGGCCGGCTCTGTCGGCCGCGCGCTTGTCATGTTGGCACGGCTAACGACCAACACCGAGCTCGATCGGCCGCCGCCGGACCGCCGCCGGCCTACTCACGGACTGGTGTGGGTGCGAAACTCGGCATCGTAGCGGCCGACGGCTCCGACGGGCACTACCCGATCACTGGCCAGCACGTACTCTTCACGTGAGTCGGGCGACTGCGGCGCGCCGCTGGTCCACGGCACCAGCGCCAGCACCAGCACCAGCACCAGCACCGGCGGCGGCGGCGGCGCGCGCATCGTGCGGTTGGTGACGCGAGCACGTCACACGGCCGACTGCCGTCTGCCGAGCGTCAGCGGTAGGGAGGGTCGCCCCCAGCCGCCCCCGGCCGCCCCCGGCCGCCACTGACCGACCGGCAGTCGTGATCTGGCGGGATAAACCACTCTTGGGCCACACACTGTCACTCACTGTCACTCACAGAATCGCACGCTTCTTATGGAACAGGGTTGTAGTGAAACTAAATGTGGTCTGTTGTTGGAGATATTAGTGTGGAGCATCAATACACACACACACACACACACACACACACACACACACACACACACACACACACACACACACACACACACACACACACACACACACACACACACACGTATATATATATATATATATATATATATATATATATATATATATATGTATGTGTGTGTATGTGTGTGTGTGTGTGTGTGTGTGTGTGTGTGTGTGTGTGTGTGTGTGTGTGTGTGTGTGTGTGTGCGTGCGTGTGCGTGCGTGCGTGCGTGCGTGTGTGCCTTGCTAATTGAACCAAATCCCGGAATGGGCATTGAACTCTTTCTTCTACAGATTCTCTGTCCGCTTTACAATACGCTTTCCATCGTTTGTATGTTCACGCACGGTATTCATAAGCAGAACTAGAATATGTAAGTAAAACATTCACTATATTTTCGACGTTTGATCCTCCTACGGACATTTTTAAGACTAGCCTCGTCAATTTTCAAGTCAAACTGGCCACGATCACAAGTTTATAAAGAAATCAAATGTATACACGTGCGATACATGACATGCGACACGTGTACTCCCGTTTTAATCACTTACAATGAGAAGGAGAAAAGACAAGAAGCAAAATAGCAAATGTTACAGATCATCGCTGTCACTCGCCCTACTTCCTGATAGTGAGCTGAGCGCCATCATATAATTTCAACGTGCCTCGTGCATTGCTCTGGTGGTTGATGGCTGTGTTAACCTCCCGGATAAAAACCGCTTCTAAGTTTTCGAGGCGGCGCTTATAAAGGGCTATGGCCAGGACTTTGGTGTTCATAGTAATGTCGGATCGTGAGAGATGGCTGGAATGGTCGCGTTGGGTGTGTGTCTAACCACAGCCCACAGTCCAGACTTCCGATCAGGTCCTCACACCCCGTCTTGTGGGGGGGGGAGGTGGTCGACATATTCCCCTTATAACTACCGAGCCAAGCTTCCCACGAAAACGAGAGAGGTGTCATTGGAAAGCGCTCGACGAGTGTGGTCCGAAACCACCCCCAAATTCTTATCCCAAAAAGTGACGTCAATATGGGAGTCTGCGTGACCACAATTGACACCATGTTTTTCGCCCTACAGAGCTCTTTTTTAACTTTTTTTTTGTATCAGAAAAGACAGGCGAAATCGACCATTGCCCTATGATTTTTATCAACAATAATACACATTCTATTTGCCACAATCATTTTCTTGGTAGATTTTCAAAATGTTGAGTTTTCCATTTTCATCACTTTGCATTTTCTGATGCATAGAGCGGACCAAAAAACTTTGTTCAAAGTGAACTGGACCCAACAAAAATGCTTGCTTCAATAAGACTCGTCGATTTTAGCCCTAAGGGGCCATTATGCAAAGCTAATTCGTCATCAAAGACGAAGATATTCAAAAATTCCTCTGGTGCGTTTCGTTCATCAGAAAGGTAATCAAACTCTGAAAGTTCCATTTAAATATATGTATTGAACATCATTTGTTCATTTGAACATCATCATTTGAGTTGTTGAACATCATTGGCGCTGACCTCACTTGCCCTTCAATAACTCGTTGACCGTAGATGACCTGACCTCAAAAATTTTACATAACATCCCAAATTGATGTGGAAAAATGCGTGCATAATATCGGTGCGCTCCCGCGTGCTGTGCTTCCCAGGGGGGGTGAAAAGACCTCCCGAGACGGATGGGTTAATATCTTGTGCCAAATGATTGTGCCAGAGGTCATTTCTGCTAGTTGCATTTTCGATCTTTCGCCCTGTAGGAAAATACTGCTTGCACATACAAGGAAGTTGTAAGGTCAATGCAAGATCAACGTGGGCCAAAACTGAACTGGCAAAATGGAATTGGGATGTAATCAGAGGCGTATCGAGGGAGCGCTTGTCTGAATTGGGGAGCGCTCGTCTGAAGGGGCGCGACTACGAAATTACCTGGAGGAACGCCTCTGGCTGAAAACTTTGAGGGGGAGGGTTGCACTTATGCCTCCCCAGAGAGGCGCCTTTCCTTTCAACGGGACGTCATTTTCTCTCAGGACACCTCTGGCTGAAAAATTCTATAGAATACCCTCGAACCTTCTCGGAGGGACAACTTTTCCTAGCTGGAGACACCACCTTCCATGTGGAGATCAGATGCCCCTAGTATTCGCCTCTGGTTATTATTGCATCGAAATGTGTTTCCATAAAACATGGAAGCATGCGAATGATTAGCGTATGTTCGTATTTATTGCAACAAAACCATGCTTGAATATTATATTTTTTTCTTACAAGAGGAAACATAATCACACGAATTACGTACAGTGACGTCGTAATTGCAGCATTGTTCCATGGTGATTGCGAAACCTGGTGCAGTACATACGACATAAAGCTAGGTGTCCAAAGGCAGTGATAAGTAATGAAACTTGCTTGAATTTGTCATGTACCAAATATATCAGATATATCAACGGTAAATCTGAAAACCAGATCTTGAAAATGAAGTGGCTGAAATCCGAAGACATTTCGGTGATGGTGGGGGTCTACCTCTCTATCCGAAAGGCCCCTTGACTGAGCTTTGCCATTAGGCGTCGAGTGGAGAGAATGACATAAATACGTCTTTCTTCCACTAATAATTTTATGAAAGTTCCGCGCGTGCCAAGATTGCTTCACAATGCGAGTCGATACATATGAAGTTAACATGAAGGTAGTACCCACTGATTACACAAAAAGAAAGGCCCGCCAATCTTGCTGGCATCCAAACAAGGAACCGATAGGCGTCGTGCGAATAGGGGCTTCCTTAGGATAGGATAGGGGCCTCCTTTCCTAACTCTTCTATCCCTTCCCATTATATCTGTGGAGTCTGTGTGGGGTTTCCTACGCAAATATGCTCTGGTTTACGTAGTTTTCATTTTCTGGATGGTACCCATTTGAGGTGACAGATACACACACTTTTTGGACAAAAGCGACTTGCCAGGCTGATGTGACCAAAACCAGGTCGGGGCCCTGTCAAAATGAGGCAATGATTTAAGCTGGTCCAAAGACCAGCTTAAATCCTTCTCTTGGTATATAATTTAGTAACATTAGTTTTATCTTCGTTTAAATATGAACAACTGGACAATTTGGCATTGGTCAAAATGGGATTGATAGAAACAGCATGATGGCAGCACAACAATTCTTAACACGCGCACTGGAGGGGGGGGGGGATATCCACCCGCCCCACATATTTTTCGTAAATGACACCCGATCGATATACGCCATGTTTTGTGTACCTGCTTAGAAATGTCCGGCGCGTCGCTTAAAACAAGAAAAAATTAAAATTGGCCGAAATGTTTCGAGTTAGAGGCCGTCAAAGTCAAAACACTTCTTGACGTCAGACCACAAAAATCGGAGCTGATGCGCTCCCGTATATCGGCAAAAGGAAAGTGTTCATGACAATGCTAGCAACTTGCTTGATGTATATTGTTATGCTATATTGTTTCAAGATCATCCTAGATCACCGAGGTCAACTCAGGTCAAGTTCATGACAGGTCAATAAAACAAAATTTGTTCTACTGGAACGTTGTCAAAAACGCAAAGGACAGTTATGCGATTCACGTCATTTTACAGGTTAGTCGCCATTGAAGACTTCTGTTTTTGTCATTGTGGACCTAAGCGTTCCCATGCTTCATTCCTGTACTTGAGCCCTTTCTTGGCGCCATGCCGCCCGCGGGCCCGGTAGGCACCCGGTGCAATCGGCGTCAACAAGAAAGAGCTGAAGTACATGAATGAAGTATTGAAACGCTTAGGTTCACATTGGCAAAAAAACAGAAGTTTTCAGCAGGGAGCAACATGCGAAATGACATGGATCGCATGACTGTCCTTTGCGTTCATGACAACCTTGAAAGTTAAGCAAGTTTGGTCCCATTGACCTGTCATGAACTTGACGGGAGTTGACTTCGGTGGCCTAGCATGATCTTTAAACAATATAACATAATATGCATCGAACAAGTCGCTAGCATTGCCATGAACACTTCCCTTTTGCCGATATACGGGAAGCGCATCAGCGCGGGTTTTTGTGGTCTTGCGCTACGAAATGTTTTGAATTTCATGTCCTCTAACTCGAAACCTTTCCCGTCGATTTCGTTTCTCTTATTTTAATCGACGTGCCGGACATTTCTAAGAAGGAACACAAAGCATGGCGTGTATCGACAGGTAAAATCTTGAGTTATCTACGAAAAATCTGAGGGATGGGCGGATTTCGCCCCACCCCCCCCTTTCCAGTGCGCGTGTTAAAACACGTAGGTTATTGGATAAACTTAGGGCAATTTAGGGTAAGGTAAAATTAGGACAAATCTGTAACATTTAAGGTTTTGCCTGATGAAAACCTCAAAATGTCTTGTTTAATCCAGTGTATTTTTGTTTGTTAGGGGAGGGACGCCCTCACCGCGTCCATTGATTCAATTTTTGTCCATTACTTATCATCCTCAGCATCAAGATTAGATTCAGTATTGAATAATATATGGCTGTAGCATGCTGCATATGGGTGAATAATTGGATAAGATATTGGTATTGCAAAATAATATACAGGGATGTAAAAATATATTTTAAAGAGCATTCTAACCCCAACCAATGCAACTTTGTATGCAACAAAGATCCGGCGAATTTAATGGACGCTGGATATCCTAAGAACAAAATTCACCTTTCCTCCATTTAATGTTTTTCTTGGCTTAATATACAGTTGCAACACCAAAATCCAACTATTCCAACAAATTTCAATCATCGCATTAAACACGACATCGGTTCTTCCGTCAGTGCCTTGCCTTCGTTGGCACGGTGGTAAGAGGTTTCCTTCCAATATCACGATAAGATATACAGAGCACGTCCGACAAGACAAAACTGCGCAACACTGTCCGGCTAACGGGATGCGATAGCTAATAGAGCCGCAAGCCGCCGATTGACAAGGTATCCGATAGACATGCTCATGCACTAAGCAGTACGTGTCGGCTGGATTGCACCGAAGTTGAGAGCCAGGCAGCCACTGTTCTGGACTATGCAGACGCTCTTCTGAACTGAGAAGGCGCCCATGCACGAGCCACCATGGGGATAAGGCAGGCAACCATCTGGACTAGACTGGTTCCCCTCTGAAATAGACGGGCACCTCTCTGTAATCTGCGTAAGGCAGACACTGTTCTGAACAACGCAGGTGCCCCTCCAGACGAGGAAGGCACCCGTCCAAGCCTGCTATGTACCCCTCTAAATAATGACGGCGCCCCTCTGAGTGACGAAGGCGCGCCTCCAGATAATGAAGACGTCCCCATCGATAGCAAAATCGTTCCTTTCATGAACTAAACTAGACAGACAGGCGCTCCTCTAGACTGGCCAGGGCCCCTCTGGAAGGGCTTAGTTTAACGTGCTTACTGCGGGGAAGTTGCACCCCACCCCACACCCAATGAGCGGTTTTGCTCCCGTAGTCAGGGATCGTTGCCACTCACTAAAACTACATAACGCGGACTGCTACTTGCACGTATTACAATACCGACATAAAGGAATATAAAACATCATCATTAAGAAGCGAAAACCAAACTAACATGGGTGCAAAAGGACGCAATCAAGCATTTACCGGAAGGTAACGAGCCTTGATGTTTGCAAAATGCGGCGCCAGAGTTGAAAAAATGTAACTAACGCCCGGAAATTTACGAAGGACATCTCTAATCACTGGCTATAAAAACAATTGCCATTTTCGTATACTCGCGAGCTCTCAGAAATCTACCCTATTATTTTGGCTCGCATGGCCGGTTGTGATTAATGTAGTCAGTTACGTCCCAGTTTGGTTGGATTAGAGCAGAAACAGAAGGCCAAACAATGAAGAGAAGCATTGAACGTAAAATTAGCATGCTTTTGCAAAGAAAGCGGCACGTCAAGGTGATATATTTGCCACGTTATATACATGTATGAAGGAACGTTGAAGTTCCAAATACTTAATGGCGGTGTTGCATATGAAGTTAAACAATGCAAAGTTGGAGAGGGTTTGTGTCGTACAGGCCAGATCTGGTGTTACATCTACAACACCTGCAGAGGCGGATCCAGGGGAGGGGCAACATGTGGCATGTGTCCCCCGATAGAGATACGGCACCCCATCGACTGGAGGGGAAAAACCCCTTCTGGGAAGTTCAAGTGTATTCGGAAGCCTACGCGCATCACACGATAAGACAAGCTCAGGAATAATGGTTTGGAAGCTGAGTTTCAATATACTGAGAAAGCCAAAAGAGCACTGATGGTAAAGGAATATGTGCACTCAGCAAGTTCAGTAGGGTAGGAGGATAATGACGATACCCAAGAAGGGCGAAACACATGCAAACAAACAAAAACGATCGAAACGTTCGATCGATTGTTTAGATCTAAGGTATTAGCAAAGCTGAAATTACTGTTTGCTTAGAAACCGATGGAGTCATTCGATCTAGGAGCCTGACAGTCATGTAATACCTTCCCTCACTGTCAGCCAACCGAGGAAATTGACAGCGAGGGAAGGAAAGCCAATCGAGGAAATTAACAGTGAGGGAAGGAAAGCCAATCGAGGAGGCTGACAGTGGGGGAAGGTAAACAAATCGAAGAGATTGACAGCGATGGAAGGTAAGCCAATCGAGGAGACTGACAGTGAGGGAAGATAAGAAACTCGAGGAGTTTGACAGTGAGGGAAGGCAAGCAAATCGAGAAGATCGACAGTGAGGGAAGGTAATCCAATGGAAGAGATTGACAGCCAACGAAGGTAAGCAGGTGCAGCCCACTGACAATATTATCTTTACGTATAGCTCGATGGATTTTCTTGGATCTCCCCGGGTCGGCTATACCACCGTGAAGGTCAACAGGTTAATCCACAATATCATGCAGTGTTGCCGATGCTAGAAGTTTGCCACACAACAGAGCTCTGCCGTTACCGTCTCGCATGTGGAAGATGCAGACCACCGAGGCACGATACAGGCCAGTGCAGTACTGAGTCGCTCTGGTGCGCGCATTGTGGTAAGGGTGCGCATAGCACGTCCCATAGGTCATGTGGTGTACATCAGAAAAGAATGAAATATATCGATAAGTTGTACCCAGAATAATTAGTTTCCGGACACCAAGGAAATGCATGAGAGGATCCACCCTAAAGCTACATATGCAGCCAAGGTAGCTGGGCGACTAACGGAAACTGGTCTGATACCCCACAACACAACAGCCTGACAAGGCTTCTCAGCTGATTGCTCAACTGCCAGCCTTTCTTCAAACTTTTAGAGTGTTCCTCGTGCCGGCTGCGTTGCAATGGCAATCAATCCAAAACGCCACCGAAGAGACTGAAGTCCCACCCACTACGCGTGGATGCGCTGATGACCCATCAGAGGCCTTCCCCCAATCAATCTCCGAATGGATGGTTCCGGCCTATCGGTCTAAGAGGCCTGCTCGATCCTCTCCACCAAATCCCTGACCCTCCCCATCTACCGTATCGCCCACATTGAAACCCCCACCTCCCATTTCCCTTCCGCCCTCCAACCTCCACTCGGCTGCACACGCATCACAATCACCTCCATATCCATCCTCTCCACCTCCTCCCTTCCCAAACCCTCTTCCCTTCCGTTAGCCAGGCCTCAACCACTCAACCTCTACTTCCTCATCTTAATCGCCATCCCGAAACACCTAATGACCAATCCAAATCCCGGATGTCAGCGTGCACTACTACCAGGAAGCCGAAAGGCGCGCCCGCGAGGAAAAGCAAACACGTACCACCCAGATGGAGAAGGCCCGAGCAAGCGGTCGCCAAGGTGTGAGCAAGGATCCTCCTCCAAGGCGGGCAATCATATTGCCGCCAAGACGAGTGGAGGGACTGGCATGATCTCTGTCTGTCGAACGAGATGGGCTCTCCTCGTCTGGACCAAGGCTAGGGCCACAGAGACGAGGCCCACCATTGCCAGGCTCTCCACCGGTAGAAGAATTGCCGCGCTCCGCTCAATACAGATAGATGTATTCGCGTAAGGTCCGCTATAATGGTGTTCTTTAAACTCCTGCAACGTCAAGATATGCTTTTATAAATGGAACAATTAAAAGCCATCGCAACACACACAATCATGATAACCAGGTACCGCACAGGCCCATATGAAGACGACTATTGTGACAAAACTGAATTCCTCAGATCGGCTCGGAAAGCCGGTGCTAGCGGATCGATCCCGAGTCCATTTAGCTTGCCTATGCCTCGGTAACACAGACAGCGCCTCCCCGCTTCTGTGCGGATGTTTGGAAGTGTCCGGTGATCTGCGTGTCTTGTACTGTGCACATGTCCCTGGTTGGCACGCTGCCCGATGGTACGCTGGATGCAGTCAGGCAGGTCGGTTGTAATGATAGTCTATACAGCACACACTGTGTGATAATCGATGAGCTGCTTGACAGCCAACCACCTGGGCCCTTTCACAGCATCTGATAGGCGGTCATATCGGCTCCTGTCAGTCACGACTGGCACACAGAAACTCACGGTCCTTTGCATACGCTGCACCTGGGTATGTGCACACGCTGCACCTGGGTATGTGCACACGCTGCACCTGGGTATGTGCACACGCTGCACCTGGGTATGTACACACGCTGCACCTGGGTATGTGCACACGCTGCACCTGGGTATGTACACACGCTGCACCTGGGTATGTACACACGCTGCACCTGGGTATGTGCACACGCTGCACCTGGGTATGTGCACACGCTGCACCTGGGTATGTACACACGCTGCACCTGGGTATGTACACACGCTGCACCTGGGTATGTGCACACGCTCCACCTGAGTATGTGCATACGAGCCATACACGGATATACAGCATCGCACCATGGACAACACCAAAGCCTGTGCGATGATCTTCAGCATGGCGTTTGGGATCACATGTCGAGCGTTAGACGATGTTATGAGGATTTCAGTATACTTGTGAATCATGGCATCGGTATGCGTTGAATAATGCAGGTGACGGCCAGTGTTGACACCAAGGCTTCACACCGTTATAATGTCAGACACTACTTCACCAAACAAATTTGAGGTGATTACTGGCAAATCTCTCCACGTTAACAAAATTCCGATAACCAGCATCCGTGTCTTTTTTTAATTTCATGGCAGTATGACAAAATCCCACCTGTCGCTACTCTTCGCCCGCGACCAATCGGCATGAGAGATTGGCGACGCTATATGACTCAACGGTCGATGTGTCGCAAAACCAATAACCAACCAGTATGACAAAACCACTGGTACATGGAACGGGGTTCGTGCTCCATCCGGTAGATGAGCTGTTACAAGCCGCTTTTTTTCTCGCTGGCAGTGATCTGTGTGTCATCCGCGAATTGGACCATAGTGACATCAATCGGCACAAAGAGGCTCGAGTCATTCGCGAACAGCATATATAAAACAAAACACAGAGAGTCACCTTGCAAGACCACGATTAAGTTGTCTCTAGTGCTTGATATCCGGGGTACATCGTGAGCTCCACGCATCTGAACTTGCTGCCTGTGGCCGACTGAGTAGTTGCAGCGCCAAACAGTATCAATATCGTGTTAAGAAAGTGTGTACATTTCTTTTTGTCGTGGGGCATCACATCTAACCATTTTGAGAGATACAACAATACCAGAAGAAAGACTTCACCGTTATCAATGGTCGGCCTTACTTTGTCAGTGATAGCGGCAGTCGCTGACCCCGTACAATGTGTTTTGTTGCGGTAATTGTGTCGTGCGTCAGATAGTAATTTGGCTACTTCTAGGTAGTCCGGGAGCTGTTCCTGAACTACTCGTTCGTCCACCTCCGACTACCGATGACTCAGTCCTTTGAACTGGGTGGAGATGAACCCTCGAGTCATTGACGGTCTCCTCGCTTTGACGGAGGACGAAGAGACCAAGCTTTAAAACGCTCGTTTGTGTTCTCCTTGTCATTCCTAGTCTTCGCACTATTTCATCATGCGTGGTTTCAGAACGAATTCTGCTGATTTTGAGAGAGTTGTACCGTATTTCATCCCTCTCACTGTGTGCTTGCTGGAGGAAAAACTTTCTGATACACGCCCAGCGACTATGCATCATTCCACGTCTGTCTATCGTGGCCTACCGATGTCAGTACTATCGTACGACGGAGTTGCAACTCTCATCCGTCCTTCTGTTCCATTTATAATCGTTACAGTCAATACTCAATTGGAGGTCGTTCCCGTGAGACTAAATATTACATTCGTATTAACCTCGTGAGACTAAAAATTGCATTCAACTTGATTTGTGTAGCACCTTCAACAGAGGTGCTTTCTTCACTGTGGGAAGCCCGAAAGCTTCTAGCAGCAGCGTCCCCTCCCGATCACGTTTTCCGGATATTTGTGCCTTCACAGTACGGTCTCGGGATGCGCATAACTCAGCAAGATGGACAGACAGCTAGAGGATTTAGTTATCAACACAGCCTAGCTCATTTAGACATTGCGTGAATTACACCACCCACATTTTTCACCTTTGGACATCAAGCCAGCAATTGACCTATCCATTTGCTCTCCAAACATTGCAGATAAATTAACATGAAGTGTTAACAGTTCACAGGGAGGTAGTGATCAATTTCCAACATGGCTCACTATCAATTTTTTCCATCCAGAAACCCACATACCTCATTGGAGCACACAGAACCCAGATTAGCTGGGATTCGGAGAGGCATGTCGTTTTGATTGTAATTCGCGACGACGCTAATATGCTAACACAACACAGCATATCAGTAGTAATTTCGACCGCAAAAGCTTTTATTTCTTTTCCTTCGTCCAACCTTTTGCGTATTTCAGTCCTGTGGCGAACGGATGCCTGTTAGATTGCTATTAAGCGACCAAAAAGGCCTTCAGATGTTTCGACAAGTCATGTGCAACAACAAACCTCATCAATTACAAACGAGCTAAGGCGAAGGCAAAGCGAATTATTCAGGATATCAAATGCTCCGCCTGGCGATGCTATATAAACACCAATGGACTTAATTCTGTCAGAAACGTGTGGCGGCTCATCCTTCGACTAAGTGGTCGGAGCTTGACTGCCCCAACGCCTGCCTTTGGACCCAATGGACAATTTACAGGTAGTTTATCTTGTAAGTACCTGGAATTGCCTGGGAGAAGCGCTGGGGTGAGGGCGTAGGAGTGCCGTCAGAGCAGCCCCATTATTTATCTGACTCAGGAAGCGCAAAGAGCGCAAACTGGCTGCTTCTTCAATTTGTCTCACCGCTATTCCTCGGATAAACTCCACATCACTCACAAACAGTGCAGTTGTAGTGATATCAACATAAACTTACTACACTGAGTGAAGAAGTCACGAAGCATAAAAGTGGAAGAACTTCGTCAAGTATCCCTTTATATTATATAATCTATCCTAACATTCACGTTCGACCTATCCAGCCCGCAGTCTACTGTCGCTTACGTTTGTTCTAAAAGTCGAAGAACGAGACAAATAGAGTTAATGCATTAGGTTCTCCATAAACCTGCATAATAATAACGTCATTTCGAATTCACACAAACGATATTTTTGGTTCACCTTTGCCATCTTGCACCAATTTTTGTTTCATACAAACCCACTCGACGAACCTCTACCACTTTCTCCTGAATACATTCTTCTGCGTCTTCACATCAATATTTTAGACGTAAGTTTAAGGCATCTGTCACGAACTTCAACGGACATGTCACCATATATTTCAGCGAAGGCATTGTTTACTTTGGCCATTCAGTATGAAGGTGCGACGGCTAGGGAAATCATGCATGGAGCCATTCGATACTGCTTGATGACCATCTAGAACGCAAGTGTCGCTACCGCGGGACAATGGACTCCTAGGCTCAACGGAGCGAATCCCGAAACATTGATCTGACTTAGGGAGGGCCACACGTCTGGAGGGATGCCATTTCCCCGAGGAGGCTCCACTGCCAGGGTAGTGCCAAAAGGCTTATCTGGCCAAACATGTCGAGGGAGGGGGCATGGGGTGTCCTCGAGCGTCCTGGAGGAGGGCGATTTCAAGTTAGATGTGTCTTTTTCTCTTACGTGCCTGTGCGAATAAAGAATGAGAGAGGCGGTTGTACCAGAGGATTATCTAAGAATGCTTCGCTTAGGCAGGCAAGTGCCGCAGAAATATGCGAGGATACAAAATATATAGCTTGGTTAACACGCGCCCTGGAGGGCCTCTGAAAATTACGCGCACTGGAAGGGGGGGGGGGCGGATTCCGCCCCCCTGAGATCACAGCTCCCATTAAGGCTAGAGTAACTAAATTCGCAGGGTGGATGGGCACGATAGTTAACTCTATTGTGTGCACATTTCGTGACCTTGAAGATATTAGGTCAATATCTTCAAGGTCAAATGGGGTCCAAATAGCAAAATTTTATGTTTTGCGTGGCTTGGCTTGTCATTGGTATGGAATGCTGTGATTGTGTTTAAATGCTCCAAAATTGGCATTAATGATGCTTTGGACATTACTAATAATGCAATACATGTGCCAGATCCGACATTTGACCTCAGGTCACCTATATAGGAGCACTTTATCAGGTCATTACTTGCTCCAGTTACCGGAACCGGGCTGCCCACCTGACGACTCCGTTCGGCGGCTCGGCACAATCGGCTTCGCAAAGAAAGGAATGAAATACATGAATAAAGTATAGAAACACTTAAGCACACGATGACAAACAGTAGGATGTGTAGGGAGTAACATGCACTGTGACGTCAATCATATGACAGTCATTGCCATTTATGACAACATTCCAGTTGACCATGCTTGGTTCCATTAGCCTGTCATGATGCCCTCGGCGACCTAACATGACTCTTAAATCATATAGCATAACAATATCCATCAAACAAGTCACTAGTGTTGTCAAGAACACTTCTCTTTTGCCAATATACGGGAAGCCCAGCAGTGACGATTTCTGTGGTCTGGCGCTGCGATTCTTTAAAAAAAACCTTAACGGCCCATAAATTTAAAAAAATTTCCACCGATTTCCATTTTTCTTACTTTAAACAATGCGCCGGTCATTTCTAAGCAGGTACGGGAAAAATGGCGCATATCGGCCGGTACAATAGGCAGTTGTGTACGAAACATCGGATGGGTGGGCGGATTTCGCCATCCACCCCTCCAGGGCGTTTGTTAGACCGCCATGAACTTGACCTGACTTGACCTCAGTGACCTGATATGACTTAGAAACAATGTAGCATAGTAATATACATAAAAAGTCGCTAGTGTTGCCAAGAACATTTCCTTTTGGCCGATATACTCGTACGGGAACCGCATCAGCGCCGATATTTGTGGTCTGGCGCTAATAATTTTATTTTTATTTTACCGACCCCTAACTCGAAAATTTTCGGTCGATTTTAGTTTTTCTTACTTTAAACAACGTGCCGTTCATTTTTAAGCAGGCACACAAACAATCGCATATATCGGCCAGCAAAATCCGGAGTTATCTACGAAAAACTGGAGGGGTGGGCGGATTTCGCCCCCCTCCAGGGCGCGTGTTAACCGACAGAGCCAGACCACACCATCTCGTTGGAGTTGTGTTTCACTCTCGCACAGACACTCCGCCACATTTTCCAGTCACCACACAATTCCTTCTACTCTAGGTGCTACTCCTTCACGCTGCATCGCACAATGAATGCCATCCACGGCGACATTTACGCCCTAGAGTTCACTCGACAACATCGCCACATTGTTTGTCACATCAGCCCTCCTAGACGCCAGAATCACGCAAGATCATACCAGATGAGAGACATGTTCCACGCCCAAAATCCTAATTGAGACATTAAACTTACTGTAACTGCTATCACGCATACACATACGACGCACATCACACACACACACACACACACACACACACACACACACACACACACACACACACACACACACACGCACGCACGCACGCACGCACGCACGCACGCACGCACGCACGCACGCACGCACGCACGCACGCACGCACGCACGCACGCACGCACGCACGCACGCACGCACGCACGCACGCACGCACGCACGCACGCACGCACGCACGCACGCACGCACGCACGCACGCACGCACGCACGCACGCACGCACGCACGCACGCACGCACGCACGCACGCACGCACGCACGCACGCACGCACGCACGCACGCACGCACGCACGCACGCACGCACGCACGCACGCACGCACGCACGCACGCACGCACGCACGCACGCACGCACGCACGCACGCACGCACGCACGCACGCACGCACGCACGCACGCACGCACGCACGCACGCACGCACGCACGCACGCACGCACGCACGCACGCACGCACGCACGCACGCACGCACGCACGCACGCACGCACGCACGCACGCACGCACGCACGCACGCACGCACGCACGCACGCACGCACGCACGCACGCACGCACGCACGCACGCACACACACACACACACACACACACACACACACACACACACACACACACACACACACACACACACACACACACACACACACACAAGACCTACGAGGCACGCATCTACGTGCCTTTACCACTACGATGCCGCTTCTGTCTTTGTTATGGTCATGGTGAACGCGCATATCCTATCAACGATAGGTATCTACGATATATACGTATCGCAAGCGACATAGCGACGTATCCCGAAACATTAACGAAATCTGAGGGTATGCGAATAGCATTCCGAATGAGAAAGTGCATGATTTGCTGATATCATGGCCATCAAAAGTTCGGTTAAGGCCAGAAAATTACACCATTTAGTTTCCAACAACCAACAAAGGAAATCGTATTACGGATAATCACGGGACATTCACGCATATATAATTAATGCATGCATATTATCAGCTTGGGTAAAAATACGAGTACTGATCTCCATGGACACAATTGCTTCTTTATGATATCCGCTTTGTTCAGACGTGGTTAAATGTTTAATGTGATAAGGCCTCCTCCTCACATTAAATGTTGTCATAATAATTAACAGTTAAATGTGGTCATAACAAACAAAAACATATTAAATTGGGGATCATAACAATGGTGAAACACATGTCATTGCGTATTTTCAGCACCTTCAAACTTCCTCAATATGAGGCGTATGCTAGTGGGGAAAAATAAGTGTACCATTTGGGAACCGGGGAAGGCCTAGCAACATATCTGACCAGCTATGCCCAACACACAGCATATTGCAAATTATTTGTATTTCTTCTTGCTTAACCAGCGTCACCCCCAGTC
This sequence comes from Imbricaverruca yamaguchii, assembly GCA_034440575.1. Lineage (NCBI taxonomy): Eukaryota > Metazoa > Arthropoda > Thecostraca > Neoverrucidae > Imbricaverruca > Imbricaverruca yamaguchii. Next base: position 312,922 of record JAOTOL010001457.1, on the reverse strand, counting down.
CAAGGCGAAGCAACTCGCACCGCTGGAGCGGTGTGCTGACCGATCTCGACCTCATTTGACCTCGAAGGCATTGAATTATGGTCATCACTATATAGTAGAGACATTTCTCTGTAGCCGTTATCGTCCATAAACATTTCGTGCTTGAAGCCCCAGTAAATTCCAAGATCTTAGGAGGGATGAAGGCCAATGAAAGTGAGAGGCCGTTCGGTGCACGTTCGATAAGGGCACCTACGGGTGCCGGGAGTGCACGAAACAATATTTCTTGCTGCGCTATTGACCCGACGTCAGTAAGCAATGCCGCCATACACATTCGACCAATCACTTCACTTCCCTCCGTCTTCCGTCGTCGTTAAGATTACCGCGTGGAACAGAAGACATCCCCTCCAAACTTAGTGAAAATGATGCCGACATATATCATGCTGAAACTGGGCAACAGAAGGAAGCAAAAACTCGAACGCATGGCTCAGGAAGTGATGACTTTGCAGATGAGAGTCAACAAATTCTTCCGCATAGGAAAGAAGATCCCTGGAAAACATCGCATCACGGTGGCAACTCTTGAAACTGAAGCATCCAAATAGACAGTGGTACGGCTTGCTCTGCAGCTCAGACAAAGTGAGAATTTGCAAAGCATCTGTATCAACCCAGACCTCTCCAGAGAAGAAAAGTATACCGGTAAGAAATTGAGAGGCGAATTAGCTGAACGAAGGAAAAACGGAGAGAATAACCTAACAATAAGAAGGGGTAGAATCGTGTCACTCCCCTCTGAGCTAGTAATACCTACTGAAAAAAAAAAACAGATGCATCTAGAATTCATGCAAGCTTGAGGACTGAGAATTCCCTAGCTTGACTATGCCGAAGGGGTAGATGCCAACAGGGAAAAGAGCTTAACGTGCTGTACACAAATGCTGACCAACTTCTAAACAAATTAGATGATCTGCGCATGTGCATAACAAGAAATGAGCCACATATAAGTTGTATTGCAGAAGTAATCCCAAAAGCTCAAGTCTTTCCTATATCGCCTGCTCCACTGGCTCTCCAGAACTACCGTGTTTTTTTAAAATAAATTTCGATTCATCCCTGACAAACGTGTGAGCCAGCAACAAACGAGGAATTTGCATTTGATTATTATGTGTGATCTTAACTTCGGTGATATTGACTGGGAATGCACTCTATTCCGAGCACCTGAGTCCCACCTGTATCAACTCTTCTCGGATGATGTTAAAGACTGCTTCCTGCACCAACATGTACAGAAGCCCGCTCGCTTCAGGCATGGCAATCATCCACGCATCCTTGACCTAGTCTTTACTAGTGAAGAAGACATGATTCAAGACATCACGAGCCTTACAGGACTGGGAAATAGTGAGCATGTGGTATTGAAGTCTATCCTGACTTGTTCTGCAGATCCCAAAAAAGGTAAGCGCCCAAGCCAGCCCTTCATAGAGAAGACTACAGGATAATGGAAGTGCTATTGAGAGAGGTTCATAGGGAAGTAATGGATACCCTGAGTTTAGAGGAGAGCTACCGCTTTTTCCAATCCAATTTACAGGGCATATCTAGAACTTGCATTCCAAGGCTTCCCTCAAGTAAGATTTAAAAAAACATATACATGCCCAGGGCAGCTATGACGCTCAGAAAGAAGAAGCAAAAGCTGTGGATCACTTACGCTAAACATCAGGATGCACTTGACCACCTACACTTCACTTGTGCTAATAATGAACTTAGAAGGTTCACCAGAAATCTACGTCAAAACTTCGAAAGAAAGCTAGTGGGAGACATAAAGCATAACCCAAAGGCATTCTGGAGGTACGCCAATTCTCGTATGAAAGCAAAACCTCGAATTTCTGAACTCAAGTTACAAGATGGCCCAAGTACCACTGCTAGTACAGATGTGGAGAAGGCAAACATAATCGGAAGATACTTTTCCAGTGTGTTCACTTCTGAGGAATGCTCACCCATTCCTGGCCTGTCAGTACAGTGGGAGGGACCTCTCCTTGAAGACATTCCTATATCCCCAGCTGCAATGAAAACTAAGCTAACAAGATTAAACTCGGCTTCTTCACCAGGGACTGATGGTATCTACCCAAAATTCCCCCAAGAATTGGCCTCTCCACTAAGTGTTCCATTATGCATGTTGTTCGAGACATATATGGACTTATATGGCATGCTTCCTGAAGACTGGCTGATTGCCGAAATTACTCAAATTTTCAAGAAAGGTTGCAAGCAAGACCTCCCCAACTACTGTCCCATAAGTCTTACTTCAGTATTCGGTCCCAGGTACTTGAATATATCACTCGGGACAGCCTGATTGAACACATGCTAACCACTGGGCAACTCCACGAAGCCCAGCATGGCTTTGTACCAAATAAATCCAGCACTTTTCAACTTTTGGCTACAATTGAGGATTGGACCCGGATGTTGGAGGATGCAATCTTGTGGATGTTGCGTACTTGGATTTCAGAAAAGCATTTGACACTGACCCCCACCTGCGACTGCTGAGCAAAGTACATGACTTGGGAATTCGAGGAAAAGTTCTGGCATGAATTTCAGCATTTTGTCCCGGAGACAGCAGAGTTGTGGTAAATGGAACAAAATCTGATTTGGCTATGGTCACTAGTGAGATGCCCCAAGTATCCCTGCCCGGCCAAACTCTCTGTCTGCTATTTGTTAATGACCTTCCACAATTTTTCCACATATTTTCTGTGACTGCAACATATGAGATTTTACAAATCAATTTCGCCCCAGTGTGTGAGAGTCTGGTTTCACATTAGCATCATTCATCATGTTCAGATGCACTCACCAACATGGTTGGAAAAGTATGTTTCAGTTTTTGGTACCCAGACCATTAGCCTTTTCTGCAAATCATGCCATGAGTTTTCTCATTTAGAGTTTATGGTGCTCTTTGGTAAATAGTCTGTGATACAGTGCACAATGTTAACTGGAAAGTGTAAAATGAGATTCTGTCACAAATTTCACCCCAAAAAATATCCATATTCAATTACCAAACACACTATATCAAGAATTGCAATGTACAAAGCCAACCCTGTCATGGAATGGAATCCACATAAGATTACCTTAAGTGATTATGTGGTTATATATACACACATTGGCAGTTTACAAAGTTTGCAAAATACATGATGAGTTATCAGAAAGTTCATCAGAAAGTTCTTCAGATTCTGTTCTTGAGCACTGACAGGTTGACCAGATGCATTTGGGTGAATGTCTCAAGTTCTACCCCTCATGTATACTTATTGCATCTTTGTAGTTTTGAGCAATTCTGGAAATAAATTTGTGTTTATTGCTAATGCTTTTTTCTATGATACTTTTTACATTGTGTTTGCATTCCTAGAGGAAATAAGGCATCAAGCAATTCAGCAAGTTCCCATGCTCGAGACTGTATTGCTCTGATGACTCGTGAGATAGGGTAGAGCTGGAGCTAGAACATATTCCCTGAACAAAATAAGTTAGTATATTGCCATTTTAATCTATCCAAGAAAATTTGTCATTTTAATGTTTAGTCTGTTCCCAAAATATGTTCAACAACAGTTTTATATATGTGTCAATATTTCCACGTAACTTAATTAATGCAATGTATGGAAAAACACCCACAAAAAATGAATAAGTATATTGTGTGGGAACATTATTTATGCCATTACCAGTAGCTTCCCTTGTAATGCACATGCTCCTTTTGGGTGAGAGTATTGCTTTCTCAAACGAATATTTGTGCTCTATCCGATCTGCTTGCAAATCGCCACCCACCTAGCAAATGGGCGGAACATGTTAAGGAAGTCATTGGTAAATTAAACAGGGTAACATAATACGCTGACAGTACTGATGGTGTTTCATAATGATTCCAGGTTCGAAAACACTTGATTGGCTTTTGTGAACCCGTAGTCAGTGAGATGGGCGACTATATCCAGTTGCCAGAAGCCAATGAGGCACAAGCGATAGCCAAGAGATGGGAGGATCGGTGGGGATTTCCACAAGCCTTCGGTGCCATTGACGGCACTCACATCCCAATATGTCCTCCTGAAGATGGATGCTGGGATCACCAGAACAGAAAGGGCTGGCCATCTGTTCAACTGCAAGCTGTGTGTGATGACAGATACATATGAGTGTGCTTTGTTGGCAGTTCTTGATTTCACCTTTGCACGCAATACCGCGCCGGCATTACTTTTCCTTCAATTCAGATTTGTTGCATGACTTAAGTTGTACCCAACATTTCGTTGCACATTGTGTGCCCATGTCAGGCTGTCACTTGTGAAGTATCATTCAACACATGGGCCATCACATGCAATTCATCCAACACAAGTTATTCAACCCATGTCCCATGCCCAGTTCCTAAAAATTCACTATCACATTGAGAAGCAATGTGCAACATAGTAATTGCTCTATGGACAACTAACTGCTAATGACATGTGTTCTTTACGCTTGTATGTGTACTTGTGTGTGGTACCGATTGCAAACCATATACAAACCGCCGTTTGCACTGTAGGTGGACGTTGGTTGGCTTTTTCAGTATGCAGTTATGCAACCATGTAACCTAGTTTGGAAGTCTGTTTTGGTCAAGTTACATATGGTAGATGTCCATGACACTGAGACAGTAATGGATGAAGACACGTCATGCTGTCGTTTTTTTCAATACAGTGCACATCCACCAAGTAATAAGTAGCATTTTTTTTGTGCAGATTTCGCAGTGTCAATTGCGGAGGACGTGGCAGCTGGCATGACTCTGCAGTACTGCAAACTTCGAGTTTGTTCCAGAACAGCCATCGTCTCCCAAAGGTAACCTAGTAAAAAATTATCTTAGCATCCTGATGCAGTTCTCTGACCCGTTTCAGTTTTGGTTGTATTTGCTACAGCGTTGCGCGCTGATTGGTGTTATGGAGTTGATCAGCAGTATAGAGCTCCCATCAAAATGGCTTTATTCTATGCAGTTGCCTATGCTAATACCATGCTTATCTACACATACCATACACCTACAACAGTGGGCAGCTTTCTTGTCCAATGTGGTATAATATACTGGTGCTCAAGTACAGCAGTGTGAACTGGAAGCTGCCCCCGTGTTCTGTGCTGCACAATTATGTTTCAGTACAGCAGTGTAGATACTGATGAAGTCCCTGACCTTATCTTCAGTCACTTGGCCAGTATTGTGAAGCTGCTTGCGGCGCCTCCACAGCAGTGGCACTGAAGTACTTTGAATCAACCCAATCTTGACAGACACGTAATTCCCAGTGTTGACATATATATTCGTTGGGGTTTAAGGAACCGGTGATATTGGATGGGACTCCTGTCAATCTCTGCCTTGTTGGAGACCCAGCTTACCCTCTGACTTCATGGCTCATGAAGCCGTACCCGCAACCGGTGGCATCCGCAAGATCACGCCAACTAACACGTGACCAGGAGCAGCTAGCCAACGAGGAAGAATCATTCAATGTGTATCTCAGTTCTGGACGTATGGTCATTGAGTGTGCGTTCGGCCGACTTAAAGGTCCATTTCGTAAGCTCCAGAAACGGCTAGACGTCGATGTATCAATCGTACCTCTAATTGTCACTGCGTGCTGCATTTTACACAATTTCTGTGAAATGCAGCACGACCGGTTTTACGATACCTGGATGCCAGAACCAGACGTGGAACGTGCGTATCCCCAACCTGGAGCCCGTGCCCACACGGCGCATTATCAGCCCCGCGTGAAGGATAGTCGAGATGCCATCCGACGGTACTTAGCGCGGAACTATCCCCTAAGAAAGTAATCTTGGCGCAGATGAAGTACTGCGGAAGTGGACATACATGTGTGACCTCAATATGCCTCCTTTATTCAGCTAGAGATCCAGGATTGTGCAAAGCGATTGCATTCCGGACGGATGGCATGTGACAGGCACGGATCAGAACATTTGCTGAGTGCGACGAACTCCGGGGGGCAACAGACCACTTGGAAGGGGCGTTAGAATGCTAGTCGAAAGGAAGGCACCTATGGTTTGCCGATTTTGCTTAAAACAATACTACCCCTTGTGAAAATCTGATAACCCGCAAGTCTCCATTTTATTATTCGTGTTTTAGCTGTGAATATTCCTGCGTTCATGTTTAGGTACAGCTCCAGGAATTTTCCAACGGGGTGTGAACTCGAGAGCATGCGGAAGGGGCGACGGGAGGCAGCATGCGGAAGGGGCGGAGACTGGGGGCGACGGGATCAAACGGGGGCGGCGACCATCTCCTTGAGGAAATGGGATGATGACTGCCCCTTTCACTCCTGTATCCGTGCCTGGCTGGGACGCAGCTTGTGCATCAGTTCGTAAGCATGGGATGATGCTGGTGATACAACCATGGTATGATGAACATTGCGAATGACAATTGAATGTACCTTTCCAGTGTTTTTTTTTCTTGTGCATCTGGCAGGTATGCCCTGTCAAACATTACCTCAATGTTGCAGCACCAGCTGTTCGGCGAATATTATAAACATGAATATTAGATACGTACAATAGTTTTACTAGGCACTGGATTGAGCGATACTACGGCGTTATTTTCGTCAGTTACCAACGAAGGTTCAGGTGTCTGTTTGAAACATCTATTGTAAGGGAAGGGAAAACGGGATAGGAGTAGGAAGGTGGGAAGGGAGGTAGGTAGGAAGGGCAGGAAAGCTCCCATTGCCCGCACTTCAGGGTTAAAATGATGGTTTTCCGTTAGGTATGCGATGTGAAGACGAGCCCGGTAGGATGTCGAAATTTACCATTGAATTAGTGTCACTTACCCCGTATCGTCTCAGGGGTCTTCAACCCCCCTCAGGTACTTCACGGATAGCGGACGAACGGCGCGCGGCAGCGCGCCCGAATTTGGCATACCTTTTCCCATATCAATTTTGCACGTTGTTTCAAAAATTTTAAGTCGGTTAACATAGGGTCAACGAGTTAGTCAAGGTCAACTGAGGTCACCTCCAAACAATTTCAACCAGTCGTCACGCTTTAATGGATGCAGATATTTTAATGAAACTTTCATCGTTTGCTTATCTTTAGGGATGCAACAAAACGTACGAGTGAAATTTGTTCTTCTTTTTTTCGTTTTTGGCTACATAAATTTTGAGTATTTGCCAAATTACGGTTCCAATAGAGGGTTTTGCCTAAAGTAAGCATTTTATATTAGGGCAAATTTGCTTTCAACAACGTTTCTCGGTCTGCTCTACCCATTGGGAAATGAAAATGAAAGAAAACGTGAAAACTCAGATTTTGACATTGAAAAAAAATTTGGGGGGGCAAAAAAGTAAAGCACTGGTCGATTTCGCTGTCCTTTTCTATTGCCAATAATTTTTTCATATATCCCACAAAATGAGCTCCCCAGAGCCAAAAACATAATGTAAGCCGTGAGAAGTCGTGAAAGTCTTGCCCCCTGGTGACGTCACCTGTGGGGGGAAATTGTTTTGGAGGTGGACCCGGACCCTACTCGTCGAGCGCTTTCGGATAACACCTCTTTCGTTTCCGTGCGATGCTGAGTGGATTTTATGGGGGGGGGGGTACTAACCAGTGTGTTGGTCTCCAGATCCCCACACCCCTCCCGAGACGGGGTGTGGGGATCTGACCGGAAGGATGGCGCGGTCAAACTGTCTGATGCTTTTCATACTCAAATTTGAGCCAGTGGTGTTGGCACTTATGACTGCACCCTTATCATTTGTTTTGAGATTCTTAACTTAAGAATAGATTCGACAAATGAAGAATAATAACTATGCTATACACTTGCATTGTATGCCATATCAAATTACAGGTAACCTATCTGCCTGAAATTATATTGCTAAATGTTTTGCGCATGCGAAATGTTTGTGTCACGATTCCTTATCGAGATCATGCGCGTGTTACAATCGAGATACTGTTAGAAAGGAGGGATTTTATATTACAGTTTTTGACAGTTAGAGGCGACATGAATGCCTCATAAGCATGCATCAAGGAGCAGGATGTCGATACTACTCGAAGGATGTCTACTGCGTGTTCAGTAAGTGGTATATATGCCGTCAATGGCAGCGTACATCTGCAGATCCAGCAGCACTCCCAGCATAACTGCAACTTCGGTATCATCCCACTGTTTGGGCATGGCTCGTACTTAGGCCAAATGCAGCCGATACCTGGATCAAACTGTCCTAACACGCGTTCCCCTCCTGATACTGACTGGCATTAGCCGACTTGACAGCGGCGCCAGAACCGATAGTGCAGCTCAGAAGTATGGAAGTTGGATATGTGATATATTTTGAGTTATATTTATTATATAATAGCCTGAAACATGTTTAACTGTAAGTACCTAATATATTTACTGGCGTTGCAGTCATTAATTAGCTTTTAGTTGTAAACAACCTCATGTTAGTAATGAAAATGACCCCGAAGATTGCGTTACTTTGAAACTTCCAACTTCCTAAAAGTGATTTTACGAGAAAACTTCCGTTAGTTTGGCAGCACGAAGTGCCTGGCTACATGAGCCAACTATTGCGTGAAAATGAAAATGACGGAACCGTTCCGTTATTTTATGCTCATGTAAACGGGGTAAATGTGTGAATTGTGGCCTGAAGCTGTTTGCAGATGACACAAAGGTCTGTTGCAACGTTCGCAATATGTAAGGCCTGGATCAAATGCAGTCAGACCTTGATGCATTATGATAGTGGTCTGAAAAATGGTTTATGCCCTTCAACGCATCCAAGTGCAAAATCAGTCACCTTGGAAGCAAAACCAGACGGCATTCATATAGCCTGCAGAACACCCAGCTACATCAAGTCACAGAGGAAAAGGATTTGGTCATCCTAAGTGATCAATATCTGAAGTTCCGAACGCAAGCTGGTTCAGCAGTCTCAAAGGCCAACAGAGTTATCGGGCTTATTAAGAGGTCCTTTACACAAATTGATGCTCAGATGCTTCGCCGCCTTTACAAATCTCTGTTCAGACCACACCTAGAATACGGCAATGCGGTTTGGGGTACCTTTACTTAAGGCAGATCAGAACATGGTTGAGCGAGTACAGCGCCGAGCAATCAAGCTAGTGACGGAAGTCAGACACCTTCCTTATAAAGATCGCCTACAAATGTTGTGACCACATTCACCGCAATACAGGAGCCGTCACGGCGACATGATCTTCATGTACCAACTGTTTCATGGTCTTATCGGCTTACGCCAAGAAGACATGGTTCGGTTGTCACCACACTTGTCCACCAGAGGCCACTCCTTGAAGGTGGCGAAATCTGCTGCATTTACAAGTGAGACGAAACCATCTGAGTGCTCGAGCAGTCAGCGACTGGAACTCTCTCCCAGAACAAGTAGTATATTCTAATACCAGTTCAAGACCAGAATAGATGCATTCTGATTCTAACAGCAATTTGATTATCCATCCTGAGTTGTGCTAGTGTATTGTGCTTTGAATTACTTTGCGCATCTCCAGTTCGAGCTTGATGCGATCTGGTTAAACAGGCCCTTGCCTCGTATGAATCCCGAAAACGATGATGAAAATGACTTGGGAGTTGGGAAATAATATTTCATGAAGGGAAATAACATAAGATCATCTCGTTTCTTCACCCTTCCCGTATCGAAAGGTGACTGCTCTGACACAACCATAAGTCAATAACTAATGATACTTTATATTTTTTCAATTATACAATTCCCCTGTATGGCATCACTAAAGCAGACAAGCATGCGGCGAACTCACCGCGTACGTTACATTTACCTTTCAGACAGTGGCCACAGTTGTGTCTCTAACACGTATTTATCGCCATTTACTTCATTTTCAAGGTACGGCCCTGTCGAGCTAAAGTCAACGGGGATACATAGCTTATTTCGAAAGATAATTTTTTGGTTCTAACCTATCGTGCACTTGAATCAGTTTTGTAGATATTTTCGTAAGAATCAATTTTCACGAGATTGAAATCTGGCGCTTCAATTTCCATTTCATCGCGCAAGAATAATGTTATATGGAATTATTACCTAGGGTATGCGGGCATCAGGTGTGGCTATTCATGTGATCCAGATAATTTTCCCTGAAGCGGAATCGTTTTTTAGCAAATTTTCCCAATCATCAAAATTATCTACCTACCATCCCTTGCATGTAGGCAGGTAGAAAGGTACCTACCTTGGTAGGTAGGAACCTACCTCGGAAATTTAGGGTATCTGAACATGTTAAGTTCCCAGAACACCTACCTTTGGATGTCTTCTGTGTCATGTTCAGTGTGTAAATAAGAAAAAGATGGTATTCATAAACAATGTACCTTTCTCTACTGAAATATGAATGTCAGATTTCATACTATACAGTTTCTTTGTGTACAGAGCTAGCAAAGTCTTTGGTAATAATTTTAGGTTTACAAGAGCAGCTGGCTTAAGAAAACAATAAGGAAGTGGCCTGTGCTATTTTTTGGGGTCAGTACCTACACCAGTATTTTTTTAGCAGCTACTAATAGCCTGTACCACAACAGGGAACTATAGTGATGTAATTCTGCACAGGCACATTTTTGTGTCTGGAATATGGCACATCATTATGAAATAATTATCTGCTTTTATGTTGCTCTTTGCAAGTTGTTGAGGAGGGGATGAGTAGTCTTCAGGTAAGTTGCATGTTTCACAAGCAAAAGATTGTCAGTTTGAGTCTTGGCTGTCAATACTCTTCTCCCACTGCCAATTAGCATGCAAGAGTGCAGATGCTAAATGACTCAACTGCCAAAGTGTTGTAAAACCAAATAACTAACCAACCAAGTGGTTAGAGGATTTTCATGAAAAGAACTGTTTGAAAATACAATGAAGAATGGCTCTTAGGTGCTCCTGGGTTTTAGACCTTGGTATAGCATAATCCCTAACACTACTTTTGATGTTGAGTAATCTCATACCTCCTGGTATGTTGAGGTTCGTACATTTCGTCTCACTCAATGTTTGAAAATAGTTAGCTTGCTGATTTTTGTGTTCAATAACCACAGTACAATTACTGGTTTGGCCATACAGAAGCAGCAGTAGAGCTATTTGTTGCATGATGTCTTAGTGTTTGGAACTCCCTCCTCTTACCCTATATACCTGTCTAGGTACCTAGTGCTTACATTTGTTATTGACATGTCCCTAACTCTGGGACAAGTAGTCTAGGAGTAAGTTACTCATCTCACAATCAAAAGGTTGTGGTTTCAAGTTTCACCTGTCTACTCTTTGCCTGCAATCAATCAACATGAGAGATTGGTGTCACTATATGACTCAATGGTCGATGAGTCTTAAAACTAATAACCAACCGGCATGCCACTAAACATCAATTCATCATCATCTTTACAGAACAGATCAGATCCATGATTTGTCATGGAGAGGGACACATTTCCTCATAGAGGCACCTTTAATAACACAAAAAAATTGTTGAGCAATGGGGTTCAGTAATGATACTGAAGCTGTGCTTTTTCATCTGGAAGAACTTCCCTTTTCCCATGAAAGGAGCAACTGGACAAAAATCTGTTCAGCAGAGAGTTTGTGCTCAGGCCTTTATGAAGGACTGGCCTTCATAGCCTGAATCAAGCTTCAGATGTACCAAGAATCTGAAAAGATTGCAGCATTATTGTAAGTTTTCCTAACCATGTCATATTTGGCCCACATGTAAAGAAGGAAACAAGATATGTTTAATGAGATACTATGGTTTAAGGTATGTTTAGTAGTTTAAAATGTGGTAATTTGGTAGCTCAGTTGTTGGAAATATATGCATGCTTACTGTATATGGAAAATCCCTCTTAGAGAGTTACTTTCTATGACCTTTGTTGGTTATTTCTTCATGGCGATGATGCCATTAGTATATCAGCTGCCTTTGTCAGTCAGAATGGCAACTGCCAAAAGCCACTTATGCTTTTAGATATGCAAACCCTACTAAAAACATGTAACAAAAAAGGCAGTTCATGTCAAAAGGAAAGAGTGGTGTCAAAAATAATTGTTTGTAGTGGTGTGTCTCCACTAAACTTTTGAAATTTCAGGACAGTGCATATACCAGGTACCTTTTTATTAGCCAACCTGGTAAATATTACCCATATAGCAGTGTGGCAGAACCCTTGATGGTGAATACTAGCACCATGTGTATATGCACCAGTGCACACCAATAAAGCAATGCCATGCATACCAAACCCAAGGGGACATGATGACCAGATGGTCTCATCACTGATGTTGCATGCTATTTTAACCCATGCCATCTTTCCAGTCAAATCCTCACACCCTGTCTCTGGGGGTGGTTAGTAACCCCCTCTAAAATCCAAACTAAGCATCGCATGAAAACAAAAGAGGTGGCATTGGGAAGTGCTCGATAAGTAGGGTCCTGGTCCACCCCCGAAACAATTTCCCCCCAAAGGTGATGTCACCAGAGGGGTTAGGTTTTCACAACTTTTCAGGACTTGCATTATGTTTTTGGCTCTGGGGAGTTCATTTTAGGGATATATGAAAAAGAAAATTTATTTGGAATGAGAAAAGGACAGCGAAATTGACCAGGGCATTAATTTGTAGGCCGGCCAATTTTTTTGTGTGAAATTTCAAAGTTTTCAGTTTTCTAGTTTTCTTTAAATTTTCCTTTTCCAGTGGGTAGAGAAGACTGAGAAACGTTGTTGGAAGTCGACTTAACCTAATAAAAAAAACTTACTTTAGCCAGAATCCTCTATTTGAACTGCAATTTGTCAAATACACAACATTTGTATGTAGTCAAAAACGAAAAAAAATTAACTTATACATTTTGTTACATCCCTAACGATAAGCAAATGCTGAAAGTTTCATTCAAATATCTGCATCCATTAAAGGGTGAAAACTGGTTGAACTTTTTGGAGGTGATCTCACATTGACCTTGACTAACTTGTTGACCCTAGATGACCTGACTTCAAAATATTGAAACAGCATGCCAAATTGACATGGGAAAAGGTATGCCAGATTTGGGCATGCTGCCACATGCCATTCATCCAATTTCTGCGACAAACCTGTGGGGAGGGGGGGGGGAGGAGAGCAGTTGAAGACCCTCCTAGATGGGACAGGTTAAAACATACCATATAGGGTCCTTTCCAGCTTCCCTTTATTTAACCTTTTGTTAATGGCAACTTATCCATGGTTCAAAATGAAAGAATGAACATGAAATCTTAATAGTTTCATATCTACCAAACAAAAGCTAGCCTTGGGAGAAGGTTGAAGATATGTGAAATGCCAAATTTATGAAGAAAAAATCCAAATTATGGTCAAGAATATGTCGTTCTGGTGTGTTTTAATGTTTCATTAATAAATGTGATATTCATTTAATAGTGAATAGCTTTTCAAGATATATGCAGTTTCGGTTGATGTTCTTGTATCTCAATACATTAGTGATTTCATGAAGAATAGAATATCAAATTTATTCAAATCATATTGAGAAACCTCCAAAACATATTTTAGTCAATGTAGATGCATGTCATTCCCTCTCTTCCCAGCAAAACAGTACCAGCTTAACAGATAAATGCTGCTAGACACATTTACCATATCTTACCATTTGTGATAGGGTATGGTAAATTATATGCTAGAAGGAATGCAGCACAAAGCCACCAGGGGACTAGGTAACTTAGAATATAGGGAAAAATGTCTTGCATTACATATGCACTCACTCAAGTATAGGAGATTAAGGGATGATTTAAATGTATAAAATTATTAAAGGGTTAGATCAAGTCAATCTGAATAATGCCCTTGTATTTAGACTACCACATTGGGGTCATCAATTCAGGTTAGACAAATCAAGGTGTAGGACAGTTAAGGGAGAACAGGTCTTCAGTCAAAGGATTGTTGATCAGTGGAATAGCCTGCCTGCTGATGTGTGGAGTCTCTCATTGAATGCATTTAAAAATAGAGTGGACAACTATTGTAGGTTGCAAAATCTTGTTTTTGATTTATAAGGGGTGGTGGATGGTGTGATATCTATGCTGAGTGGGTCTGCACCATACAGGCCCCTAAGGGCAGGGATGAATGGAGTTAAAACATTATTGGTAGGGCACTCAGGTCACATTTGTTGCATGCGATTAAGTGAATAGGGCTGGATAGGTAAGGTCGAAAGTGTGGTGGGTGCTGGTCCCTTTGCTATTGTTGAAACTTGGGCCCTTACTTGTTTGATGTTAGTAAATTGAGTATTGTACCAGCTATATATGGTATTTTATGCTGCTAGTATTATGTTATACTATGTAGTGTACCTAGTAGTGGATTCAGCACCTTCCTTCAGGATGTGATGCTGATGCTAGATTGGCTATGGTAGCACAATGGGGCATCATTGGAAGAGTTTGGAATTGTTGAGGAGGGTATTAAGCGATATCAGGTGAATGGTGCTAGATAGGCTGGGATATATTGTTGGGATACCAGTTGCCCACCAAATCTGTCAATCAGGCCTCCCTGTAATACTGAAAATCAAGCCCTCTATTCTTATAATGATTATCTATGCTGTTTTTAAAGATTAAAGATGCTTCTTAAATGTTCAGAAGGTTGTGCATTCCACGCTATTTCACCAACATTGTATCACTTTATTTTCACTATCATCAAACGATGAACAAAGATAATTTAAGCTCACTCAATAGACATTACCCATATACGTTTGAACATACTTTTGGTATTGCTTGGCCTTTTTGACATCACTCTCTCCCATCTCTACCCTACACAAAATGTATTTCAAGATACTGATCATTTGAGAGTGGAAGAAGTTGGGAGAGATGGAAGGAAGGCTGAAATATGGCTTATAAACTTGATAACAAGTTGATAATTACTCATATGGATATTGACATGGCAGTTTGAGTATGACAGACAAAAAATCATGAATGCTGAAATGAGCTTTGATAGTATTCACGTGGTGCTCACGTCAGTATGTAGCGCCATCAGCGCAGGATTCTGGCGCAACTGACTGGACGTGTTCTACCAACCCAAATTCGTAATGGATATGGACGAAAATGACAACAGTGAACTCAAAACGGAGAAGGAAGTCTGTGATACATGTCGGTGGGTATAAACCAGAGCTAAGCACTTTAAGTGCAGAGTAGAAATTAAATTCAAGGTAAGTTCACGATTTTTGACAACTTCAGGTTCGATGCAGCACGGTTATACATTCTTTGATCACGATGAAACGTCACCTTTTATTTTTAGCCGTATTGGTACAATTTAACATGGCAGCCCCTTTCCGATTCTGGATTTCATAAAATATATTAATTGTACTATATATGTTCCATATAGCCTACATGTTATGGAATGTAGTGCGAACGCTGCGACACCGCAGGCGGAGGTAGTCCAACGTGCGGAAACTTTTGCCAAAAACCGCAAACTCGTCGGTGGAAAACTTAGTGTAACAGGAAGGTGATTGATTGCTCGATTATTTTGGCTTACGGGTGCATCAGGTGGCGCATCACACCAACTTCAACTTAAGCCGGCTGAAACAGATCGTGAACGACATAATTGTCGACATAATCGACATACTTGTCACCTCCGTTTCAAACTGAACTTTTCCATGTCACAGCCGTGTCGGAGGCATGGGAATCGACACCAACCGCTTCCAGGGCGCCGTCGATGAGGAGCTCATCTGCCCCATCTGCTCCTCTGTCCTGGAGGACCCAGTGCAGGTATGTGACAAGATACCGATATTTGATACCGATACGTGATAAGAGACGGATACGGGCATGGGGTGGGGAGAGAGGGTTTCCTCTTGTCTGGGGCCCGCCGTACGGAAAAAAAGAAATTTTCCTCTGTGTCTGTCCTGGGGGACACAGTGTAGGTATGTGGTAAGAGACGGAGATGTTCCCCTGCTATCTGTTCTGGAGGACCCAGTGCAGGTACGTGGTAAGAGACGGATATTTTCCTCTGCTGTCTGTCTTGGAGGACTCAGTGTAGGTATGTGGTAAGAGACGGAGACTTGCCCACTGTCTGTTCTGGAGGACTCAGTATAGGTAAGACGGAGACGTCCCCCGCTGTCTGTCCTGGAGGACCCAGTGCAGGTATGTGGTAAGAGACGGAGACTTGCCCCCGCTGTCTGTCCTGGAGGACTCAGTCCGGATACGTGGAATGTGACTGGAAACTGGTAAGCTTTCCTGTGTCCCAGGGGCCACAACAAATTGCTGCCGATTTTTGTGCTCGTGGTTGTTTAGTTTGTGCCATTGCCTCGTTTAGTCGGCTTATATAGTGCGTAGTTTGCGATTAGTTGCATCCACCGTGCGGGAAGCAGGCGGAGACATATATGAGCATCAGTAACGTACTCGGAAGGTGTTGCTTCCTGCCTTTGGTGATCTAGTCATTGGGCAGGCAGTAAATGAGCGTGAAGTCCCAGAGAGGAGGAGAAGAGGAATTTAGCTGCTCCCAAGTGTAAAGAAGTGCAATGCATGTATTCAGATCTGTTGCCAAAGAGCGAAGTGTGTGCTGTGGTCTCCGATAACCGCCGGGCACACGCAGCAGCAGAGCGTCAGGTCGGGCTAGTGGAGCGGTACGAGGGTATCGGTTAATTAGGGTAAATACAGCTAAATCAAGGGACATTAATTAAACACAATATACACTTTTGAATTAGAATGACAGTTATTACACTGGTTCGGAAGTTTGATTAAGCTTATTATATTTCGAGTGCAACCCATGGTCACATACATTCAATCAAGCGACATTATACGACGCATTGAAAAATCGCCAAAGTAGATATCCGCACATGTGAAGCTGGGTGATATCTGTCTCTTCGGGATTGGGGTGCAGGACTGCGTGAAATTACTAACACATATATTCAGCAATAACCTCATACGTTTCGGTAACTCCACGTACAAGCCAACGAAAGGAGTGGCTATGGGTAACCGATGTGCACCTCCTTTAGCGATTGCTTTTATGCACCGCCTTGAGTCGAGCTTCCTAGCGTCGTATGATTTGAAGCCAGCTCTCTACATGAGGTATATAGACGATATTTTTGGTGTTTGGACACATGGCTTGGCCTCTCTTCTTTTGCTATTTTGCTCGACTTCTTTGCAGATATTAACCAACAACACTCCAGCATCAAGTTCACCTTAGAACACACTGCTCATACCACTTCGATTCCTTTCCTTAATACGTTGTTTGTAGTTCAGGCTGATGGTAGCTACACCACCGAACTGTACTTTAAACCAGCCCCCATCATCTTGCACTATGATTCGGCTCACCCGATGGCCACTAAAAAGGCCGTTTTAACATCCCAAATGAGGAGAGCAGCACGAGTCTCGAGTCTCGAGAGCAGCACGAGGAGAGCAGCACGAGTCAGCACGAGTCTTGGATACTATTTCGTGCGAGCGGAGCCTTGCGAGGATGACAACTCTTTTCCTGGAAAACGGATACCCAGCACATCGGGTACACTCCGCCGCTCGTGCTGTCCACCCTCACAACAGGAGCAGGATAAGTGGGCAACGTCGGCATCGAGCATGTAGCAATCCCAACTACGTCTACGTGAAACTTCCTTTTGTCGATGACCAACTATGTCGACAGGTAAATGCAGCTATCCGTTCGTCTCATTTAAATCATGTTAGGGTAGCCTGGACAAGCGGACCTACACCGAAATCTTACCTGGTCCGCTCAGCCCTGGAATTGTCGCCATGCCCTGCTGGTAGACGAACACGCCACACCTGTAGTAACGGGCTCAAAGGTAGATGCACGCGGAAAAACGTAGTTTATAAAATTACGTGCAACCGCTGTCTTGGAATATTTTATGTCGGAGAAACCAAGCGTAGCATCAGGGATAGGTACAATGAGCACTTGAGAGATGACAGACTTCGGAGAGAATACACACCTTTAGGCGAACACATGATCGACAAACATTATAACATGGAACACAGCGACACTAACACAAACTTCAAAGTAGAAGTTCTAGCAACAGCCAGGGACAACGCTGATCTGAAGGTCCTCGAATCTCTACACATACGTAATCTACGGCCGCAACTAAACACGCAAACGACGTCTTGGTATATCACATAAAATTACATAAACATAAATTATATTTTATGTACTACGCGTTACATTATATGTCTATATTTGTCTATATATGTGCGTGCATGTATGTGTCGATATGTATATGGACCATCGGCCCGGGCTTCCTCAGAGGATTCTATCTTGACCTAGTTGATTTCTGGTTTGGAGTTTCTTGAAGTGTCTGCAGCAATGAGGATGCTTTTCTGTGATTCACGTGTATTTTTGCACGCTTTTTTCCCGCGTTTTTTTTCTTTCAATTGTTAACCCTGCCATTTTTTATATCACTCCTTACGATGGCCCCTGGCCGAAACGTTGAGTAATATAGCATAATCCCTAACGCTCCATTTGATGTAAACTCAGCACCTCCTGGTATATTGAGGGTCGTACATTTCGTCTCACACATGTGAAGCAGCATTCTGGGAAGTGAACTGGTAACTTACGGACTCATGAATCACATTTCCTCTTGGTATTAAACATAAATAATAGGAAAGACACATTTTGTATCTAAAATGCGTTGAAAAAACAGGATTTTTATGTTTTGGAACGGAAACTGAATAATGTAGAACTTGTTTAACACGCGCCCTGGAGGGAGGGGGCGAAATCCGCCCACCCCTCCGGTTTTTCGTACATAACTACAGCATTGACTGACCGATATACGTCATTGTTTGCGTCCCTGGTTATAAGTGAGCAGCGCTTTGTTTAAAGCAGGACAAAATGAAAATCGGTCTAAAATTATTTGAGTTAGGGGTGGTTAAAATAAAATACAAATGCAGGGCCAGACGACAAAAATCGGCGCTGGTGCGTTTCCAGTATATTGGCAAAGGGGAAGTGTATTGGCAACATTAGCGACTTGTTTGATGTTTGTAATGCTATATAGTTTCGAAGTCATGTTAGGTCACTGAGGTCAAGTCAGGTCAAGTTCATGATAGGTTAATGGAACAAAACTTGGTCAACTGGAAGGCTGTCATAAATGCAAATGATTGTCATGTGATTGATGTCACTGCATGTTATTTCCTGCACGTCCTGAAAACTACTGTTTGCCATTGTGTACCTAATCGTTTCCATACTTTATTCGTGTATTTCACTCCTTTCTTTGCGAAGCCGATTGCACCGAGCCGCCCAACGGAGCAGTCGGGCAGGCGGCTCGGTTCCGGTAACTAAAGCAGGGTAATGACCTGATAAAATGCTGCTATATAGGTAACCTGAGGTCAAATATGGAGTTTATCATGTGCATTGCATCATTAGTAATGCCCAAAACATCATTGATGCCAATTTTGGAGCATTTAAGCACAATCACAACGATCCGTAACAATGACAAGCCAAGCCACTCCAAACCAGAACATTTTTGAAATTTTGACCTCATTTGACCTTGAAGATATCGACCCAAGATCACGAAATTTGTACACAATAGGGTTCATTGTTGTACCCATCCACCCTACGAATTTCGTTCATCCAGCTTTAATAGAAGCCGAGATCTTAGGGGAGGGGGCGGAATCCGCCTCCTCCTTCCAGTGCGCATAATTTTCAGAGGCCCTCCAGAGCGCGTGTTAAGCGCGGTCAGATGATTCAATTCCCCACGTCACGCCTGTATTGAGTGGTTATTCTATGCTAACACGAATCAAACGGTGTTGTACTAAATTATCACTCCTTGTTGAGATGCTTAGAAGAAAAGTGTTTACTTGGACTGTAAGTATTTTGATTTGGTTTGGTTTCATTAGGCCGTCTCGTCTGGTTTTTGCTTGGATAATTCTTATGACTGACTAATTTATGGGCACCGCATGATCGCTGCAGTCGATACACCATTAAACCCCAGTATACAAGCAGTTTGGTTTGGTTACCACCCGAGGACGCTGCATTTGTGCCCAGCTGCTCCTGTAGGCTGTACTGTGCCCAGCTGCTCCTGCATGCTGTACTGTGCCCAGCCGCTCCTGCATCCTCTACTGTGCCCAGCTGCTCCTGCATGCTGCACTGTGCCCAGCTGCTTCTGCATGCTGT
This sequence comes from Imbricaverruca yamaguchii, assembly GCA_034440575.1. Taxonomy (NCBI): domain Eukaryota; kingdom Metazoa; phylum Arthropoda; class Thecostraca; family Neoverrucidae; genus Imbricaverruca; species Imbricaverruca yamaguchii. Next base: position 293,027 of record JAOTOL010001457.1, on the reverse strand, counting down.
ACTGTGCCCAGCTGCTCCTGCATGCTGTATTGTGTCCAGCTGCTCCTGCATGCTGTACTGTGCCCAGCTGCTCCTGCATGCTGTACTGTGCCCAGCTAGTCCTGCATGCTGTACTGTGCCGTGATCCTTCTGCATGCTGTACTGTACCCAGTTGCTCCTGCATGCTGTATTGTGCACAGCTAGTCCTGCATGCTGTACTGTGCCGTGCTACTCCTGCATGCTGTACTGTGCCCAGCTGCTCCTGCATGCTGTACCGTGCCGTGATGCTCCTGCATGCTGTACTGTGCCGTGCTGCTCGTCCATGCTGTACTGTGCCCAGCTACTCCTGCCAGAAGGTGTGGGTCACGGTTTTTCTCTCGAAAATCGTTCTTGCTCGTGGAGCATGAGCTTTCTCAAGTGAATGATAACGCCTGTATATCGTAGCCATCGAACCGCGTACTGCGCATAGAGTGGTTGTTTTCTAGCCAGCTCACCCCGACCCGGAATGGCGCACATTTGTCACTAAGGTGCGCGTCACTGAATCATTTGTCACTGAAGATGCACGTCCTGCCGTGCACTGAACGCCTGAGTTCTTAGAGAACCCAAGCTATGCAGAACCATGATTTGCGACGCATCTATTTCATTCAGCTCTGCGCAAAAGACAGTAGCCGGAATAATGTTCGCTGAGCACCATCTTGAACCGGTTCATTTCAATGGTCTGGTGGCCCCTCGGATATCCGTGCCGAAGACTAATGACCTGGTAGCCATTCACTGGCAGTGTTCGTGACACAAACCAATGACGTGGTAACTCCTCCCTGACAGTGTTCGTGACACAAACCAATGACCTGGTTGCTCCTCGCTGACAGGGGCCGTGACACAAACCAATTACGTTGTAGCCATTCACTGGCACTATCCTTGACATAAACCAATGATCTGTTAACTCCTCCCTGGCAGTGTCCGTGACACAAACCAATGACGTGGTAGCCATTCACTGGCAGTGTCCGTGACACAAATCAATGACGTGGTAACTCCTCCCTGACAATGTCCGTGACGCAGATGACAAGCCACCCACGTCCCGCCCCGCTCCCCTCCCGTCCCGCACCGGTCCTAGTGGTACTGCGACGCGCGAGTCGTCCTCTCGCACCGGGCTGGTTTCTTGGCCAGACAGCTGCGGCAGCAGTGGCGGCTCCGGCAGAGACACGTGGTAACCGTCAGATGTGTGTCGGCGCACCACCCCACTGCGGCCGGCCGTATGTTGTACGGCGTGCTCGTTGGCGCGCGTCTACCTGCCATCCTGTGTCGGGTGTGGGTCGGTGTGGCGCCGTCCTGTCCCGTCACGACACTGGTCGGCTCCCACTGATTGGCTCCTCCAGTGGTGAGGCTGGTGCAGTACCGGCTGCGGCGCGATCCCCTCCCCTCTGGTGCGACTCCCCCGGCGGTGCTCATCAGTGAGTTGACGCTGGCTCCCCCTGGCGGTGCTCTACAGTGAGGTGGTGCTGGTTTCCTCGGCGATGCTCCGCAGTGAGTTTGCTCCGGTTTTCCTGCTGATGCGCTTCAGTGATCTGGGCCTGGTTCAACACAACTCATTGCATTTCACATATGCAGTGTCTGAAGATATCAACATGCGGCTCGTTCTCATTTTGGAGGCAGGCCCAGATTAGAAGGCGTACAAGCGCGCTTGAATAAACTATTGGGAGGAAGCATTATGCAGCAGGAGCGCTCTATTTGAAGAAAAGTCACTCGGTTGATAGCGGGTTGTAATGGTTTCCTATTCGGAAAAAGTGGAAATATGCCAGATGGGTGGCAACAGCATTTGTTAAAGCCAAGAACCCTTCTTAAGTTAAGTTGCCGTGATAGCTTGGCTTGGAAAACCAGTGTGACGACGTGGTGTGGAAACCAACTGTGACGGCCTAATTTGGGAAAGCGAGTGCGATAGCCTAATGCAGGAGGCGAGTGCGATAGCCTAATGTGCGAACTAGTGCGATAGCTTAATGTGCGAACTAGTGTGGTAGTGGCCGGTGTTGTGTTGTGGTAGCCAGGTATGTGACAATCCAATATCACGACCCGGTGTACTCACCTATCGGAGTGACCTGTTCACCAAAGGCCTGTGGTAAAGGCATGATGGACTTAGTGATCGAAGCATAGTAAAGCAGCGAACTGCCACTTCCACTGCATGTGATGCCCGGTGTACTGGTTCGGTATGCTGACTTAGTGTAGTGAACCGGCGCGTTTGCCCGGTTTGGTAACCCGAAATGATGACTCGGTGCCATGATCCGGTACGTTGACCCGGCATGACACTTGATGTGACTGTGATGACATGGAGTGATGGTTCGGTTATATAACCTTGTGTGATGACCTTGTGTGATGGCTCGGTATGATGACCTTGTGTGATGACACCGTGCAACGGTCCGGTGTAGGTACCCGACGTGATTACCTGGTGTGATGACCGGAATGACGGGTGACCTGTTGTGACTCAGCCCAGTGATGCCTTGTTGTGACCCCTTATGATGACCTATTGTGGTGACCAGGCCCGATGTGATGACCTGTTGTGGTGACCCAGCCCGCTATGATGATCTGTTGTGGTGACACGGCCCGGTGTGATGATCTGTTGTGGTGACCCGGGCCGGTGTGATGATCTGTTGTGGTGACCCGGGCCGGTGCGATGACCTGTTGTGAGCAGGACCTGTGTGATCGCCTGCTGCGGTGACACGACCCAGTATGATGACCTTTTGCAGTGCCCCGACAAAATGTGATGACCTGTTGTGGTGACCCGACCCAGTGTGATGACGTGTTGTGGGTGACCCGACCCAGTGTGATCACATGTTGTGGGTCACCCGACCCGGTGTGATGACCTGTTGTGGTGACCCGGGCCGGTGCGATGACCTGTTGTGAGCAGGACCTGTGTGATCGCCTGCTGCGGTGACACGACCCAGTGTGATCACATGTTGTGGGTGACCCAGCCCAGTGTGATCTGTTGCGGTGACACGACCCAGTGTGATCACATGTTGTGGGTGACCCGACCCAGTGTGATCACATGTTGTGGGTGACCCGACCCAGTGTGATCACATGTTGTGGGTGACCCGACCCAGTGTGATCACATGTTGTGGGTGACCCGACCCAGTGTGATCACATGTTGTGGGTCACCCGACCCAGTGTGATCACATGTTGTGGGTCACCCAGCCCAGTGTGATCACATGTTGTGGGTGACCCGACCCAGTGTGATCACATGTTGTGGGTCACCCGACCCAGTGTGATCACATGTTGTGGGTCACCCGACCCAGTGTGATCACATGTTGTGGGTGACCCAGCCCAGTGTGATCACATGTTGTGGGTGACCCAGCCCAGTGTGATGACGTGTTGTGGGTGACCCAGCCCAGTGTGATGACGTGTTGTGGGTGACCCGACCCAGTGTGATCACATGTTGTGGGTCACCCGACCCAGTGTGATCACATGTTGTGGGTGACCCAGCCCAGTGTGATCTGTTGGGTGACCTGGTGTGGTGACTCGGCCCAGTGTAATGCCTTGTTGTGACCTGTTGTGATGACCTATTATGGTGACCAGATCCCGTATGATGACCTGTCGTGGTGACGGCCCGGTGTGATGATCTGTCGTGGTGACCCGGCCCGGTGTGGTGGTCTGTTGCGGTGACACGACCCAGTGTGATGACCTGTTGTAGTGACCCGACATAATGTGATAACCTGGTGTGGTGACCCGACATGATGACCTGTTGTGGTGACTCTGCCCGGTGACGGCAGGCGCCGGCGTGTGAGCACGCCTTCTGCCGCGGCTGTATCACCGAGTGGCTGTCGCGCCAGCAGATCTGCCCCGTCGACCGGCAAAACATCACCGCCGACCAGCTCAAGCCCGTGCCGCGCATTCTCCGCAACCTCCTGGCCAGGCAAGCACCCGCATGCCACTCGGCTCGAACGTGTGGTGTGGAATTATAGTCGTCACCTACTCCTGGGGGAGACGCATCGACCGTGATAGGTGATATAGGGTCACCTATTCTTCTTCAGATCAGGGGCCATGCTTTCGTATGTGCGAGCATCCTTAATACGTATCAGCTGAGTTGTCAGTTGTATAATGATGGTCCTGTACGAACTGGGGACTTTCAAGTAGGCGGCTTGGGATCAATACACACACACACACACACACACACACACACACACACACACACACACACACACACACACACACACACACACACACACACACACACACACACACACACACACACACACACACACACACACACACACACACACACACACACACACACACACACACACACACACACACACACACACACACACACACACACACACACACACACACACACACACACACACACACACACACACACACACACACACACACACACACACACACACACACACACACACACACACACACACACACACACACACACACACACACACACACACACACACACACACACACACACACACACACACACACACACACACACACACACACACACACACACACACACACACACACACACACACACACACACACACACACACACACACACACACACACACACACACACACACACACACACACACACACACACACACACACACACACACACACACACACACACACACACACACACACACACACACACACACACACACACACACACACACACACACACACACACACACACACACACACACACACACACACACACACACACACACACACACACACACACACACACAGACACACACACACAGACACACACACACACACACACACACACACACAGACACACACACACACACACACACACACACACACACAGACACACACACACACACACACACACACACACACACACACACACACACACACACACACACACACACACACACACACACACACAGACACACACACACACACACACACACACACACACACACACACACACACACACACACACACAGACACACACACACACACACACACACACACACAGACACACACACACACACACACACACACACACACACACACACACACAGACACACACACACACACATACACACACACACACACACACACACACACACACACACACACACACACACACACACACACAGAGAGACACACACACACAGACACACACACACACACACACACACACACACACACACACACACACACACACACACACACACACACACACACACACACACACACACACACACACACACACACACACACACACACACACACACACACACACACACACACACACACACAGACACACACACACACACACACACACACACACACACACACACACACACACACACACACACACACACACACACACACACACACACACACAGAGAGAGAGAGAGACACACACACACACACACACACACAGACACACACAGACACACACACACACACACACACACACACACACACACACAGACACATACACAGACACATACACAGACACAGACAGACACATACAGACACATACACAGATAGACACATACACAGACACAGACACATACAGACACAGACACAGACTGTGTCTGACAGCACAGTCTGTGTCTGCGTGTGTCTGCGTGCGTGCGTGCGTGCGTGCATGCGTGCGTGCGTGCGTGCGTGCGCGCGCATGTAACGGATTGGTGTTCGACCTATCTGTTGGATAGAGCATACAACATAGCAGCAATAAACAGCTGTGGAAATAACCCCGACCGCGATGGGTCTCACTTAGAACTACGTTGCGTTGGAAGGTTTCCAGCAGGCCAAGGCAACGGTCGCCTCTCCGTTGTACTCCATTCAATTGCGAAGAAATTGTACGATCATACCGACATGTGGTAATGGAAGTGACTTCAAGGCATGCTTTAGGAGTGGTCCCGCCCTTCGTACAAGTGTGTCGGCGACGGTTGGTCCAGAGTCGACACATCCCTTCGCCTCCAACCGTTCAAGTGTGTCTACCAAGCACATATGGCAGGCCTTGTCAAGTGGTATCATGTCCTTGCATTTTCGCTGGCAATCTGAAATGGAATGAAATTATGCTTCCAATTTTTTTGCTGACTTCCCATTTAGGCATTTTAGGTATGCTCGGCTCAGCTGTGATCTAGAGTGCATGAGTTAGCTGACTGACAGAGAGTGGCCTTCCTTGCCACGCAAAATGACCCTAGCAGTCGACGCGCCCCTAAACTCCAATTCCAGTGGCCTTCGTTTCACTTTCTGGCTAGCAATGCATAATTGCACTACACGTCGTGCAAACAGGAAGAGCCATGTTAGTGTCGCTATGTTTTTCTGAATTACACCGTGGTGACCTAGGTTCATGATTATTATTTAAAAGCTTCCCTGAGGATGTCATGTTGCTAATATAATGTAGTTTCTAAAAACCGAGACAGGGAGGAGCTTATCTCCCTCCCTGCATCATTTCGCGTGTACTTAGCTTCCAGTGGCAAGGGCGCTGCAAGAAGCCTACGAGTCACACTTCGTATTGATTACACTTGTAGGCTTTTTGCGCACTCGGATCACCCCTTACCGGTCAACACGTTCCCCCTAAACCCAGATGTATACCCCTCATCTGCCCCCCCCCCACACACACATTCACTATGGTTGGGACGCCACTGCCACAGACTGCTGATCGTGTGCGACAACCAACAATACGGCTGCACAGTGGTGGTGAACCTGGACCGACTGGAGAGCCACCTGAAGGAGTGCGAACACAACCCGAAGCGTCCCATCGAGTGTGATCAGGGCTGCGGCCTGGTGGTGCCCATGGATGAGCTGAAGGTTAGTGTCGCTATGTAACCATCTGAAGGGCTGAAAGGCACTGCCATGGCGGCGGCCTGGTGGTGCCCATGGATGAGCTGAAGGTTAGTGTCGCTATGTAACCATTTGAAGGGCTGAAAGGCACTGCCATGGCGGCGGCCTGGTGGTGCCCATGGATGAGCTGAAGGTTATTGTCGCTATGTAACCATCTGAAGGACTGAAAGGCACTGCCAAGGCGGCGGCCTGGTGGTGCCCATGGATGAGCTGAAGGTTAGTGTTGCCATGTAACCATCTGAAGGGCTGAAAGGTACTGCCTGGTGGTGCCCATGGATAAGCTAAAGGTTAGAGTCATTATATAACCATCTGAAGGTCTGAACACAAACAGGGCTGCGGGCTGGGTCTATTTTTATATTATAAATGGTATCCTGACTTCTCTTTATTCGTCCGCGAAAGTAAGCATTTGTAGCGTAATTCTTACTGGTTCGTTGGTAAAGCAGACTACTGTATCCTGGTTCCTATGAAATATATCAATATAAGCAACACAGAACAAGGAATCACGATTAGGTTGTGTGACCCAACGCCAAGAGCACCGAGGGTGCCAAAGATGCGAGGGGGAGTGGGATAATTGAGAGTTGCCTGTCGTCATGAGGATGTCTACCCTTGAAAGCGCAGGTTGTAGAGGTCTGCCATTTCCCACACGGCCACCAGAAAGATAACTGCGAAGAACTATCCACACATTTTTGGACCAGTTCATGAAATTGCAAGAAGCCTCCATAAGTATACTTTGATAATGTCCGTGAAAGCACTAGGTCAGTGAGCCAGTCCACAAACTGAATGTTCTTGATTGGATCTTGTTTGTATGTACACATGTTTAGCATACATAAGTCTAAGTGAGTTGTAGACCGTGGGCGGGGGAACTGCTTTAATGGTATGGCAAAATGCTTGTCCCCCTTAAATATGAACCTTAAGCTTTTGCTCTTCGACACTGACTGGAAAGTAAGTATCGACCTTGAAAGTCCTCGCCCCCCACCCCCGACGAGGCATCACCTTTACGTGGTGGGGGGGGGGGGGATTGCGTGCCTCCAGGATCCGGCGGCCAGACCATCAGGAATCCGTGGAGAGGTCAGACGAAGAGTGCCGGACTTGTCCTTCCATCCATACCCTCCCATTCCAATGCCCATCTCATCACAATCCATGTCCTTCACCTGGCCCTGCAACACCAACTATCTCAGCTATGAGCAGGCAGGGCAACTTCCCCGGTCCTGCCCACCAGCTCAGTTTTATCCGGGTAGCCGCGCCCCCTCGGCCCGTCCCCCGGGGTTGGCGGAGTCCTGGAGGTTGAGGTCCCACGTCGCACGGTGCTAGTTGTGATGGGAGACCAACACACCTCTTTGGTCCTGATATCCCGGAGTGGCGGTCGGGCCCGTGGGGCCTCACACGGGCCAAGTGGCTGGTCGCCTCGGGCCGGGGGTCTGGGACTCTTCCCAGTGCCCGCCGGCCCGGCTGGCCGGGGTCAAGGGGTGGGCGGTGCTGGATCCCGGTCGGGGTGGTGAGTCTCTCTCTCCCGACCGGGTGAAGGCGTCGTCTGCCCCGTATAGCTCCGCGGACGTCTGGCTTCCTCCCGTCCGCGGGACACAGGCGCCCCCCCCCCCCAGTATGGCCCCAGCGTGGTGGGGCGTCCGCTGAGCCGAAATTCAAACACTTCACATGGCAACCACAACACAAAAAGGACACCCCTGGTCCCTCTCGAAGAGATCAGACAAAGAGTTCATCTGCCTCACGCGTACTTATCTTTCGAGGTAAGACCAGGCACCTCGCCTCGTTATCACCATTTCAGAGGCGAGACGGGTGTGACAGGTTTGGAAAAATTGTGCGGTGTGAAAAATTAAAGGATGGCGCCTTAGAGGTAGAATTTGCAGGGGCAGGAGAGGCGGAGAGCGCATCGAAAGTGTTGGAATTTAGATACAGCGTCCGGAAAAATCACAGTAGGTCAGACGAGAGTATTCCGATCACCATTGAACCCCACAAAACAAAAACATACTTCACGAGGCATTATCAACTGCTTCGACTTGAGGCACGTGCCGGAGGACGAGATTGCAGACGGTCTGTCGGAGTTTGGAGTGACTGAAACAAGGAAGATGAAAGCAAGGAGGGGCTCTGAAATGATCACAACAAACAACGTAATATTAACATTCAGTACTACAGATATTCCGCCTGAAATTCGTGTAGGTTACGTCCGCGTAAAAGTCCGTGTGTTTTTTACCGAATCCCATGAGGTGTTTCAAGTTCCAAAAGTTCGGCCATGCCAACAAATTCTGCCGAAATCGCCCTGCATGTGCCAGCTGTTCCTCGTACGAACACACTAGCGAAAATTGCACCTCGGAGACACCATTTTGTGCGAATTGTAGCGTAGGTCAGGACCCACACACTTCGTTCGACCGAACTTGCCCGACTTACATGAGATAGAAAGAGATAATTTACATCAAACACACGCAAAAAGTATCGTTTCGCGAAGCAAGAGATCATTATGAACAGACCCATCCAAGAATATCTTACACATCCATAGTTAAAAGTAGCATGTATTGTTCACAGCACACACAGCCCGACAGAGCATCTGAGCTGGTCGCACAATTAACTGCCCTTCTTCGCTCCTTTGGAGTGCCTCCTGCGTCGCAAATGAACCAAGGCCAGCGAGGCCAATTCCACACTGATGCGACAGAGGTTCCACCGTCCACAAGTACTGCCGTCCGACCATCAGAGACTCCCTCCCGACCAACGCTCGAGGATGGGGCGTAGACGCTGGTCCATCGTTCAAAGAGTCCTCCTCGGTCCTCTCCGCCCGGTCCCAGCCCCTCTCCATCTCCCTCGAAATCTCCACCTCCTATTTCCCATCCGCCCTCCAATCTACCCTCGCTTCCCGCACGCACCACTACCGCATCCAAACCTAGCCTCTCCACCTCCTCCCTACCTGACCCTTCTCCCCTTCCCGTGATTCAGGCCTCTCCCCCCACCCTCGTGTTCCACGTCCGCATCTGCATCGCCGCCCCGACACAACCAACGATCAGTAAAAATTCAAGATATTAATCTGCACTACCAGGAGGCTGAGAGACGCGCCCGCGAGGCGAAACGAGCGCGGCTTGCTGAAATGGAAAGGGCCCGCGAGTAGAGCCGCCAGCGAGCCGAGGCGGCTGCACCACGAAGACCGGCAACCCATCGCCACGACGGCGAATAGAGGGACCGGCTCCGTCCATAAATCAAATGGGTCCTCCTCCACCCCCCTCCCCGGCTGGGCCTCAGAAGCGAGGTCTCCCACCATCGAGCTCTCCACCGGGGTAGAGGTCACCACGTTCCCACCCGAGGACTCAGTCCCTTGGGCCGAGTCAGCCCGAAGCTCGCGGGTCACCTCCGGATTTGAGGGCGGGAACAGGGGAACCTAACCCGATCTCGTTTCCCCCGTTTTTAGTTCGCAACTTTCATCTTTATATATCTGACGTGTGAGTTTTATTCCCCAATGGAATTGTAGAGGGTTGAGAACCAGCCTCAACGACCTCCGAACCATTTTGTATTTACGAGTACCATTAGTAGTTTGTCTCCGAGAGACGAAGCTTTCTCCTGATGTACATTTTCACCTGAACAACTACTCTGTGTTACGTAGGGATGTTACTCCTCACACTGTGGCACATGGCGGAGTACTTATTGCTATGCACAACTCTGTTCCCTTTCAGCAAATATCTATATCTTCAAATGTTCAGTGTGTCGCTGCTCGCATGAAAATAAATTGCTACGCCGTTACCATATGTAGTATATATCTCCCGCCGGGCCAGAGGAGGTTCCCACTTTCTGAGCTGTCCCAGATGGTGGGGCAGCTCACTCCACCGGTAATGGTGTGCGGAGATTTTAACGCCCACCACCCTCTTTGGGGCTCAGCCACCACGACGAGCCGTGGACGTGCAGCCGAATGTTTTGTAAGGGATTTTCCACTCTGTGTACTTAACACAGGAAAGCCAACCCATTTTACATTGCCAACGGGGCAGATTTCCGTGCTGGATCTTACCCTCTGCAGTCCAAAACTTGCACCTTATTTATAATGGTCCGTGGACGATGATCCACATAACAATGACCATTTACCTGTTTGGTCTTGTTTCATTAACAGAGTTGTAAGCCGACGACCGCCGAAATGGATATTTAACCGAGCCGATTGGGGTGCGTTCCAAGCAAATCTTGAGAGTAGACTCGGAAACTATCCCAATGAATCTGGTGTTTCCGTGGAGGCATTCACGACGGCAACCGTGGAGAACGCTCAGCGACACATTCCTCGTTCTTCAGGAACTTCAGTTCTAGTACCCGTTCCGTGGTGGTCTGAAAAGTGCGGAGAGGCGTTGCGTGCGAGGAAGAAAGCGTTTCGTACCTTTAATAGAAATAGTTGTATGGCAAATTTAATAGCTTTCCGCAAAGCGCAGGCATTCGCTAGGCGTACTATCGCCGAAGCGAAAAGATTCATGGAAAAGCGTACGTCAACACATTTAATCGATCCACATCACTGTCGTCTGTATGGTCCCGCATTAAACGATTCCGAGATTCATGGAAAGCGTACGTCAACACATTTAATCGATCCACATCACTGTCGTCTGTATGGTCCCGCATTAAACGCTTTTCTGGAAAGTACTCCACTCCCACTTCCTACCCTACACATGGCCGGTCGAGATATCATTGACCCAGAAGAAGTAGCGGACGTGATGGGACGACCTTTGTCAGCACGCTCGGAAAACACATATAACGAGCAATTTCTGAGACACAAGGATAGGTGCGAGGAACGTCCTCTCGATTTTTCCACCACAGATGTCTTCCAGTTCAACGTACCATTCTGCATTTCAGAATTAACCACAGCAATCAGCACGTTGAAGAGCGTGGCAGAGGGTCCCGACACTAGGCATAATGCTATTATAAAACTTTTACCAGCTGCTGCTTCAGAAGCACATTTTGGAAGCCCTAAATGCAATGTGGGCATCGGGCACATTTCCACCTTCATGGCGGGAGGCAATTGTAGTGCCCATAAGTAAACAAAATAAATATGTCACTGATCCACTGCATTACCGTCCAATCTCACTGACTTGCTCCCTGTGCAAACTTTTCGAGAAAAAAATGGGGAATGTCCGATTGATGGGGTTTCTAGAACATAACAATGTACTTACTGTGATACAAAGTGGGTTCCGAAAACACCGTAGCACAATTGATCACATTTTAACACTCGACTCCGTTGTGCGCTCTGGTTTTATGAAACGCCACCACACAGCAGTAATATTTTTTGACATTGACGTCGCATATGACACGGCGTGCCGTCACGGTATGCTGATTAAGCTATACAATATGGGAATCAGAGGTCCCATGGGTGTCTTCTTGTCCAATTTTCTCTCTTCCAGAGCGTTTCGCGTTAGAATAGAAAACTCCCTATCTGGCACTTTTTCACAAGTTAGCAGAGTCCCGCAGGGGAACGTACTGAGCGTAGCATTGTTTGCAATTTCAATCAGTGATGTGGGTACCTTGCTGTCGACTTCCGTAGGGAGAGCGCTTTTCGTGGATGATTTCGCCATATGGTCCTCTTCACGCTCTGTGCACACAGTTGAGAGACAACTCCAGATGGCTCTTCGGAAGGTGCAGGATTGGTGCAACAAAACCGGTTTCGTGATGTCTACGTCGAAAACCACCGCTATCCACTTCTGTCGCAAACGCTCTTGTACTGACCCCGTGATTATGCTCAATGGACGCCATATACCATTCAAACCAGCTGCCAAGTTTCTGGGTGTGTGGATGGATCGCCGACTGATATACACCACCCACATCAACGATCTTGCACAGAAATGTGCAAAGCAACTGCAGGTAATGCGTACAGTCTCTAGATGTTCGTATGGAGCAGATATATCTATCTTGCTTCTGATGTATCGATCGCTCGTGCGTTTTAAAATTGACTATGGTTATTTTATTTACGACGGAGCGTGTGCCACATCCAAGCGTCGCCTTGATGTGATCCACAATGTAGCTCTTCGATCGCTACTGGAGCCTTTCGCACCTCACCGGCTGCTAGTGTAATGGTAGAAGTAGACGAGCCACCTCTTGCACTACGCCGTAAGTTATTGGGCGCGAGATACGCATGCAATGTTGGTCAAAACCATCCAGCCTATCGGTGGATATTCTCAAGGACATCAAATGCACGCCACATTACTCGGCGCGTGGATTACCGTTTTCTACTCGTATGTCCTCGATTCTTCGAGAATGTAATATCCTGCCGCGTTCCATAGTACGTGTAACCCTTTGGCATGTTGTCCCAGTGAAAACTGACATGACACTAACCTGTTCAAAGAAAGGGCAGGTAAACCCGGAGGAACTCCGAATGTTAGCATTGGAAAAAATACACGAATATAACGACTTTTCGGGTATTTACACGGACGGCTCAAAGTCGGTCTCTGGTGTCGGGTGTGCTTACGTAAGTCGACAAAGTGTTTGATCTTTTTGTTAACCGATGCAAACCTCGATTTTTACTGCTGAACTGTATGCCATTCTACAAGCCCTCTATTTTATACAGAAAGACCGGTCCACAAAGTACGTGATTTTCACAGACTCTCTGAGCAGTCCCCAGGCACTGTACATCTTTAACCAGGATAACCGACTTGTTCGGAGGATTATCAAAGTACTAAAATCCCCGCATGACATCGGAAGAATTTGAGTGTTCTGCTGGATTCCTAGCCATGTTGGTTTCGCCGGAAACGAAGCTGCTGACAGAACCGCCAAGCACGCCATTAGCAATGGCCGTGTGGTCCATCTACGGCTCCCTCCAAGAGATATATAGCGTACTATATTGTCAAGAATACAGTCAGAATGGCAACGATCCTCGAATTCCAAGTGTAGTAAGCTCAAGGTTTTAAAACCGACACTAGGAAAATGGCTATCCTCCCATGGAACCAAACGTCGGGAAGAAGTAATACTCTGTCGATTGAGAATAGGCCATACCTTTGCAACACATAGTTATATATTGACCGGTAATGACCGTCCCGTATGTCCGCGCTGTTCTAACCCGCTTACCGTGTACCATGTTTTGGTTGGCTGTACATTGCTAGATCCTCTACGACGCCAGATTTTAGGACGGTTGAACACCGACTCTTCTTTACGTATGCTTATAGGGAACGACTCTGAGGCCGTTGCGTCTGGGTATATTTTTATGCTCATTCGACAAGCTCGCCTTGACGTGATATACCCCCACCCGTGAAGATGGATAGTGAGCTATCATCGTAGATGTATTACATTCCAGTTATGGGCGCAAAATGACCTAGATGTCGTCGCGCCCCTAAACTCCAATCCACCACCGAAAGTCCTTACGCCAAAACAATATCAACGTTCTACGTCTACTGCAAGAGAGAGCTAAAATGGGAATATCTCAGAAATGCATCAGGAATGTCCTCTACCTAACTTGAGCAAAGATGAACGAATCATGGCTTCGCAACGCATGGCAGATTGACAGCATATAGCTCGTCCCATTCCCTATCACATTTCCCGATCATGTTCCCCGGTTCCATTCTACGATTATAGTCTTGTCACTTTGCGTGACCACTTCCTCCAATTTCGCTCCCTATTGACGTCAATATCTTATCTGCTTCAGTTCCGTAGCCTGTTCACTAAAACACATTTCTTTGCATCAGTTGTATATTTGGTACTAGGATGTTTCACGGCAATGTGTCTCCATGGGCAGGGCGCGAGTATGGCAGGTCATTCACCGTTCAGACTGTGTTATTGACCGAGCGACTGATCGACAACCGTCAAGCTAGTTGGCAGCACTGTTACCAGAGGGCGCACAACACCTATATACTAGACCATTGGATACTCCTGCTAAGCTGCCCATTTGTGCGGCGCTGTAGCTCCCGTGAGTCCAATTTCGTGAATCCCTTTGCCACAAGAGAACTAAATGTCGTATGTAGGAAAAATCGACGAATTGTCTTGTTATCATCATTTGGCCTGTTAGATAGATGTCTCAGATGGATTGCATAGAGAAGGTAAATTATATAAGTTTTCTGGTTCCAGGCCAACAGCGGGGCCGGACTCGTCTGGTAGCACTGGCTAGACGGTGGGCTACTTTGATGACGTCAGTGATTAAACGGGGACGAGTGGTCTAGGGGTAAGTTGCTCGTCTCACAATCAAAGGGTTGTGAGTTCGAGTCTCACCTGTCGCTACTCTTCGCCCACGACCATTTGGCGTGAGAGATTGGCGACGCTACATGACTCAACGGTCGATGTGCCGTAAAACCAATAACCAACCAATCAGTGATTAAACACGAATTTATCAAATGCCGAAAAGTAGTGAAGTGCATTATTTGGCTGTGAAAGAACAGGTCGCTGATTTGAATCAAATGTTATGAATGCTACAAATGGATGAACAGGACGTCATCTTTCCCAACATGGATTCGGATAAGCATAATCCGAGACCAATTTCATCAAAATCACTAACGGTGCTTTCACATCGAATTCGGTATTAATTCACCGTTTGTTTTGTTAGTTGTAAAGGTAACATTTCACGAGCATAATGAGTTAACAACCACAAGATCCGAGTGACATCGTTTCTTATTCACACAATGGAAAATGTGTGTTATTGCATCGGTTGTATTTCAGGAAGGTTGTTGTCAACAATCGTAGTAAATACACCCCTTGTAATAACATGTTGTAGGTTGTGTGATTTTTTTATGGAGAGCAGTGCGAGTAAAGAAAGAAATGGATCAAATTTATTTACTTTACGACGCCCCTTCCCCACTAAATTTGGAAATTTATCTCCCCTATGGATCAGCCACTGTGGGCTTACCATTGACGTCAATTGGTGCCAAATCCAACCTTCCAACTTATCTTTCTGGGCGCTACATGACCAATGTAGTCGATGCGCCCCAAAGTCCTAATAACTAACCACTTCTCTCCCTGCGCCCCATCACAGTAATGCTTGGGTAATAGTTTATACGACTTGACTGAGGGAGGATAGACGTGTTAGACTGTGTTAGACGAGGCCCTCAGTGTGAGCGGGCTCACGTTCCCAACACCAACTCAGTCGGATTTTCCACTCATAGTGTTGGTTATGTCCATCGCAATATTTATGCCGTGTAGTTTTCTGATATTGGTGCCATGTGGGGCGGGGATGGCCGAGTGGTTGAGGTGTCGGATTATGGGTACCAAAGGTCCCGGATACTAACGCCACCCAGGACATTTCCCAAACCCGTGGCCCACTGGCGAAACAGTGTGGGCGGCGCCATTAGCCGTGAATGTGCATAAAGTGCGTCGTGAACCACCCAAAAAACAAACAATGGTGCCATGTAATCTCTATTTTAGTGATGTGCCAATACATTAGGATTTCTGATACGTACGTGCATTTTGTTTCTACAATGAATTTCAGCAGTTGAAGCCTTTCTCGACATTGGTCTCCATGTTTGCGCCCCCAACGTCAATGTGAATATTTGAAAGGCTGCGATGGCACGGGAGTTTGTTCACATTCCGATCTCACCTCATTTTTTATCAAGAGCATTTCGAATTCAATAGCGTTGTTTCAGAGTAAATATAATATTTTGCATTGCTTGGTCTCATATATGTTAATGATTTATTCAACAGTATATTATCACTGAAACATTATTGGAAATACATCATATTAATTTGGAAAATGTAAAAACAAAGACATTGTAAAACTGCATGGTCGTAAAACAGTCACACAATCGTATCCGAATTGCAGTGCTTGTGGTTAGAAACCAAAAGTAGTGCCTCGGCACTACTTCATATTGCATTTGAGTTCCGAGACCAGGTGGTGGGTGTGCGACGCCAGCGCTATCTATACGGAGACAGGAGCGCCATCTACAGCCACTCGTCTGCGATGCTTACCTTCGGTGCGAAAAACACCGAATGTTACTTTTGGTTAAATCATATTTCAGAGATGCTACGACTGTCTTCAAACGCACGTGCACCCAGAAAATCTTGTCGAGCGCTGTCGGAACACACCACCAATGTGCGTCCTGGCGACTGTCAGCGGATAGTTTATGTATGTGGCGTGTGCAACAAACGTCGACGAAGGCATGTAGAGTTGCAAGCTGGGACAACGGTCTGTGGGGCTGTGCAGGCACAACACTACAATAACAAGAGGGACACAATCCGCGTCACATTGTTTCACATCCACAATGCCGATAAAGGCGGCGGGGCTGGAGAATCTCGCCACCGTGGAGCCAATTTTTGTCCATGCATTCAAAAACGTTAGGGTCCAAAATCAAACGGAAGCTATGAATCTCTGGGCCTCCGTGTTCCCATGCCACGCCCTTGAATACTAAGGTCTGCATGCTTCCTCCGCCGGTGGTTCTGATTTTCCTCCACCCTCATCGCTCTGTATATCATCCTCAGCCGGAAGAAGGTGTACAATTGCACAAACCGGTGGATGGCCCGAATGTCTGACTGGGGCTGAGGTTGGCACGGCTAGTCCGTGATATTTGGAGTCACACCATGAGCCCGTGAAAAGCCGTTGGGTGCGGTCGATGGTGTATTCCTCCATAGAGGTGTCCAGTCATTACTGGATCAGCACGCTCAGACCACCGCGACTTGTCAGGGGCGTCCACATGGTCTGGGTGGAGACGCTACCGTCAGCGGGCTGTGACGGCTTCCCCGGTGTTGTGTGGAGACGTTACCGTCAGCGGGCACGGGGTGTTGTGGGAGCGTTCCGTCAGCGGGCGTGACGGTTTCGGTGTTGTGGAGACGCTATGTCAGCGGGCTCGACGGCTTCCAGTGTTGTGTGGAGACGTACCGTCAGCGGGCTGTGACGGCTTCCCCGGTGTTGTGTGGAGACGTTACCGTCAGCGGGACGGCTTCCCCGGTGTTGTGTGGAGACGTTACCGTCAGCGGGCTGTGACGGCTTCCCCGGTGTTGTGTGGAGACGTTACCGTCAGCGGGCTGTGACGGCTTCCCCGGTGTTGTGTGGAGACGTTACCGTCAGCGGGCTGTGACGGCTTCCCCGGTGTTGTGTGGAGACGAGTTCCCCGGTGTTGTGTGGATCCGTCAGCGGGCGGACGGCTTCCCGGTGTTGTGTGGAGACGCTATCGTCAGCGGGCTCCGACGGCTTCTCCAGTGTTGTGTGGAGACGTTGCCGTCAGCGGGCTGTGACGGCTTCCCCGGTGTTGTGTGGAGACGCTATCGTCAGCGGGCTCCGACGGCTTCTCCAGTGTTGTGTGGAGACGTTACCGTCAGCGGGCTGTGACGGCTTCTCCAGTGTTGTGTGGAGACGTTACCGTCAGCGGGCTGTGACGGTTTCCCCGGTGTTGTGTGGAGACGTTACCGTCAGCGGGGTGTGACGGCTTCCCCGGTGTTGTGTGGAGACGTTACCGTCAGCGGGCTCCGACGGCTTCTCCAGTGTTGTGTGGAGACGTTACCGTCAGCGGGCTGTGACGGCTTCCCGGGTGTTGTGTGGAGACGTTACCGTCAGCGGGCTCCGACGGCTTCCCCGGTGTTGTGTGGAGACGCTATCGTCAGCGGGCTCCGACGGCTTCTCCAGTGTTGTGTGGAGACGTTACCGTCAGCGGGCTGTGACGGTTTCCCCGGTGTTGTGTGGAGACGTTGCCGTCAGCGGGCTGTGACGGCTTCCCCGGTGTTGTGTGGAGACGTTACCGTCAGCGGGCTGTGACGGTTTCCCCGGTGTTGGGTGGAGACGCTATCGTCAGCGGGCTCCGACGGCTTCTCCAGTGTTGGGTGGGGATGCCGACACCTCGCGGAAGCATTGCCGGCGACATGGGCGACGGCCGACACCTCGGTGGTGATTTATATGCCGGTGTCGGTGACGATGGTTGCGGACCGGTAGCCATCGGTTTCACGGCGGCCTCCAGTGGAACACTGGGGCTTCCAGCGGAAGTGGGTGCAGACTGAGGCAGGAATGGCGTCCGGTTGGGGTTTTAGGTGGAGCCATGTTGACCAGTGAGAGAGGCAGGGATGGTGTCCGGTTTGAATATTGGGGGGAGTGCCATTGACCAGCCGGGGGGGGGGGGTGGGGGCGTGGTGTCCGGATGATGTTTCATGCCGCTGTTCTGTGTACCGTCACTGGGGCCGAGTAGTCTAGTGGTAAGTTGCTCGTCTCACAGTCGGAAAGTTATGGGTTCGAGTCTCAACTATTGCTACTCTTCGCTCGCGACCAATCGGCGTGAGAGATTGGCGCGCCGCATGACTCAACGGTCGCTGTGTCGTAAAACCAATAACCAACATGTGTACCGTCACCACCCTCCCCCTCCACCCGGTGGTAACTCGGCGGTCTCAGGCCGCGGTCGTGTACCGTCACCACCCTCGCCCCCCCCCCCACCGGATGGGGAGGGTGGTGGGTGCACAGCTGCGTACACAGCTGGTGTGTGGGTGGTGGGTACACAGCTGCGTCTCAGGCCACAGCTGTGTACCCACACCACCCTCCCCTCCCCCTCCACCCGGTGGTAACTCGACGGTCTCAGGCCGCAGCTCTGTGCACCGTCACCACCCTCCCCTTCCACCCGGTGGTAAGCCGGTGGCTCTGTGTACCGTCACCACCCTCTCCCTCCACCTGGTGGTAGCTGGGCGCCGTTTCCTCAGGAGCACAACTGTGTGCGCGAGCTGAGGACGGTGGTTCTGGAGCAGCACAGGACTATCACCAGTTTGCAACAGGAAATCAGCGAGACCAAGTTCCAGATCGGCCAACAACGCCGAGAACTGCACCTGGTCAAGGTGAGTCTCATGTCAGATAGCTCCTCCTTCCGCTGGTCGTTAACACCCGCTGTGTATGTTGACTTGCTGCCATTTAGTATGCTGTCGTGCTGCGTTTTTGCGTAAGTGTAGCACATTTATGGGCTCTCCTTTGATTTTAGCTCCTTTCGATCCAGGTCTGCGTTTGATGAGCGGGACTTTTAGTATGGCCGATGAAGTAAGCTTGCTTTCGTTTCTCCTGTGGTTCTCGACAAAATGCATGCCAGAATGAAAAATGTCCGTACACCCTTTTTAACTATGCCTCGCTTATGATATTTTGGGTTGACAATGAATGTCATGTAGCCAGTGTCGAAAGGCGTTGGGCGTGATGTCATCGTAGTGTAGGTGGTGCGACATGTCAGACTATTGACCGCTTAACGATAGGGAAGCACATCATCACTCGCTATCATGGCGAGTGCGATTGTGGTGACCTTTTCTTGCAAAACGCTTCATTAGCTCTCGCCCACGCACATTTCGCCGTCGCCCCCAATAGAGGGAGGGCAGGGGTGTGTTCCCAAATTGAGATCGTCCGTAATTTATAACGAGAACCAGCTTGTTGCGCGCGAGAAAATATATCGATTGATGTATATTCATATTCTTCGGGTTGCTAGATTGTATGCGACAGCTATGTTTCGGACGTCGTGTTTGCAGGCCTTACGTTGGATGCTTTTTATTCAAATGCTTTTTTTAATGTTACGCTTCCGAACCGTATGCCTGCAAGCATGGCGGGATCATTTTGTTTTCGAACCTACGCTACCTACGCTACATCCTACGTTTGCACTGCAAATTCTATGTTTTCGAACCTTGCGCATACGAGCCTTATGTTTATCAACCTGAAGCTAAAAACTGTATTTTTGCGAATCTTATATATTAAGTATTCATGTACGAGATATGAACTTTTGGGACATATCTCGTACATATCTCATGGTTTGTCGAACTATCATATGCGTAAGCCTTTGTCTTCACGAACGTTTTCCGATATGAACCATTGGCATTGCAAGCATTATGCTGACGAACGTTATTTAATGTGCACCTTTGTATGCAAACTTTAAATAATAGACTGACTTAATAGCTTTGCACAGGCTTGCTTGCAACCCTGAAACTATTTCCTTCCGAACATTATGCTTACCGACTCATATCCGGTGCTCTGGAAAATATTCCGCAAAGTGAGTCAGCTCCAGTGGCGGTGCAGCCACCGCCACTGAAGGCGCTCCTAATCAGACTTGCGATTAACGCCGTGGCACTAGAGGACAATGCGGAGCACATTTGCACGGACTCTGGTATGTGTTGAGCCGCCAGTGCCGTGGCCGGCGGGCTGCCCCGCGGACCAGCTCCTCTCCAGTTCCCCCCTCAGTGTGGCGTCCGAGGGTGTCAGCCCACCGCCGGACAGCCGCGCTGTTGTCTACACAGTCGGACATCGTAGGCGGCCATTGTGCGTATCAAACAGTAGCCCATGCACGGATGTCTTCGGTGAAACATTGTCGGTCTGGTCACCACAGTGGCCTAGCGGTTGACACAATTTCTAGCCGACTGGTTGGTTACGAGCGAGGGCAAAGGCTGCGAGTCTGTTCTCGAGTACGTACAGAGACAAGTTGACATGGGCGACCCGACCCGACCCGACCCGACCCGACCCGACTCGACCCGACCGACCGACCGACCGACCGACCGACCGACCGACCGACCGACCCGACCGACCCGACCGACCCGACCGACCCGACCGACCCGACCGACCCAACGCAGCAAGGACCAGCTGGGGCTGATGGTGATGTTGGTATATTGGTACATTGCTCATGAAAGCCAAGCTGGTGTGTATTTTTCCACACGAAAAAAAGTATACGCAAGGAATACCAACTTGTGTATCTTGCTGCTAGGGGTCGCGATAACTCAGTCCGTAGGGCGTTGGTCTCATCATCTTATGATCGGTTTGTTCGAATCCCGCAGCTGGTGGGAGTCTTATTATTACCGAGTCCACCCGCGACCGATCGGTGTGAGCGGTTGGCAACGCCAATGGCCTGGCAATCGAAGGCGTTATAAAAGAACCCCAAAGGTTGTTGTTTCGCTGCTACAGTCATTAGTTCTTTTGCGCTGGGAAGCAGGGTGGCTTTATGTACCCATGTCCATAGATATTGTGCAATTTGTTCCGTTTTATAATAAACATCCATTGCAAATCTTTGATTGTTTTGCCACAATTTTCCACCGCTACCCAAATGCAACTCCCAAAATCTTATCTTTATTACGACTTCCCACACAAATAGTGCACAGGCTTTCGCAATATTTCCGAATGCAGGGATGGAGGAAGATGGGGAGCGACCCCAAGCGTGTTTAAACGGAATGTGTCAAAGCGAAACAAAGCCAGTATATCGTCGTGACGAGCACAATTTACTGGTGGTTGGCTTGGTTTGCAATCCGGGCGTGTCGAAGTCGCGTTCTATACAATGACTATGCATGCTATGCACTCGCGTCCCCTTCAGCGGACCTGTGTGCGTGCATGCTGACGGTGTTCGTCGCTGTTATACACCTTATGTTTAATTATGTGTGTATTACGGCCGGTGTTGGGTAGGGGTGTACGGCCAACTAGTCAGATGTGACTGCGGTGTGCAGTTTTATCGCACCGTATATTACGGCCGGGTGAGGTTGGTAGGGCGGACAACTATAATCAGAGATGACTGCGGTGTGCAGTTTTAACGCACCATCCCTGCGGCAGGAGTTCATGCACGCAATGCGTGGCAGCGACCCACGCATGCGTACTCTGGCTGACCGTATGGAACAAGACGAGGTGGTGCGGTGGTCGAGCTCCCTGCCGCGGGCCCGTGTCACACGCTGGGGTGGCATGATCTCAACACCAGATGCTGTGCTCAAGGTAGGTGCACCATGATGGGAGGCAGGAGCCATGTGGGCTGGGGGTGTAGCAGCACGTCATACATACATATTGCGTTTTCTGTACGTGACATATTTTGCAGGATTGGCAAGGTCACGCTACATTTGTCCTAGAAAATCCGGGTAAGAATGTTCTTCCGCATTCGCCACATATGCACTCCTGTTCTCACGTACCACCACCTGATGGCAGGCATCGTCCCACACACACATGCGCCTTGTGAGCGGTCTTGCTGTAGGTCCTCACCTGTGGTATGGTGTGAGCGGTCCTGCTGTAGGTCCTCACCTGTGGTATGGTGTGAGCGGTCCTGCTGTAAGTCCTCACCTGTGGTATGGTGTGAGCGGTCCTGCTGTAGGTCCTCACCTGTGGTATGGTGTGAGCGGTCCTGCTGTAGGTCCTCACCTGTGGTATGGTGTTAGCGGTCCTGTGGTATGGTGTGAGCGGTCCTGCTGTAGGTCCTCACCTGTGGTATGGTGTGAGCGGTCTTGCTGTAGGTCCTCACCTGTGGTGTGGTGTGAGCGGCCCTGCTGTAGGTCCTCACCTGTGGTGTGGTGTGAGCGGTCTTGCTGTAGGTCCTCACCTGTGGTGTGGTGTGAGCGGCCCTGCTGTAGGTCGTCACCTGTGGTATGATGTGAGCAGTCCTGCTGTAGGTCCTCACCTGTGGTATGGTGTGAGCGGCCCTGCTGTAGGTCGTCACCTGTGGTGTGGTGTGAGCGGTCCTGCTGTAGGTCGTCACCTGTGGTATGATGTGAGCAGTCCTGCTGGTGGCCGTCACCTGTGATGTGGTGTGAGCGGTCCTGCTGTAGGTCGTCACCTGTGGTATGATGTGAGCAGTCCTGCTGTAGGTCGTCACCTGTGGTATGGTGTGAGCGGTCCTGCTGTAGGTCGTCACCTGTGGTATGGTGTGAGCGGTCCTGCTGTAGGTCGTCACCTGTGGTATGGTGTGAGCGGTCCTGCTGTAGGTCGTCACCTGTGATGTGAGCAGTCCTGCTGTAGGTCCTCACCTGTGGTATGGTGTGAGCGGTCCTGCTGTAGGTCCTCACCTGTGGTATGGTGTGAGCGGTCCTGCTGTAGGTCCTCACCTGTGGTATGGTGTGAGCGGTCCTGCTGTAGGTCCTCACCTGTGGTGTGGTGTGAGCGGCCCTGCTGTAGGTCGCCACCTGTGGTATGGTGTGAGCGGTCCTGCTGTAGGTCGTCACCTGTGATGTGAGCAGTCCTGCTGGTGGTCGTCACGTGTGCTGTGATGTGGTGTGGTGTGACGTGGCATGCTGTGCTGCGGTGTGAGCTGTCCTTCTGTAGGTCGTCACCTGTGATGTGGTGTGAGCGGTCCTGCTGTAGGTCGTCACCTGTGGTATGGTGAGCAGTCCTGCTGGTGGTCGTCAGCTGTGGTGTGGTGTGACGTGGCATGCTGTGTGCGGTGTGAGCGGTCCTTCTGTAGGTCGTCACCTGTGGTGTGGTGTGAGCGGTCCTGCTGTAGGTCGCCACCTGTGGTGTGAGCGGTCCTGCTGTAGGTCGTCACCTGTGGTGTGAGCGGTCCTTTTGTAGGTCGTCACCTGTGGTATGGTGTGAGCGGTCCTGCTGTAGGTCGTCACCTGTGGTATGATGTGAGCAGTCCTGCTGGTGGTCGTCACGTGTGCTGTGATGTGGTGTGGTGTGACGTGGCATGCTGGTCTTTTTTTGTTCTCACCTTTGGGTTGGGGTGAGCGGTCCTGTTGTAGCCTCACCTGTGGTTGTTGAGGGTCCTGCTGTAGGTCGTCACCTGTGGTATGGTGTGAGCGGTCCTGCTGTTGGCCGTCACCTGTGTGTGATGTGGTGTGGTGCTGATGTAGGTCCTCTCCTGTGCTGCGGTGTGAGCGGTACTTCTGTAGGCCGTCACCTGTGGTATGATGTGAGCGGTCCTGCTGGTGGTCGCCACGTGTGCTGTGGTGTGAGCGGTCCTGCTGTAGGTCGTCACCTGTGGTGTGAGTGGTCCTTTTGTAGGTCGTCACCTGTGGTATGGTGTGAGCGGTCCTGCTGTAGGTCCTCACCTGTGGTGTGGTGTGAGCGGTCCTGCTGTAGGTCCTCACCTGTGGTATGGTGTGAGCGGTCCTGCTGTAGGTCGTCACCTGTGGTATGGTGTGAGCGGTCCTTCTGTAGGCCGTCACCTGTGGTATGGTGTGAGCGGTCCTGCTGGTGGTCGCCACGTGTGCTGTGATGTGAGCAGTCCTGCCGGTGGTCGTCACGTGTGATGTGGCACGCTGTGGTGTGATGTGGTGTGGTGTGGTGACAGCTCTTGTCTCGGCCAGGTGGTTATTCAACGCTCGCTCTGTGAGTCAGGCTCGCCGCCACACATCCTCGAGGAGCTGATGGACAATTCACACGAACGCCGCTGGCCAACTGGTGAGTACTATCTCTCTGTGGTGGCGACCAGCTGAAGAAGGTTTGCTCGTGTTGTCCCGACTCGCCGCTCACTATCCGCTGTCTGATGGCTATTGGTCCCTGGCTGGATGTCTGATGGCTATTGGTCCCTGACTGGATGTCTGATGGCTATTGGTCCCTGGCTGGATGTCTGATGGCTATTGGTCCCTGGCTGGATGTCTGATGGCTATTGGTCCCTGACTGGATGTCTGATGGCTATTGGTCCCTGGCTGGATGTCTGATGGCTATTGGTCCCTGGCTGGATGTCTGATGGCTATTGGTCCCTGGCTGGATGTCTGATGGCTATTGGTCCCTGGCTGGATGTCTGATGGCTATTGGTCCCTGGCTGGATGTCTGATGGCTATTGGTCCCTGGCTGGATGTCTGATGGCTATTGGTCCCTGACGTTACTGGTCGCTGATGTCTGATGGTATTGGTCCTGGCTGGATGTCTGATGGCTATTGGTCCCTGGCTGGATGTCTGATGGCTATTGGTCCCTGGCTGGATGTCTGATGGCTATTGGTCCCTGGCTGATCTTTTGACTATGTCTGATGGCTATTGGTCCCTGGCTGGATGTCTGATGGCTATTGGTCCCTGGCTGGATGTCTGATGGCTATTGGTCCCTGATGTCTGATGGCTATTGGTCCCTGGCTGATGTCTGATGGCTATTGGTCCCTGGCTGGATGTCTGATGGCTATTGGTCCCTGGCTGGATGTCTGATGGCTATTGGTCCCTGCTGGATGTCTGATGGCTATTGGTCCCTGGCTGGATGTCTGATGGCTATTGGTCCCTGGCGGATGTCTGATGGCTATTGGTCCCTGACTGGATTCTGATGGCTATTGGTCCCTGGCTGGATGTCTGATGGCTATTGGTCCCTGACTGGATGTCTGATGGCTATTGGTCCCTGGCTGGATGTCTGATGGCTATTGGTCCCTGACTGGATGTCTGATGGCTATTGGTCCCTGACTGGATGTCTGATGGCTATTGGTCCCTGGGTGGATGTCTGATGGCTATTGGTCCCTTACTGGATGTCTGATGGCTATTGGTCCCTGGCTGGATGTCTGATGGCTATTGGTCCCTGGCTGGATGTCTGATGGCTATTGGTCCCTGGCTGGATGTCTGATGGCTATTGGTCCCTGGCTGGATGTCTGATGGCTATTGGTCCCTGACTGGATGTCTGATGGCTATTGGTCCCTGGCTGGATGTCTGATGGCTATTGGTCCCTGACTGGATGTCTGATGGCTATTGGTCCCTGACTGGATGTCTGATGGCTGTTGACCCCTGATGGGCTGCTTGATATCTGTTGACCCCTGACGGGCTGTCTGATGGCTGTTGACCCCTGACGGGCTGTCTGATGGCTATTGGTCCCTGACTCGATGTCTGATGGCTGTTGACCCCTGACGGGCTGTCTGATGGCTGTTGGCCCCTGACGGGCTGTCTGATGGCTGTTGACCCCTGATGGCCGCTTGATGTCTGTTAACCCCTGACCGGCTGCTTGATGTCTGTTGTTCCTCTGACAGAATTTCTCTTGCTTGTTATCCTGTTGATGGGCTGTCGGACGCCTATTTTCCCGGACGGGCTGCTCGATGTCTGTTGTTCAGCTGGCAAAATGCCTGATACATGCTATCCGGTTGACTGGCTACTGGAC
The DNA here is from genome assembly GCA_034440575.1 of Imbricaverruca yamaguchii. Lineage (NCBI taxonomy): Eukaryota > Metazoa > Arthropoda > Thecostraca > Neoverrucidae > Imbricaverruca > Imbricaverruca yamaguchii. The sequence continues at coordinate 266,596 of JAOTOL010001457.1, read as the reverse complement.
GCCTAGTGGCTACCCACGGTATGGGCTCTTCCCCCTGCATGATTGACTCTTGTCCCACTGAGGGAATGTGACTATCCCGCTTGCAAGCTACCTGCGTCGACTGACTGTCGGTCTTTCTGTACCGCTGACGGGCTGCCTCTTGGCCGACCTATGGGGTGCACAGACTGACATCATGACCTAGTTGTTGTCGTCTGGAGTGTACGACTCCGCGTCGTGACACGAGATATCATGCCTTCACTTTGCACCTTAGTGTGCCACCGTCACACTGTCCTCATTGTAGGCTCTGCTGACTTATTTCATGACATTGGCACTCGCTATATGTTTAACCGTTAACCCTATCCCCTCGATTCTTTGTGTGGAAACGCAGTATTCCCAACTGTAAGTTTATTTATTTGGAACGCTTTAGCACTTTACATCGCATTGCATGCTTTTGGAGGCTGAGTGTAGGTTATTGCGTTGTATAGTTGTTTTCCTTTTGTTCCACAACAGTTGCTAACGTATCCAAAGCCACAAACCGAAAATGTTTATGGTACGTTTTGTGACGCCTCTAAAAGTAAGCAAACACTAAAAGTTTAAGTTAATTATCTTTACCTGCTAAAGCGTGGCGATTGGTTGAATTTTTTTAACGTGACCCCATTTGACCTCGACTAACTCGGCAACCGTGGATGACCTTACTTCTAAATCTTCACACATGTCAATTTGATGTGGGGAGGGCCTGCCAAATTTCGGCGCGCTCGCCCGCGCCTTTTTTCCACTGTCCGCGAAAAACCTTGTTTATTGGGTGATTCACGACGCACTTTATGTACATTCACGGCTACTGGTGCCGCCCACACTGTTTCGCCGGTGGGACGCGGGATTGGGAAATGTCCTGAGTGGCGCTAGTGTCAAACCCGGGGCCTTTTGGTGCCCACAGCCCGACACCTTAACCACTCGACCATCCCCGCCCCATCCGCGAAAAAAAAACACCTTGGGGTGGGTGGGGGAGACCTTGCAGGCTGGGAACGGTACGGGCTCAGCATTGTTCGGGAAGGGGAGGGCGCGTGAAAGGTTGGGATTTGGCTCCATTGAAATTAATTGCAGTGACCTCCCCGTTCCCCAGTTCAATATCGTTAGACGATGCACTGGCTCAGACTCGTCCATTTTCTCTGGAGTATAAATTAGCTATTTTCAGACTACTTATTCTCCCTGTTGGTGCCAAATAGGCAACGTAGGGACCTCCAAACCACCTGCTCTCTTTCCTACCAGCTGCAATGGATGTCCATTGACCCAAATACCTCCCTAGATGTCCATTGAATGGATACCTCACACCTGACCTAGAATACAAAATGCACAAATTTTTAGTTCCACTCGGTTGCTCTGTTCACTTGCACGTCACTATTACAGGTTATTTATTTTTATCTAAGAACTGAAAATGTGACAACATTTTCATGATTTTTGGAGTTACTGCCCCTGAAGGCAACATCCTCTCTGATATCTCCCACCTGAAATTCTTTGTTTTTGCTCGTTTCTCTCATTAGGTTGCGTCACATGAGTCACATTTTACAGCTATGCCCATTAGTTTCGACTGTTTTTTTTTTTGGTGCATCCATGCAGGTAGATAGATAATACGTAGAAAAGAAGCAGAGCAGAGCAGATAATATAGTGCAATAGCACAGGACAAATTGATTGATGATTGATGTACTTCTTCAGCTCATTCACATTGCATGCCAGTTTAATTTGGGGTTTGTCCACTTTTGCGACTAAGGTGGGAAAAATAGGTCCAACCAGAGGATTACAACCACGGTAAAAACCGGCTGAGGCCACCGGCTGGGCGAAACTGGGCAACCCTGGCTGAGTTATGACGCTACGCAAAATGGCCTTGCAGTCGACGTGCTCCTAAACACCAATCCACCACCGAGTTATAACGCTACGGGACTCGACGTAACGCCGGACTCGTACGTCGCCAGGACTGTCGACTCTGGAGACTCGCCAGGCCAACCGACGCCACTACGAGAACTACGTGACGCGCCGCATCCCCGGCAAGCAGGCGGTCGTCGTAATGGCCTGCGAGAACCAGCACATGAACGACGACATGATCCTCGATCCCGGCCTCGTGCTCATATTCGCGCACGGCGTAGAAACCGACACCAATTACCAGGTGGCGGCGTGAGCTGGTGGATTCCGAGTCCTCGGATACCAATTAACAGGGGATGGCGTGAGCTGGTGGATTTCGAGTCCTGACAGATTGGACTAAAGCGTGATCCCCGGCCTCGGCAGCTTGGACCGCCACGTTTGGCCTTCGTGTCCTGAAGGGATGTTTTTATAGGCGGCCTCCGAGTCCTTAAAGGGCCGTCGCTATGCTCTGTATGGGCGATGCGGGAGTTCTTCAAGGACGTCCAAAGGTCACAGACGGTGTTCAACACACAGTCACGATCTCGAAGTAACGGAGAGAGTGGCGGGAGCTGGAATGTCAAACTGCCGACAGTGCATACAAGGCTATTGGATCAGTACTTGAACTAAGTATTGATAGCAGGCTGACAGCAGGCTGACGCCATTTGCCGTCAGGTGTAGTTTGTGACATCGGACTACGCATTGACAGGATCCGCGGTAATCTATGCGAACATTGCCATGGCCAGGTGAATATGCGCAACCAAACCGGGATTCCACCTACACACGGTGGCCCTTCCGCCAGCCAAAGCACGCCCGGCACTTGATGAACCAGAATGATGCTATTTCGTCCAGTTTTCGCCTGGTTCTCTCGTAAGACATCATTTTTTGTCAGTCCTGGTGGTCCTCGTCCATGAGTCGGGATGGTCCTCGGTCAGTAGTCCTGGTCGTCCATCCTCGTCCAGAAGTCAGGATGGTCCTCATCCAGCAGTTCTGATGATCCTAGTTCAACGGTTCTCGTCCAAATGGTTGTCCACTCATCGCCCTAATTGGCGGTTGCTGATGTTGTCAGAGACCTTGTAGGCTGAAATACGAGCATACAAACCGCAATCCGTAGCGTGCACAGCCCAGGTGCTGAGGGCTGTTTTATCGACGGACTGCAGTGGGGCCCAAACACGGATCTTTCCTCTCCAATAGCGGACGCTCCGGCGGAGGAGTGGGATGGTGGCATCGAAGTACGCGAGTTCCCACTCCGGCTCAGCCGAGCCTGACATCATGGGTTCCCCACTCCGGCTCAGCCGAGCCTGACACCACGGGTTCCCCACTCCGGCTCAGCCGAGCCTGACACCACAGATCACGGGTTCCCCACTCCGGCTCAGCCGAGCCTGACACCACGGGTTCCCCACTCCGACTCAGCCAAGCCTGACACCTCGGGTTCCCCACTCCGGCTCAGCCGAGCCTGACACCACAGATCACGGGTTCCCCACTCCGGCTCAGCCAAGCCTGACACCACGGGTTCCCCACTCCGGCTCAGCCAAGCCTGACACCTCGGGTTCCTCACTCCGGCTCAGCCGAGCCTGACACCACGGGTTCCCCACTCCGGCTCAGCCAAGCCTAGCACCACGAGTTATCCACTACGGCTCAGCCAAGCCTGACACCATCAAACATGTGCTGATCAAAACCACACGCATATGTTTGAGAGATCAACCGGCAACTTTCTCGACGACCATATGCTTGTTGGGTCTGAGTGCTGGGCGGCATGTTCGTTGCGGTAGTCCTGGGAGTATTTTCGTCCGGCTGGAATGGCGGACGATGGTTTTGTCCAACTTGAGAACAAGGAAGTGTTTTTAGATTGATGGCTTTTTGATTTAGTGAAATGTTTCGACCTGTTGCGAAGCTCCTTGACCATGTTCTAATAGATGCTACGCGTTATTATGTGCGGTCTTCCCTTCTGTGATAAGTAATGTGCGTTGCAAACTATGTCAGTTGTGCCGTTTGTCTGCTCATTTAGTTATAGTTCTTACTCATCAGCATTAGTATGTGCATCTGTTCTTGCAAGAATGAGTTATGGAGAAACAAATAGATTTAAATGTGGTATTTTCCCGACAATAATGTGGCAACTTTCAGATGTCCTGCGATGACCAGATGTGCTTTGTGTTCCAAGTATGTTGTTATTACTGTCAAGTTTATGGAGAATTGGTTCGGTGCCATGAAATAAACGTCCATGAATTTTCGCGTTTTTTTAAGGGCATATTTTCTCAATTTTTGTCTTGAAATTTGGTACATGAGTATAACTGAACAGTACCACACAACATATATCTCTAATTTCTGTTTGATATCGGGTCATTGACCCGAGGTCACGCCCAATTTTAGGCCGATTTTCCTTGTGTGGGGGCAGTATGCATGTAACCACATTTGTCCCTCTCAATGCATGCAGAAAATAAAAGGTCCATATTCGCTTTCATTGACCTCCGTCAAGTGTCCTGAGAACAGGTCAAGATAGCGTGCGCTGAGTTCCCAATACCTACCTATTTGGACATTCATGTTTTGAGGACTTATTTTGACGTTTCATGGCGTAACTAGTATTACCTTTCGTTGCACGACTTGAATTACGCAATGAACCAAAACTAGGAATCATAGTCCAGGTCATCCTGGATCATTTTCCCAGAATTTCTTAATAAATTTTTTGTTTTGTTTTGGTTCTTGCACACGAAAATATATTGAAATGAACATTACATGCTTACAATTTACCGATGCTTGCAACACGTATACACTATATTTGTGTTTCAGGTCAGGTCATTGACCTAAGATAATTACCAATTTTGGCACATGACACACTATATCACTGTTTTCCATTTGCGCTGTGTAATTAACAATCATATGGAGTACGAGTGCGTGTGGAGTACGTTATGTAACTGTGTATTCTCCAGAAATAGAGATAAATTATTTTGAAAATGAATTTTGTTAAAAAAATTCATCTTGTGTCAAAATTGTTTTAAAGCTAAAACTGCGGTCATTTTCCGTGCCCTATTGGCCCAGGGCTTTGCGATGACACCTGATGATTTCGATCATCCGATTTCACCCCACCCCCACCCAGAGACGGGGTGTGAGAATGTAATCCGAGAGACCGGAGGGGTAATAATCAACAATTATATCCACCATGGCGAATGTCCAGGCAGTAGAAGTAAGTCATCGTTATTTCCATGACGGAAATGCTGCCGAAATACGTTGAGCGTATGCCATGCTGTTCGATGGTTTTTGCCTACTTTGGCTATACCGTGACCTGACAGTGGTCACGGTATAATAGACAGTTAGTCTCTTTCAGTGGTGTCAGCGATAGTTAGTCTATATGGATGCATGCGACTGAGGCCACCACGACCAATACTTCGGTGGCAATCCACTGAAGAAGGCTTCTGGCGTCGTTGCCCCATAGTCCTGGACCACAGACCGCATATCAAGGCGTGCGGCAGGGGACAAATACTGCAGCTGTCCTCTGCCGCCAATGCCCTGGAGTCCTGGACCACAGATGCTCACCGAAGAGAATCGGCACACTCGGCACGGTGGCTCTTGGCACTAGCAGCCACCCGTCGCCAGACGGCCTGCGTGGCTTCCAGGTCTCGGTCGTGGGCCAGGTGTTATTTCGTTATTCAATAATAGTGGTATGCGAACTGAAGATTCAGACTAATGCAGTGGCTCCACTACCCGGTTTGTGCACGAGGCCGTGCCTGGGAAAACAACAATTTGCACGCATTCCTTTTTTTCGAGACGATTTATAATTTTTCTTCATGCACGAATCATGCGATAACTTGCGCACATTTGCTGTTTTCAAATGCTATGTTGACCATCGTATTGTTTTTAGCTGAATGTGAACTGTTATCTCTTATGTTGGATGCACCAAAGACGTTTTTCCCATTTTTGGGCCCCGACGTCATTTGTGTTGATCCCTAGCGCGAGTTTTAGTGACCTCGACACTTCTTGTGGTCCAGCACGTTTGTTGGACCTTTGTCGTGATTGTTGGGGCCACGCATTTTTTTTTCGTTTCACCGGCTTCATTTGTTTTTGGTATTGGTGAGACTTTTGGGGCTACGGTGCGAGCTGTCGAGCTCCTAGTATGATCATCAGGGTCCGAGCTCAAGTTTTTGGAACCCCGAGGCTCAGCGTGATTTTCAAGAGCCCCGGTCCGACATATTGGGGCTCCCATCGTGATATTTATGGACCTCGCCACGACTTTTTATTGATATTTGTATGGTCGCTGTATAATCAATGCAATCGATGCGCTCTTAAATCCAAATAACCAACCAAATTAGTTTTATTTCGTAACATTATAATACGACACAAGTCACATCGAATGACACACACTTGATGCAAATTAAACCCATAGCGACGAATCGCGAGGACTCAAATCAAACATTTGACTTCGACATGTCACTATTTCGAATGATACTTCAGTGTTCACCACTGGCTATTGCTTGAAACCAGATTTGGATAAGTTTGAGAAAACGAATAAAAGAAGCAACTGAAGGATTAGCTTGGCCTTTGTTCTTCAAAAATAGTAATTCGATTCCTTAGCTGTCTGATACTCCATAGCAAGCCACGTGAAATGACGCCTATTTGATGGAAATTGAAGCGATAGCAACCGAACCTCGCGTTCAGTCGATATCGCTTTAACATCAGGCTAATCTTTGATCTAGAAGTTTAACCTTGACATGCACCGATTTGAAATGTTGCACGATGGTTCATCACAGGCTTGATACTTGATTGGTTCATTACAGGTTTGATGCCACAGGCTTGTGTAGGGGTGGCGGCTCTGCCGTCGGTGTGGTGTCGGGGGTGGTGGCGAGTGTGGGTGGTGTGCGGGGTGGGAGTGTATGTGAGTGGATGTGTGGATGTGTGAGTGAGTGGAGTGGGTGTGTACAATGTATTCTGATGCAGCCTAAACTAAACTGAAACTGGAATGGGTGTGTCAATGTATTTTGGATGCAGCCCAAGCTCGAATGGAACTGGAACGGGTGTGCGAAGTGGGTGTGTTCAATGTATTATTGATGCAGCCTAAACTCGAATGGAAACTGGAACTGATTGAACTACTTGAACTGACTTATTGGGGCTTTGACCTAACTCACTCCTTTGTTCATTGTGCCTATGTCAGTGGTGTATTATGTTGTCTTTCACTGCCAATTCCACCACACATCCCCAAACCCCAGCCGTCGTGATGTTGGTTTGAGTTGCCGTCCCTAACACGAATTTATATATGTGCGAGGTCAAAGTTTTGGGAACACCATATAGGTAAGTGGGAGTCTTTAGCCAGATTATAATGAATACGTTGCACGAGAGAATTGATGACAATTAAATTGGTCATTGATTTGAATGATATGTCCGTGTTGGGACTTTTTGGACGCTAGTATTAGTATAATTTTGTGCAATGTTCCGCACGAAATAGGTGCCTGTGTTGAGCCCCAAGCGGCTTCCGCTGATCCTTAAATCTACCTACTCACGTTCATTCCATTCATTCACTTCGCATTCGCTCGCCCCATTCATGCTCTCCTTAACAATTAATTAATTGCTTGGTCCCTAAATTTAGCTCCTGACCCCACACCTTCAGCGGTACACAAGCACAAAGATCGACAGACCAATGCTCTAATTTTGATGGTATTACCGGGCCGAACAAGTAAACTTTTCACTGCCAATCATGGCTGGCCTAGCCATTATCAGCAGCGTTTCTCGCCTGGACAAAGTCTTAACTGCAACAAAGGGCTCATCGTACTGACTCCGAGGGCTGATACAAGTGCTCTGATGTCTCTGACCGACACACCTAGCCTTAAGTTCGATCGATGCCGCGCCGGGCCTTATTCGTCGTACACTTGCGACCAGGTCTGACATATCCGACGGGCGGGCACGGATCCCTACCACGTTGGGCACGTACCCGGTCGTCTTATATCCTAGCCAGCCCCACCTCTTTAGCCTGGGGGTCTTATGGCATGCCAAACCCGTCCATCATACTCCTCGAACTGTCTACACCAACCGTGCCCACGTGCAGAGTTCGGGGGTGGACAAACCACCGGGCAATGTTTTGCCTATACCCTATAGTCCGGCGCCAGACTCAGGCGAACGCAATGTGGTGGCCCCTTTACCGGCCCCTCCCACATGCATACCATGTTCGCCACCTCACCTTCACCTCTGGATCGCAGAGGCCAGCGTGATTTGGCGGTCAAAGATCCAGAGCAGGTGAACTAATACCCCCGAAGTGTCCGTTCATCGCACCCTCTGGCAATCAGGCCTTAGCCAAACGCGCGTCATATATATAACAGCAATAATATTCTAGGCAATTTAACTGGCTTCAACATTCACCACCATCGCCCGGAAACGTTCTGTCCATAGGAGGACGGCTCGCAGATCGGCTGCCTCGCTTATAAATTTACTTTATAGTACAAATTGATATCATGCACATATCCAAGCATAATTGTGTAAATCATTCCACCTTGTCAGGAAGTACTCATGGTACGATCTCCGTCTACGGCCGGCTGTTGATGACCCGGTCAGAGCGCGCGCACCCCTCATCACCCGCGGCACGGCCGCCATTTCAATTCTGGACGTAAATATCCTCCCCTCCTCGCACCTGGTCGCTGAGGTATTTACTACGCGGGCACAGTTTCCATAGGGTCGTAATTCTGACGTCATCCATTGCTGCACTATGTCTTATTTTATCCGGCCTTGCTCTACCGCTCCTCCTGTCCGTCACTGCCGAAATTCCACCACCGGTCTTTGCTGATGCCACTAGATAATTTATATGCTACCCGGGAGACGGATGCGTGTTTGCTACCCGGGAGCGCAGGTGAAAGATGTTAGGGATAGGCTGGAGGGAGTAATGAGGGGAAGTGGAGAGGGTGGAACGGTAATTGTGCAGGTTGGAGTTAACGATGTAGGAAAAAATAATACAGAGGAAACAATGAAAGCCTATAGGGCTTTGATAGGTAGTTTAGCAGGAAGTAGGAAAAGAGGAGTGGTGACATCCATCCTCCCTATGGTCCATGCAAGCATGGAGTGGTATTCGAGGCCATTGGGCTCAATACCAGGGTGGCCAACATTTGTAAGGAGCTTGGGGTGCAGTTCTTGGATTTGTGGGGGGAGTTTTGGGGGAGGACGGAGATGTTTGCTTTAGATGGATTACATCTGAGCAAGAGAGGAGTGGAACTGCTCAGCAATAGGTATGAGGAGGCTCTCAACAGGAAACAGGGAAACTAGGCAGGACATGGGGGGATGTAGCTGATAAAGAGAGAAGCATAGCAAGCAATGGAAGGAATAATTTAGCATGTTTTTATGTCAATGCCAGAAGTGTTAGGAACAAAATTGGGGAACTGCATGCATATATGTTGTCTGAACAGCTAGATTTGGTGTGCATAACAGAAGCATGGGTTAACGAAAGCATGTTTGGAGACAACTTGCAAGAATTTGAATTGACAGGCTACAACATGCATGCCTATCAAAGAGAGGCAAGGATAGGAGGTGGCATTCTCTTGTATGTTAGGCAAGTAATGAAATGTCATTCCATAGAGGATGGAGTACATAGTGCAGGAGTAGAATCTTTGTGGTTAGATATAATTCTGAAGAATGGAACAAAATTTAGGATTGGGGCATTCTATAGACCTCCAGACCAGAATGAAAACACTGACAGGCTGATGCAGGAAGAGATAAGTAGGAGAGTACAGGAGAGAACTATTTTGTTGGGGGATTTCAACATAGCAGGATTGGGAAACAAAACAATAGGTGTAAGCAAATCAGAAAGATGTTTCATGGCTTGTTTTGAGGACAATTTCTTCTTTCAAATGATACACGAGCCTACAAGGGAAAATAAAATATTAGATCTAGTGCTTACTAATGAGGAAAATTTTGTGCAAAATGTTAACGTAGGAGAGACCTTTGGTAATAGTGATCACAACATTATACGCTTCTCATTATATGTTGGAAGGGTAGCAACCAACAGAACATTGATTCCGAATTTTACAAAAGGGAATTACAGTGAGTTCAGGAGCTTCCTAAGTGAAATTAATTGGGAAGTCATATTGAATGGCTTAGATGCTTATGAAATGTGGACAATGATAAAAGATAAGCTATTTCAGGGTCAGGATAGGTTCATTCCCAGTAGGCAAATTAGATCAAACAGGGTTAAGCACCCTTCGTGGCTGACTAGGGAAGTTAAGCAATTACTGGACTCAAAGAAACAAGCATTCAAGAAACTAAAAGATACTAACTCTGGGTTAAACCTAGAATCATATAGAATAGCTAGAAATAAAGTTAGGAGGTGTGTTAGAGCATCTAAAAGACTTGCTGAAATCAACTTTGCTCGAGAATGTTCAGCAGGTAATGCTAAGAGATTCTTTAGCTTCTATAAATTTAAGGCTAAAAAGTGTAGTGTAGGACCACTGGAGGTAGATGGGGAAATAGTGGTTGATGATTGCGACATTGTGGAATCCCTAAGCAAGCAATTCTCATCAGTCTTCACTAAAGATAATTCTGGTACAATAGGAACATCTGTAGGCCATGCCATGGCAGGTGATATGCTGGAGGATCTTACAATAACTACAGAAGCCGTAGAGAAGCAGTTGCAGAATATAAAACCTAATAAAGCTTCCGGACCAGATGAAATATATGCTAGGATCTTAGTAGAGTGTGCTAAAGCTTTAGCAACTCCCCTAGGTATCATTTTCAGGCGATCTATGGAGTATTCAGAAGTACCTGAAGATTGGAGAAATGCAAGTGTAGTACCAATTTTCAAAAAGGGAAATAGGAAGAGTGTAGGAAACTACAGGCCAGTCAGTTTGACCTCATTAGTTTGCAAAGTACTAGAAAAGCTGGTTAAACAGAATGTTCAGATTCATCTTGATAGGCACAACCTTTTAAGGGATACTCAACATGGATTTCGATCTCAAAGGTCTTGTTTAACTAACCTATTGGAGTTCATTGAGTATGTTACCAAAGAAGTAGACAATGAAAGCAGGATGGATGTTGTGTACTTGGACTTTAGCAAAGCTTTTGATAAAGTTCCACATGGAAGGTTAATTCATCAATTACAACAACATGGGATTGTAGGAAAAGTTCTACATTGGATTGAAGCATGGTTGCAGGGAAGGAAACAAAGGGTAGTATTGAATGGATGTAAATCTGGTTGGAAAGATGTTCTGAGTGGAGTGCCACAGGGCTCTGTTCTAGGGCCCCTCCTCTTTATCATCTTTGTGAACAACATTGAAGTAGGGCTGAGGAATAGAGTGTTCAAATTTGCTGATGACATCAAGCTGGTAGGAGTGGCTAACAGCAGAGATCAATCTAGTAATATTCAACTAGATTTGGACGACCTAAAGAGTGGGCTGATCAATGGCAGATGACTTTCAACTATGATAAGTGTAAGGTTATGCATATAGGGTCTGCAGGCGAGACATTCAGTTATAAAATGGGAGGGAGGGAACTGGATGTTATTGAAGAGGAAAGGGACTTAGGTGTGTTGGTCTCAAAAGACCTTAAAGCAGAAAAACAATGTATCTCAGCTAGAAATAGGGCACTCAGAATGCTGGGACTCATTAATAGAAGTGTGAAATATAAGAGCAGGAAGTCATGAAAAAGCTGTACTTAGCATATGTGCGGCCCCACTTGGAGTACTCTGTACAAGCATGGAGCCCCTACCTAGAAAAGGATATAGATATGTTAGAAAGAGTCCAGCGCAAAGCCACTAGACTCGTCAGTGGATTAAGTAACTTAGAATATGGAGAAAGGCTTAATGCATTAGATATGTACTCACTCAAGTATAGGAGATTAAGGGGAGACATGATTGAAATGTACAAAATTGTTAGAGGGCTAGATCAGGTCAATTTGAATGATGCTCTGCAGTTTAGAGTATCCCATAGGGGTCATCAATTCAGGTTAGACAAAATGAGGTGCAGGACAGTTAAACGACAACAGGTCTTCAGTCAAAGGGTTGTTGACCAATGGAATAGGCTGCCTGCTGATGCAGTGGGAGTCCCTCATTGAATGTCTTTAAAAGTAGGGTGGATAAATTTTTAGACAGGAAAATGTTGTTTTTGAATTCTAACTTGTGATGCATGGGATATTGAGTATTTTCACTAGCTATATAGGGTATAACATTATGCTAGTATTATGTTGTACTATATGGGGTGTACCTAGCAGTGGATTTGGCAACTTCCTTTGCGATGTCATACTGATGAGATTGGCTGTGGTGGCACAGGTGGAGGGATTGCATGGGTTTGGAATTGATAGGTGTGAACATGTACTTTCTAATATCTTCTAGACAGGCTTGACCCAGATGGGCCCTTGTGGCCCTTATTAAGCCTTAACACTTTATGACTTTATGACTTTATGACTTTATGACTTTATGACTTTATGACTTTATGACTTTATGCTTACTCTAATATATTTGCCCTTACATACACCGCATCGCATCGCATCGCATTAGGCACACACTGCTCATATACTTCCCGCCATCTCCAACATCTCCGTCCACCTCCTCCACATCTTAAACTTATCCTATTTGGTCCCCCCCCCAATGAGACAGGTCGCTCCCAGCAATGAATTTAGTGAGAAGGCAGAAGCTGCGGAAGAGAATTTAGGTTGGTTCGGTGGGAAAGAGGATGACATGCCGGAAGTTTAGCACTCACATGTCCGATGGTGAGCGGCGAGTGGCCTTGGCTGAGTGCTTCTTCTCCTCCATCCGAAAACTCAGCCATCTGGCCACCGCTGGACGGCCCTCAGGCGTCGGTCCGGCGTCCACCGCCGCGTGTGTTCCAGACCCTTCTCCCTGCGTCTCTCCTTCCTTCCTCCTGTCCGTCTTGTTCTGTTCTGTCCTCTTGAACTTGCTATTGCTCCGCCTCTTTTTTTCCTGTACCCACTCCCAGGGCTTCGGGAGTGAGTTCGCGCTCCTGATTGGTTTTGGGTTTTTTTTTTCTGGCTTGGGTGGCGACGTCTTTATGTCCGGGCCATCGACCTCACGGGTCGATGACCCTTCTTCCGGGGTGCTTGCACCTCCGGTACCCTCGCGGAGGTGCCGAGCCGTTACTCGGTTTGCTCGGATGTTATTGCCGGGACCGCCCTTTGATCTTGAGCGCCGGCGCAACTAGCATGTGCCGTTTGTTGACGGAACCGCCGCTTTGACGTAGGCGCCGGCGCCACATTCGGGCGCTTTCCGGGCAAGTGTTTGTGCTGGATGGGTAAGACGGCCAGGATCTGACTGGATGTCTGGCGGCCTGTTCGGATAGGAAAGTATACAAATTTTGGTGCCGAAAAATGTAACCCTCCTTACACTTGATACCAGATTTTGGCATGATTGGGTGAACACGAAAAACAAAATGGGAGGCGACCGAAGAAACCGGTTTGCGTTGAACCTTCACCGTTAAAGTGGTAAAGTGAGACCTGTGTAGTTCCTTCCAGCGTGTTCAGTGCAGGCAGACACATTTGTGGTAATTGATTCCAATGATCATAAACCCGTCGCTGAATGTCCATGCCAATACAAATACACCTCTGGCGAACTCGTCGCACAATACGCATACGAATATACGACGTTAACTTGACGTACGTGCTTAAGGGTTCCCATGGACTCCCACAATGGTCTTGAAGATACCCAAGGACACACAGGGTCTCATTGGTTGAAGATATTTCAATATACGAGCAGAACAATACAACCTAGGACAGCCTTTTTAATAATTTAAATTTGTTGCATAGCAGAGCGCAATTTTCCACTCAAGCGAAAGCAGATGGTCAAGGTTCACGTCATTCAACAATGGCCTGGAAGCAGACATTTGTAGCGTTTGCTGATTTGCCATTCAGATATTGTGTAACTACAGATAGCCTGTGAAGCTCGTTGATTGGCCAGATCGGCATTCAGTATTTTTGGTGTTTCGCTCGCATATATATTTTCACTCTATAAATGATTAAGTATAATTTTGCGGCGATGATGTTTAGGTAGCTGAGGCTTGGGGATGCGGAAGAAATTGAGGTGGACAAGTCGCCATTTTTTCAGAAATTGGGGGACATGTCCCCTCAGACCCCCAATGGTTACACCCATGCTCTTGAAGACACTGATGCAGAGGGCACAGGTGATATTTGTCCGCTCATGGCAAGGTGTCGCTCAATATTATCAGAAAAGTTGTCGTACAGTGAGGCTCGAGTGCAACCCCTTCTAATTTTTCAGCTAAAGGCGCCGATCCAGATGAAAATGTGCCCCTTATACTCATTAAGTGCACCCCTGGAATTTTTAACCGAAGTCTCCCTTCCAAGACCCTCAAGTGCGTCCCTCTCGAAATCTTCAGCTGAATGTACCCCTGGGGTTCATCCAGTGGTTCCAGACATGCCTTTTCCGTTAAAAAAAAACATCCTGGATCTGCGCCTGCCCTCTTGTCTACGCTTTTGGAAGAGGTCCGGGGCTGATAGAAAGAACTACAATTACAGAGGAAGTCCTGTGCGCACGGATGTTGATTTATGAAAATTATTCGGAACGGAGGCGGAATACAGGACGGCAATGGACAGGTCAAAATTTATTGGTGCATCACACTCCATAGGGTCACATATTATTATTGAAATTATTGGCGGACGGGGCCGGATAAAACCAACATTGATGGGGCACTATCCCCCTCGAAAGTTTAAGGAAACACCCTGCCTGAGCGTCAACCCGTGCCCTGCAGGATGGTCGTGCGGATTCAGGGATGGTCACCGGATTTATGGACATGTCCCCATACAATTTGGAACTCGCGCCCCTCCGGGATGGCTGGAATGCTCGCCTAATATTTTCAACTAGAAGCACCCATCCGGTGTGCTCAAGTGCACACCTCCACCTCCGCTAAACTGATTTTCGACCGAAGGCGCCCCTTCAGGTATTTTCGGAGGGTGCACCGTCTAAGAAATGGCGCCCTCAGACAAATACCCCTCCTCATGACAATTCCTTGGTCCACACCTGATTAGTATATAGGATGCACACACAGTGCACATATGCTGTCAACTACAAACATTCCCAGCGATGCTTCTCAGCGATGTGATGAAAAATGTACATGGGATGCAAACCTTCCTAGCGATTCCCAGCATTTATTGGGTATCCAGGGTCTTAATTACATGGGGTACACATGCCGAATGCCGTACCAAGCTGGCAAAACGATGATACAAGTTAGACACCTGAAAAGCACAATTACTCTATTTTACCAGGTGTTTCAACATTTCTGTCTTTTCGTCATGAACCCAGCATAATTCCAGAGCAAAAATGCACGAGCGGGTGGCGCGCCCAATCCTTTGCCCATGTACCGTCGCTCGGCCGCCTACAGCCGGGACCGGTCGGAATAGGGCGCGGAGCTTGCGGCGGGCGGCGAGTCGGCCGTCTAGTTATCATAGAGGTCAATGGTGATACCACTTGAATAGATTAGAACTGCAGAGGATCATTCATGGCGCAGTAAACAAGCAGCCGAGACGTTTCGTGGCGCATCGGATAAATGACGTCAACCTGCTAATATGACGATGACAGAAGTCTGCAACCGCCTGCTACTTTCTCCAGTTGCCTGCCAATTTCTGCCGCCGGTGTCGCGATCGTCGCGTCTGCCGAGCAAAGATTCTGCCCGAATTCTGCCACGTCTAGAGAGACCTGTAGTGTATATGGTCCCACCAATCCTCCCTGGAAGACGCCAATGGTGTTGAGCCTTGCTGAAATGTGTGCATTACCCAGACTGTCAACGATGTTGACACTCTGGGTATGTTTTTGGAGGGAGGCCGAAAACCACGAAGTATCGATATCGTGGGAGAGTGGATTCATGAGAAGCTTAAAATGGTCTATCATATCGAAACACTTGCTTACAACGAGGAGGCGGAGTAGTGATGTTTTTCCACGATCGCTGGCAGTTAGGATATGATCGGATATGGAAGTTAGCGCTGAATGACGGAGACGGAAACCGTCCTGAGTGGAGACGAAAGATAATTTTGAAACAGGTAGCTGTAGAGTTGCTGGTGGACTGCACGTTCTATGTTTTGAGCTGTGTTAGGGATGATTGAGATGGGAGGGTAACTATATAGCTTAGCATAGTCGCCGGATTTAAAAATTGAAAACAATGGAATACTTACAGGACAAGGTAACTTCTGAATCAGTTAGACTGGAGTTGACCAGGCGGATAAAAAAAACATCGGGCGGATTGCGTCAAAGCCAGGTGTACAACACACATATGCCATCCTCATCGCCGGACTAGCAACTGCTCATGTAAAATATAATGGTCCCCACCCCGTCCAGGGTGAGGCGAACTGAGGCACCCGCGCGAGCAAAGCGACATACCAGTTAAGCGACTCCCCCAGACTTGACACATCGCCGACCATGGGCAGATCCACACCAACAAAAAAGCGTCTAATTATTTGTGTGTCATCTGGGACTACTTTCATCGCCTTCTGCTGCTGAGAATGGTTCCAGTACAACACCAAACCGATCAGTGCGCCAACAAGCCTATGCGTACTAAAGGTACAAATTGCGGGGGCAACTAAAATGTCCAACAGAGAGTTAGAAGAGGAAGGCAGATAGTTAACACAATTATGTGAAAAAGTCTGACAGGAAATCATATATACTCGCTTTAGAAGTAATGTCAGGTTTGTACCCGACATACTTCAGGTTCGCATTGTCAGGTTCGTACCAATCACAAGTAAAGTAATATTGAATGATAATCATGGATGTGAAGAGGCACAATACGATGGTACTGCGCCGGGAGATCCTAAATCCGCAAGGAATGTACATTATGAAAAACACTGAATATTGTAGCATCCTCTTTTTAGCTTGTCGGCCATGTCGGGAACGATGACCACACCATCTGTAGACATCCGGCTCGGGCCACACAAAACCGCTGCGCTGCTGCTGACCGCACAATCCCAGCACAGCCACACTGATATCAGAACGATGCCTATCGAGGCCAGCTGTGACGTCACTCCCCGGCTGGTGCCCCTGGCAGCGACGCTCGTTGGCCTCCAGATGCCAGTAATGACGTTACTGCTCGACTGGTGTCCGTGGCAGCGGCGCCCCTCGACCTGCCGGGCCCAGCTGTGACGTCACTCCTCAGTGTCCGTGATAGCGGCGCCCCTTGACCTCCCGGGCACAGCTGTGACGTCACTCCTCAGTGTCCGTGACAGCGGCGCCCCTCGACCTCCCGTGGACAGCTGTGACGTCACTCCTCAGTGTCCGTGGCAGCGGCGCCCCTTGACCTCCCGGGGCGCCGCTGTGACGTAACTCCTCAGTGTCCGTGGCAGCGGCGCCCCTTGACCTCCCGGAGACAGCTGTGACTTCCCGGGACGCCGCTGTGACCTCCCGGGGACAGCTGTGACCTCTCGGGGACAGCTGTGACGTCACTCCTCAGTGTCCGTGACAGCGACATCTGCTGGCCTTCCGAGGCCGGATCTCTCGCCCTCTGTTTCTCCCTTTCTCTCTGTCTCTCGATCTCTCTGTCTCTCGATATCTCTGTCTCTCTGTATCTGTCTCTCTGTCTCTCTGTCCCTCTGTCTCTCTGTCTCTCTGTCTCTCTGTCTTTGTCTTTGTCCCCGCCTCTTCTAAATCTACTTCTGGCTCTGGTTCGTCTTGAAATCATCGAGCAGTGGCTTTACACGGCTGGGTCGTCCGTTGACTGCGCTGCCGCCGGGTCTGGCGCCGACCTGTCAGGTCCGCGCCCCCTTTTCCTCATCAGTCAGGTCCGCCGACACTGCTCCGACATCAGTCAGGTCCGCCGACACTGCTCCGACATCAGTCAGGTCCGCCGACACTGCTCCGACATCAGTCAGGTCCGCCGACACTGCTCCGACATCAGTCAGGTCCGCCGACACTGCTCCGACATCAGTCAGGTCCGCCGACACTGCTCCGACATCAGTCAGGTCCGCCGACACTGCTCCGACATCAGTCAGGTCCGCCGACACTGCTCAGACATCAGTCAGGTCCGCCGACACTGCTCCGACATCAGTCAGGTCCGCCGACACTGCTCCGACATCAGTCAGGTCCGCCGACACTGCTCCGACATCAGTCAGGTCCGCCGACACTGCTCCGACATCAGTCAGGTCCGCCGACACTGCTCCGACATCAGTCAGGTCCGCCGACACTGCTCCGACATCAGTCAGGTCCGCCGACACTGCTCCGACATCAGTCAGGTCCGCCGACACTGCTCCGACATCAGTCAGGTCCGCCGACACTGCTCCAGACATCAGTCAGGTCCGCCGACACTGCTCCGACATCAGTCAGGTCCGCCGACACTGCTCCGACATCAGTCTGGTCCGCCGACACTGCTCCGACATCAGTCAGGTCCGCCGACACTGCTCAGACATCAGTCAGGTCCGCCGACACTGCTCCGACATCAGTCAGGTCCGCCGACACTGCTCCGACATCAGTCAGGTTGACACTGCTCCGACATCAGTCAGGTCCGACCCGACACTGCTCGACATCAGTCAGGTCCGCCGACACTGCTCAGACATCAGTCAGGTCCGCCGACACTGCTCCGACATCAGTCAGGTCCGCCGACACTGCTCAGACATCAGTCAGGTCCGCCGACACTGCTCAGACATCAGTCAGGTCCGCCGACACTGCTCCGACATCAGTCAGGTCCACAAATACTGCTCCGACATCAGTCAGGTCCGCCGGCACTGCTCCGACATCAGTCAGGTCCGCCGACACTGCTCCGACATCAGTCAGGTCCGCCGACACTGCTTCGACATCAGTCAGATCCACAAACACTGCTCCGACATCAGTAAGGTCCGCCGACACTGCTTCGACATCAGTCAGGTCCGCCGACACTGCTCCGACATCAGTCAGGTCCACCGACACTGCTCAGACATCAGTCAGGTCCGTTGACACTGCTCCGACATCAGTCAGGTTTGCTGAATGGTCCGACATCGGGCACTGAGCTGGCAGGTCATAGTGTACCTGAGCTGCCGTCGAGTCCGCTGGCACTGCCCCGACATCAGTCAGGTCGGCAGGTACTGAGCTGACAAGTCACAATGTCCCTAAGCTTCCATCAGGTCGGCGGATACTCAGTTGACAGGCCGCAGTGTGCCTGAGCTGCCGTCAGGTCGGCGGGTACTCAGTTGACAGGCCGCAGTGTGCCTGAGCTGCCGTCAGGTCAGCGGGTACTCAGTTGACAGGCCGCAGTGTGCCTGAGCTGCCGTCAGGTCAGCGGGTACTCAGTTGACAGGCCGCAGTGTGCCTGAGCTGCCGTCAGGTCGGCGGGTACTCAGTTGACAGGCCGCAGTCTGCCTGAGCTGCCGTCAGGTCGGCGGGTACTCAGTTGACAGGCCGCAGTGTGCCTGAGCTGCCGTCAGGTCAGCGGGTACTCAGTTGACAGACCGCAGTGTGCCTGGGCTGCCGTCAGCACGTCACCGGCGCGCCAGCCGGATGTAGACGGAGAAAGTGATGCATGCGAGTCGTGACTCAGAGTTCTCCGAGGGCATGCATTCCATTCTGTGACACCACGGCGAGTGGCTCATGCAATTCCAGGTGCAGTCAAACAGTCCTGCACAGAAGTACCGGTACATTGCAGGATCACTCACAGCGATCATTTGTGCTGCTGGCAGCAAACTTGTGCATTTTTTAAAGCAGTGGTATGACCTCGAGAAGGGCTGCTGACCCTGCAGCACCGTCACCGGCGTCGGCGAACGCCCCAAAGGCGGCGGAGATCCCGCCCCAAGATTTCAGTATCGCTGAATGCCAAAGGAGCTGCGCAATGGGCAGCTGCCATTGGCGACGGACGTAGGCGCCGGACGGCAGTGCCAGCCACGGATACTGGACGGCAGTGCCAACCACGGATACTGGACGGCAGTGCCAACCACGGATACTGGACGGCAGTGCCAACCACGGTTACTGGACGGCAGTGCCAACCACGGTTACTGGACGGCAGTGCCAACCACGGATACCGGACGGCAGTGCGAACCTCGGATACCGGACGGCAGTGCCAACCTCTGATACTGGACGGCAGTGTCAACCTCGGATACCGGGTGGCAGTGCCAACCGCGGATATCGGATGGCAGTGCCAACCTCGGATACCGGGCGGCAGTGCTAACCAAGGATACCGGGTGGCAGTGCCAACCACGGATACCGGACGGCAGGGCTAACCACGGATATAGGACTGCGGTGTTGGTCACGGATATCCAACGGCAATATCATATCGGATGAATATCGGACGACATTACTAACCACGGATATCGGACGACAGTGATTGCCACGGATATTGAACAGCAGTGCTGGTACTTCACACACACATGGCGGCATAGCGAAGTAGGTGGAGAACCATAAAAGACCGTGGACGGATCTTCCATTGTTGTGCACTTCTCGTATTTTCGATTGCTTTCCAGTGGGGTTTTAGGGCATTTTCACCTCTCGCCTTCTGCTTTCCGTATCGATAGTCACACACTTGTTTTGCGTGATGGTTGTCTTTTTAGAACTGAATCCTTTAAAGAAACCCAACGCTTTCCAGCAGGAAAATGCCAATCGCTCTCGTGAGGGTAGGGAGGTAAAATAACAGTATAATGATTGCACAACCAAGTACCAACCCAAAACGTACCGCTATCTCCGTGGAATCCTGCGCCCACCGAATAGAAGTACGGATACGTACGTGTAGAATAAAAATTGGACGCATAGCTGACATCAGGACTTTATTGAGCATCCGACTTATCCAACAGCATTCCGTTGACGTACACATCCATGACTAGACCCAGTTGCATAGTACACACACAATAACAAGGGTATATTGCAAAGGAAATACCAATTAATGTGAACGTGTCTTTCAGGGAGCATAGCAGGCACATGTGACGACCGACATCAGCAGTGACACGAGCCACAACGACGTGAAGCTACCGTGATAAACACCATTATACACTCTGCACGGGGCAAGAGCGAATGCGGTCGTCTCTGTACACGCGGCGGATCATAACACACACACACATTACGGTTCCCATCGTCAGGGGAAGTTGAAGTGTTAAACGTTTCCTTTCATAGATTTCCCCAAAGTGGGAGCAGCAATGCAAGACTAAGCAATGTGTTCTTGTGCCGAGCTCAGGGCTGGGTATGACGGCGTCCCAGCCACTCTGTCGCCGCAGAGTCATCGGGACTGCAGTCAGTCATACTCCTGTCCAGCCACACCACCGAGACACCAGTCACAATAGTCAGTCATACTCCTGTCCAGCCACACCACCGAGACACCAGTCACAATAGTCAGTCATACTACTGCCCAGCCACACCACCAAGACACCAGTCACAATGGTCAGTCATACTCCTGTCCAGCCACACCACCGAGACACCAGTCACAATAGTCAGTCATACTCCTGTCCAGCCACACCACCGAGACACCAGTCACAATAGTCAGTCATACTCCTGTCCAGCCACACCACCGAGACACCAGTCACAATAGTCAGTCATACTACTGCCCAGCCACACCACCAAGACACCAGAAAAGTCACAATAGTCAGTCATACTCCTGTCCAGCCACACCACCGAGACACCAGTCACAATGGTCAGTCATACTCCTGTCCAGCCACACCACCGAGACACCAGTCACAATAGTCAGTCATACTACTGCCCAGCCACACCACCAAGACACCAGTCACAATGGTCAGTCTTACTCCTGTCCAGCCACACCACCGAGACACCAGTCACAATGGTCAGTCATACTCCTGTCCAGCCACACCACCGAGACACCAGTCACAATGGTCAGTCATACTCCTGTCCAGCCACACCATCGAGACACCAGTCACAATGGTCAGTCTTACTCCTGTCCAGCCACACCACCGAGACACCAGTCACAATAGTCAGTCATACTCCTGTCCAGCCACACCACCGAGACACCAGTCACAATAGTCAGTCATACTCCTGTCCAGCCACACCACCGAGACACCAGTCACAATAGTCAGTCATACTACTGTCCAGCCTTTCTTTTCCACACACCATCAGAACCAGTCACAATGGTCATCTTACTACTGCCCAGCCACACCACCGAGACACCAGTCACAATAGTCAGTCTTACTACTGCCCAGCCACACCACCGAGACACCAGTCACAATGGTCAGTCTTACTACTGCCCAGCCACACCACCGAGACACCAGTCACAATAGTCAGTCTTACTACTGCCCAGCCACACCACCAAGACACCAGTCACAATGGTCAGTCTTACTACTGCCCAGCCACACCACCGAGACACCAGTCACAATGGTCAGTCTTACTACTGCCCAGCCACACCACCGAGACACCAGTCACAATAGTCAGTCTTACTACTGCCCAGCCACACCACCGAGACACCAGTCACAATGGTCAGTCTTACTCCTGTCCAGCCACACCATCGAGACACCAGTCACAATGGTCAGTCTTACTACTGCCCAGCCACACCACCGAGACACCAGTCACAATAGTCAGTCTTACTACTGCCCAGCCACACCACCGAGACACCAGTCACAATGGTCAATCAGTCTTACTACTGCCCAGCCACACCACCGAGACACCAGTCACAATAGTCAGTCTTACTACTGCCCAGCCACACCACCGAGACACCAGTCACAATAGTCAGTCTTACTACTGCCCAGCCACACCACCGAGACACCAGTCACAGTAGTCAGTCTTACTACTGCCCAGCCACACCACTGAGACACCAGTCACAATAGTCAGTCTTACTACTGCCCAGCCACACCACCGAGACACCAGTCACAGTAGTCAGTCTTACTACTGCCCAGCCACACCACTGAGACACCAGTCACAATAGTCAGTCTTACTACTGCCCAGCCACACCACCGAGACACCAGTCACAATAGTCAGTCTTACTCCTGTCCAGCCACACCACCGAGACACCAGTCACAATGGTCAGTCTTACTACTGCCCAGCCACACCACCGAGACACCAGTCACAATGGTCAGTCTTACTACTGCCCAGCCACACCACCGAGACACCTGTCACAGTGGTCAGTCTTACTACTGCCCAGCCACACCATCGAGACACCAGTCACAATGGTCAGTCTTACTACTGCCCAGCCACACCACCAAGACACCTGCCACAGTGGTCAGTCTTACTACTGCCCAGCCACACCACCGAGACACCTGTCACAGTGGTCAGTCTTACTACTGCCCAGCCACACCATCGAGACACCAGTCACAATGGTCAGTCTTACTACTGCCCAGCCACACCACCAAGACACCAGTCACAGTGGTCAGTCTTACTACTGCCCAGCCACACCATCGAGACACCAGTCACAATGGTCAGTCTTACTACTGTCCAGCCACACCACCGAGACACCTGTCACAGTGGTCAGTCTTACTACTGCCCAGCCACACCACCAAGACACCAGTCACAATGGTCAGTCTTACTACTGCCCAGCCACAACACCAAGACACCAGTCACAGTGGTCAGTCTTACTACTGCCCAGCCACACCACCGAGACACCAGTCACAGTGGTCAGTCTTGCTCCTCCCCATACATAATCAGTCACCAGTTACCAGTCGCAGTGGTCAGCCTTAATTAGTCACCAGTCCACAATCAGTTACCAGTCGCAGTGGTCAGTCTTAATTAGTCACCAGTCCACAATCAGTCACCAGTTACCAGTCGCAGTGGTCGGTCTTAATTAGTCACCAGTCCACAATCAGTCACCAGTTACCAGTCGCAGTGGTCAGTGACAGTCGCAGTGGTCAGTGACAGTCGCAGTGGTCAGTGACAGTCAGTTGCCAGAGACATCGGTCGCCAGAGCACGCTCAGTGATGTCGCGGCTGCCGTGGGATGACAGACGCTGCCAACAACACGCTTCAATAACATCGGTGGTAAACCGTACAAGGTCGGCGCGTGCGAGAATACTCGTTACGAGCGTAACGGAAGGCGGCGCGGGTCTCCTACGGTAGATATCCACCCAGACCCAACCGACACGCCATTAAAGCCGTAGTTGATTTTCGTTGCAGAGTTTCGCGTTCTAATGTCTCATTCGGTGTCCAATATGCTTTTTAATTTGGGCTTATCAGTTTTCATCCAAACATTTGTGTAATCTTTGCTCAAGGAAAGGGGACCACAACAACATTTCGGTTCATGGCCAACTTTCAACGGCGTTTGCCGTTGTAATAAAATGCCTCCAGTTTAACTCTCACTCAGAGCCAGATCAGCCATTTTCATTCTGAGATATACCTGCATCGCAATATTTCGCCGTCGCCTACATCACAGTCACAAATCGAAGCAAACAGCTGACTTGACAACAGCTGACAGCTAATCACTTCGCAGCCGGCTATTGCGCCACGGACACACTTCAGATTAAGAACACATCCTCGTCATCGCTGCCCATGCCGTTGAGCAGCGGCAGGGGTGGTGCCTGCTGACTCCTGGGCCTCCTCTCGTCAGCAGCACGATCCTTTGTGGACAACCGCACAGACTCCCGGCTCTTGCTCCAGCGTACAAACTGCCGGCGCCAGAATGGTGAGCCCACAGAAACACGCATTGGAAAGGTGAACAAGTCTGAACCAGTTTTGAAAGGTGAACACGTGAACAAACTTCATGCAAGATCTGGAAGAGTATGGATGCGTTGACGGTTATGTTTTACACATTAATTTGATCTGAGCCACATATGTAGAGCGCCGGTTATGGCAACTATGTTGAAATGTGTGTTCAATAACGGTGATAGATTTTAAGATGCCGTGGAAATGCAACGTGATTGTTTGCAAGTTGAAACTCCCAATATCACCTCGGCACCAAATATCAATTTTGCGCTGGTTATGTCACTGGAATTCGATTAAGAGCCTGCGCCTTGGTAGTGCCGTTGAGCTCTGTGTTGTTGCTGACTTTGTGCTGCTGTCAACTCTGCTTTCTTAATATGATGCGCACAAAGGTTGAAGGTTGATACGCTCAATTATTTGATAATTTAGAAGCCAAGGTATATGATTTTGTTCAACCAGGTCAAGCCAGACCAGGTCGTGTCCGCTTGGTTCTGTAGGTTGTAACCCATTGCAGTTTAACCCAATTTACCTTGAGTGCTTGTATTTGTGACCTTATCTACCTGTATGCTATAGTTTTCCGTCTTCATTTTCATACTATTTTAGATCATTATCTCTAATAGCAATCGAGATACAGAGGGTGGGCTGGGACTCGCTAAATGTCATCCCCTTTTGCTGCTCTTCGGGACTGGAGGCCGTCCAACGTGGTATGCGTGTTAACCTCCTCTCATGAGACAGTTTCATCACTTGCACCGGAAAAAAGGTACGCGGCAGCGCTCAGGAATATCTAACGGTACATCTTTTACGCATTCTTCGCCGAATAAAATACCACCGCCTGCAGTTAGTTGCCGAGTGAGCGTGTGGCGAAGCTATTGCCTGCAGCTGCGTCTCGTCAGTCGTCCGCTGCTGGCCTGTGCCGTCCGGTTGGGTCGTTAGCACTGGCCGGACAGGCGGCGCGCAGTCTCACGCAGTCTCACAGCTATATGTCCAAATCGGCTGCGCCCCTGGGTATCTCTTGCCCAGAGTAGATGGTTTTGCGTGACGCACCACCCATGCGGCCGAGTGCTACAGCATTCATAAAAAAGACCAAGCCTTGTTGGGCGAAACACGAGCGCACCCTCGTAAGTTCCATGTCATCAGACCTCAGTTGTTCTGAAGTACTTTTCGGAACATTGAGATCACCTTTCGATATTTTCCACCCATTGCAATGATTCTATACAGGCATTCCAGTAAAGTGGCTGTGACCAACACTTGTGTGATAGCAGAGCATGCTTCAAGCCTGAAGCCGACTCGGTAATAATCAGAAGTTATCCCAGAGGAGTTCGGGAAGTAAAATATCACACGTGGCGCTCACATTTCTCGCTGTAAACGTTGTGAGGCACAAAAGGCATTAGAACATCAACTAATGTGAAATAATGTATGGGAAAAAAGAGGCCAGAGCTCGCAACTTAAAGCACCAACTGTTGCGTAAAGCTTCACGTCTGTATTTATTCCGTGATTCTAGGACGCGTCGTCGCCAAGCTTGTGCACGGATTGGCTACAATTTCTGCTTAGCATATGCCTGAGCATTTTGGCACCTATTAGATTTTAACCCGAATCCATAAATATGAACTCTGTCGCCTTACCAACTGTGGTACGCAGGATAACCGGAGCAGCTCAGTTTGAAAGAGAGGGCTCAAGTCGCCTGCCGAGAAACTGCCTCTGAGTGTGGTATCACTCACCGGTCGCTTGTCGGAGAACTGCCTCTCTGGGTGTGAAGTCACTCACCGGTCGCTTGTCGGAGAACTGCCTCTGGGTGTGAAGTCACTCACCGGTCGCTTGTCGGAGAACTGCCTCTGGGCGTGGTGTCACTCACCGGTCGCTTGTCGGAGAACTGCCTCTGGGCGTGGTGTCACTCACCGGTCGCTTGTCGGAGAACTGCCTCTGGGCGTGGTGTCACTCACCGGTCGCTTGTCGGAGAACTGCCTCTGGGCGTGGTGTCACTCACCGGTCGCTTGTCGGAGAACTGCCTCTGGGTGTGGTGTCACTCACCGGTCGCTTGTCGGAGAACTGCCTCTGGGCGTGGTGTCACTCACCGGTCGCTTGTCGGAGAACTGCCTCTGGGCGTGGTGTCACTCACCGGTCGCCTGCCGGGGAACTGCCTGCCGACTCGTGCGGTCGGTGTGAGACGCTTCCTCAGTACCAGACTGTAGTCGTCAGGCACTGGCCAGTCACGCCGCGTCACCAACGGACAGTCCTCGGCATGTAGCTTACGCTCGTAGTTGGGCGCGCGGCACACCTGAGCGAGCACTCGTATCATGTATGAGACACACCTGAGCGAGCACTCGTATCATGTATGAGACACACCTGAGAGGGCACTCGTGTCATGTATGAGACACACCTGAGCGAGCACTCGTATCATGTATGAGACACACCTGAGAGGGCACTCGTATCATGTATGAGACATCTGAAAGGGCACTCGTATCATGTATAAGACACACCTGAGAGGGCTCTCGTGGCATGCATGAGACATCTGAAAGGGCACTCGTATCATGTATAAGACACACCTGAGAGGGCTCTCGTGTCATGCATGAGACATCTGAAAGGGCACTCGTATCATGTATAAGACACACCTGAGAGGGCACTCGTGTCATGTATGAGACATCTGAAAGGGCACTCGTATCATGTATAAGACACACCTGAGAGGGCACTCGTGTCATGTATGAGACACACCTGAGAGGGCACTCGTGTCATGTATGAGACACACCTGAGAGGGCACTCGTGTCATGCATGAGACACACCCAAGACTATTCCTGCCATGCATGAGACACACCTGAGACTATTCGTGCAATGCATGAGACACACCTGAGACTATTCGTGCAATGCATGAGACACACCTGAGACTATTCGTGTCGGGGCTGCTCTCGTATGTTTTGGCGCTTTGGCTAGCAGTGCTTGCCAAGACAACTTGTGAGAAATATACTTATCCAAAGAAGCACAGGAATAACGGAGAAAGAACACACTATATTTAACACTTAACCCTGACTAAATAAACACTATACGAAGGTATCGCAAGGTAAAAGTGATGCTCGTAGTACCAGGAGCAAAAAAAAGAAGATCCTGGAACCGTACACAGAAAAAGGGATTGTTCACGATAGCTAACGCATCGCCAATGTGACCATGCGTCGGTGGTGCACCGCCGCCGCACCTGCACACGTGCGGCCGCGGCAGTGTGCCGGCCCGCCTACCTCGTACAGAGAGAATACACTGGCCTTCTCGGCGGAGTTGTAGGTGTTGAGGAGCAGCTGGATTAACTCCTCCGCCGTGGTTCGCTGCGAGATCTGCAGACTTGTGCACTGAGACTGGAACGGACAACAGCCCTCCTCATTCATGCGGGGAAGCATGGGCAAAGTGCTGAGCGCAATGTTCGTCCAGCAATCATCCATCGGAGCGTTGGTGGGAAACATTCAATCTAAAGTGGTATTATTCATTTGTTGCGCAGGAAGCAGGAACCGAGTGACGGGGCACCCTCCCTCCCCGTTCTAGACGAGGTTAGATTGACCGCATGACTTTGTATGGAACGAATTGACTTCGAAATGGCTCTTGCGAGTCTTCCCCTCCCACTCTCAACTTCGTGACAGCTATCGTATCACGGCCCATTGTTGCTGTGCATTGCACAATTTTCGGTTTTATCTGCACATGCAGTGTATTTGCCACAATTTTAAAATTGAAACACGGAAATATGTCCTCTAACTTTACTAGCTGCGTGCTGTAGTGTTGTTGTAGTGTTTGAGAGGTGCTTCTCTGATCATACATATTAACACTGGGTATGCTGAATTGCTCACGCTATGTCGCTCAAGACGTACGAGAAAGACGAAAGTGATACAAATCAAATGGAAGTCCCTGTTCATGTCGGTGAATGATGAGAGAATAATACCAACATCAGAATACATTAAGCTTGAACAGTTCAACTCAATTCTTATTCTAAGTGAACCAGTCAACAGTTCTCACAATCTTACCATGGGCATCACAACGCTGTCAAAAATGTTGACCTGATATCCTTGCTTGACTCGTATCGTAAACCTGCGAATAAACATATTAACCGATGAACGCTGATTCATGGACAGCACAGATTCGTCCGGAACGACCAAGCTAGCTTACCATTGGCACCACGGAACTTGTGAGCGTGAACACATTTTGCACACGTGATGTCAATGAACCGAATCGAATACGTTTTAAGATGCTAACAATGCTTTATGCATTATCTCCATTTTATGAAGTTACCCTACAATTAAAGTGTAATACCATGCATTTTGGACGGATGTCATCTACCACACGTGCATACATCAACCACACGATCTACGACAATATGCAAGATGTGGCATCCGCCTTCCCACAGATTTGTAATGGACATGGTACGTGCTTCGCTACATACAGAAAAACAAAAGAAACGCAAGTAAACATAATAACAGAAACACGATGAACGGTAAGTTTCCGGATTAACTTTTTTGTGCGGACGGCTCCCGTATTAACAGCCTGTTCTTCTTGTAATGTTGCAATTTCCGGATGTCCATTTCACTCCATTTAGAGGGCATCACCTGCCGACTGTGACCATCTCGTGACCCACAGACCACATGGCACCATGTCGCGCCACTTCCGCCGGCGATGGGTGGCGCGGGAAGTGTGGCGGCCGCCGCACGTGAGAACGACAGCCGGACGACGCGTGTCACGGCCACCACAGTCGCCGGCGGCCGTGGTGGCGTGGGCGGCCGACTTTTTACCGCGTCCCCGCCACCTATCGGGACTTGCAGGCGTGTGTGTATGTGTGTGTGTGTGCGTGTGCGTGTGCGTGTGCGTGTGCGTGTGCGTGTGCGTGTGCGTGTGCGTGTGCGTGTGCGTGTGCGTGTGCGTGTGCGTGTGCGTGTGCGTGTGCGTGTGTGTGTGTGTGTGTGTGTGTGTGTGTGTGTGTGTGTGTGTGTGTGTGTGTGTGTGTGTGTGTGTGTGTGTGTGTGTGTGTGTGGTGGTGCGGTGGTGCGGTGGTGCGGGTGACCGTTAGGCAGGGCGTGGTGCTGGCTCACCTGGCGTCGACGCGAGGGTAGCAGGCCTGCAGCTGGGCCGGCCGTGAATCGTCGTCCAACACGAGTACGGTCCGCACGGCGGCATCTGCAACGTGACAGTACCGCCACATCACACGCGGTGGTGGGGAAGGTGTACAGCGTCTGTAACGTGACTGTACCGCCACATCACACGCGGTGGTGGGGAAGGTGTACAGCGTCTGTAACGTGACTGTACCGCCACACCACACGCGGTGGTGGGGAAGGTGTACAGCGTCTGTAACGTGACTGTACCGCCACATCACACGCGGTGGTGGGGAAGGTGTACAGCGTCTGTAACGTGACTGTACCGCCACATCACACGCGGTGGTGGGGAAGGTGTACAGCGTCTGTAACGTGACTGTACCGCCACATCACACGCGGTGGTGGGGAAGGTGTACAGCGTCTGTAACGTGACTGTACCGCCACATCACACGCGGTGGTGGGGAAGGTGTACAGCGTCTGTAACGTGACTGTACCGCCACATCACACGCGGTGGTGGGGAAGGTGTACAGCGTCTGTAACGTGACTACCGCCACACCACACGCGGTGGTGGGGAAGGTGTACAGCGTCTGTAACGTGACTGTACCGCCACACGACACGCGGTGGTGGGGAAGGTGTACAGCGTCTGTAACGTGACTGTACCGCCACACCACACGCGGTGGTGGGGAAGGTGTACAGCGTCTGTAACGTGACTGTACCGCCACATCACACGCGGTGGTGGGGAAGGTGTACAGCGTCTGTAACGTGACTGTACCGCCACATCACACGCGGTGGTGGGGAAGGTGTACAGCGTCTGTAACGTGACTGTACCGCCACATCACACGCGGTGGTGGGGAAGGTGTACAGCGTCTGTAACGTGACTGTACCGCCACATCACACGCGGTGGTGGGGAAGGTGTACAGCGTCTGTAACGTGACAAACGCGGTGGAGAGAAGGTGTAAAGCGTCTGTAACGTGACTGTACCGCCACATCACACGCGGTGGTGGGAGGTGTACAGCGTCTGTAACGTGACTACCGCCACACCACACGCGGTGGTGGGGAAGGAGAACAGCGTCTGTAACGTGACTGTACCGCCACACCACACGCGGTGGTGGGGAAGGTGTACAGCGTCTGTAACGTGACTGTACCGCCACATCACACGCGGTGGTGGGGAAGGTGTACAGCGTCTGTAACGTGACTACCGCCACACCACACGCGGTGGTGGGGAAGGTGAGCAGCGTCTGTAACGTGACTGTACCGCCACACCACACGCGGTGGTGGGGAAGGTGTAACAGCGTCTGTAACGTGACTGTACCGCCACACCACACGCGGTGGTGGGGAAGGTGTACAGCGTCTGTAACGTGACTGTACCGCCACATCACACGCGGTGGTGGGGAAGGTGTACAGCGTCTGTAACGTGACTGTACCGCCACATCACACGCGGTGGTGGGGAAGGTGTACAGCGTCTGTAACGTGACTGTACCGCCACATCACACGCGGTGGTGGGGAAGGTGTACAGCGTCTGTAACGTGACTGTACCGCCACATCACACGCGGTGGTGGGGAAGGTGTACAGCGTCTGTAACGTGACTTAGTACCGCCACACCACACGCGGTGGTGGGGAAGGTGTACAGCGTCTGTAACGTGACTGTACCGCCACATCACACGCGGTGGTGGGGAAGGTGAACAGCGTCTGTAACGTGACTGTACCGCCACATCACACGCGGTGGTGGGGAAGGTGTACAGCGTCTGTAACGTGACTGTACCGCCACATCACACGCGGTGGTGGGGAAGGTGTACAGCGTCTGTAACGTGACTGTACCGCCACATCACACGCGGTGGTGGGGAAGGTGAACAGCGTCTGTAACGTGACTGTACCGCCACACCACACGCGGTGGTGGGGAAGGTGTACAGCGTCTGTAACGTGACTGTACCGCCACATCACACGCGGTGGTGGGGAAGGTGTACAGCGTCTGTAACGTGACTGTACCGCCACATCACACGCGGTGGTGGGGAAGGTGAACAGCGTCTGTAACGTGACTGTACCGCCACACCACACGCGGTGGTGGGGAAAGTGTACAGCGTCTGTAACGTGACTGTACCGGCACATCACACGCGGTGGTGGGGAAGGTGAACAGCGTCTGCAACGTGACTGTACCGCCACATCACACGCGGTGGTGGGGAAGGTGTACAGCGTCTGTAACGTGACTGTACCGCCACATCACACGCGGTGGTGGGGAAGGTGTACAGCGTCTGTAACGTGACTGTACCGCCACATCACACGCGGTGGTGGGGAAGGTGAACAGCGTCTGTAACGTGACTGTACCGCCACATCACACGCGGTGGTGGGGAAGGTGTACAGCGTCTGTAACGTGACTGTACCGCCACATCACACGCGGTGGTGGGGAAGGTGAACAGCGTCTGTAACGTGACTGTACCGCCACATCACACGCGGTGGTGGGGAAGGTGTACAGCGTCTGTAACGTGACTGTACCGCCACACCACACGCGGTGGTGGGGAAGGTGTACAGCGTCTGTAACGTGACTGTACCGGCACATCACACGCGGTGGTGGGGAAGGTGAACAGCGTCTGCAACGTGACAGTACCGCCACATCACACGCGGTGGTGGGGAAGGTGTACAGCGTCTGTAACGTGACTGTACCGCCACATCACACGCGGTGGTGGGGAAGGTGAACAGCGTCTGTAACGTGACTGTACCGCCACACCACACGCGGTGGTGGGGAAGGTGTACAGCGTCTGTAACGTGACTGTACCGCCACATCACACGCGGTGGTGGGGAAGGTGTACAGCGTCTGTAACGTGACTGTACCGCCACACCACACGCGGTGGTGGGGAAGGTGTACAGCGTCTGTAACGTGACTGTACCGCCACACCACACGCGGTGGTGGGGAAGGTGAACAGCGTCTGTAACGTGACTGTACCGCCACATCACACGCGGTGGTGGGGAAGGTGTACAGCGTCTGTAACGTGACAGTACCGCCACATCACACGCGGTGGTGGGCAGCGTTGGAAAAGCGGCCCTTTTTTAACTTTTGCCATCCAAAGAATTATACACTCCAGAAAAAAATACACTTTTTGCATTGCTGGATGAAGACATGCTTAACTAGCAAGACAGTTAGATGTCATTATACAATCGTGATAACTTGGGTGGAGAGGAAGATTCGGTCATACTGGGTCCCCTGCCACATAAAGTTTCCAGTATAATTGAGGATAATACACATTTGCTATTTCAGGTCATCTTTATGCACATTCCAAGAGGAGGCAGGAGTGGAGCCAAAAATGAGATGACAGCCATATTGGAAGAATATCAGCTTGCTAGCAAGCACAAGTACAACAGATGTCAACAGATGGCAAAATATGGATCACTGCAGTCTGAATGTGATCTTAATACCACTGAACATTCCATATTTCATAACATTCCATCTTCCATATTATTCCATAACATTCCTTTCGTGCATGCATGATTTCTGGTGAAGTGCAGGTGAATTAATAAACAGCCACCAATGCATTAATATGTATGTTCTCCACTTGTGGAATAACCTCAGAACAGAGTCCAGATGTGCCCAGAAGAATGTATGGATGAACACCAAGAGCTAGAGTTGCATCCACACAACTGGTAAGCTACAAAGTGTAGGACGTCCCCCAAATCCCTAAAATACTGGTGGATATGAGCCATGTTTTGCCACAGCATAGGAATTTTCATGGGCATTATTACTTTTCCACAACGTTTTGCACACATTTTACCTCCATGAAGCATACAAAGGTATTAGGTTTGGCTAAGTTATGCTATATTATTTTTTTGGCATGTTAGCCATTCATTAAATTCCTTTGGGCATCATTGAGGATTGTAAAAAAAAAGTTTTTGAATTAAAAACCACTCAGGCTAGCATAGGCTGTTCGGTTAGAATAGGCCATTTAGTTTTAATTTGTAAAGGAAAAAAATGCTTAGAAATTTCCATTCAAAAAGGCTTTTTTGCATCCATTTAGGCTGCAGCTTTTTTCTTCATTTTTAACATTACATTGTATGGTATATTTCACAACCAAACCCAAGCCACTTTTTTGGGGTGTCATTTTGCTACCCAACTGCACTTGCCAAAAAAATGTGTGGTCACATCATGTAAGTACCTACATTATGAACACAATCATAATCATTGCATAAAAAATAAATTTCACGAAATCAAATCTTCTTGAACTGCAAATTTGACCATTCAGAAAGTCAGAAACCAGAAATGTTAAAAGTATAATGGTATTCAATGGAGAATGGGGACAGGATGTACCTAACAGTTCCCTGAACATTTCATGAATGCACAAATAATTCTTGCATTCATGCATATCTATAATATCTGCAAAGTCAATGTGAACTAAAGAGGCCCAGCCCCAATTTTGAAAGAAAAACATCCACGCTTCAAAATGTGGTAAGTGAAAACAGGATTTTCCAGACAAAAGCAAAGCAATCAGTTTTGTTCATTACTACGCTTGTCGGAAAACATCGCAGCAATTAATATTATCATGTCCCGCTCCTTGTATTATCTGAAGATATCCCGTCACACAACACAAGCTTACATCTTTGGTTTATCCAAATCAAAAACTCGAATAACCGCAAATATATTTGATATAGGCAAGTAGGTAGGTACCTACATAGCCAGGCAATACTAACTCTCATACCTCGAGCCAAACACAGTCAGTTACATCCGGACAGGAGCGAAGAGCTTTAAAGAAAATCCTTCGTTGAATAAAAAAATCACTACGCTCCGCTAACACAAATAAAGGAATTCACCTTTACCAGCCCGACAGCGTAGGAAGGTCCGTTCTTGGATTCAATGGATTCACCGCTCTCCATTTCACACTCCTGCCGGAGCTATTTAAACCATTGCCACGAAAAGCCATGGATAATGCATTTATTTTTGCTTCCTTGGAGAATGATATGTTTTGCATCAAATGAGATGGATGAAACCTTTCATACTTATATTATTAAGCAGTCAGGAGCGATATACATAAAAGATATCGGAAGGATTTTCCCTATGAAAATTGCCTGAATGGTACCAAAACGTTTCTAAAACCTGCTAACACTGCTCCAAAATGAAGATCCATAGAACCAGAAATTTCACCTTTCGATTTCATGACTTATATTGTTTCCGAATTTCATCAACAAGCGGGAATAGTTGTATTTATGCAACTCCGACCGCGAGGTTTCCCCACTCCGGACAAATTCAGATTTACGTGTGGTGACCTAATCTTCTACACTCTTATAAACCTCATTCTGATCCAATGATTAATTTCTTCCCATAATCCTGATTATTATTAATTGAGAAAAAGTTTCCTGTAATTCTCTTGGCAGTTTTCTCTAACTTATTTTCATTTTTTGTATTTCATAGCAATCATGGTGCGAAATGGGACGCTAATTTCCGCTCGTCCGTGACAATAGTCTGTTTTACAGCGGCAATTTGCCCGTCCGTGTAGTCGCTTTTCATCCTTCCAAGTCATTCCTTGCTTCAACTAAACATTCCAGACATGAACTAAAAAGTGCATCGAAATACATGTAATATTAATAAGAATTGACTTCAATAATTTTTTCAGCTTTCTCATTTGAAAAAGAAAATTTCATGGTGGGAGAATACAAGATTTTAGACGGATTGTTTTAGTATAACTTTCCTTAAAACATTATATATTCCGACACCCATATCCCGAAGTAACATTTTAGACCCTCCTATAGATTAGTCGGTGCACGAACGTCCTGCTCTCGAGGTATGTTGTGAATTTGTATTAGTTGTGCGGGGTTGGTATGTCAGGAGTGACAGGTATCGATATATAAACTTGGTTGATATCGATGAAGTATACTTTTGTGATCATTTTTCTTCCTTTTATCATTTTTTATTCTTTTTGGGTTTTTATTCTTCATTCCAGGAAACATCACTGCATTTTTCAAAATGCATACACTTCGTTATTTATCAAATGTATATACTCCATTACTTGGTGCTTCAATATACATCCCATACTTTGGCAAATTGGGAAATTATATACCCCATAACATAGTGCTTCTCAAGATTATACACTCCATACTTTGGCAAGCCAAAAAATCCAAGACCGAGAAGTGAAAATCCAACACTGGTGGTGGGGCAGTCGTACAACGTCTGAAACGTGACGGTACTGCCACGTCACATGCGGTGGTGGGTCAGCTGTACAACGTCTGTAACGTGACAGTACCGCCACGTCACACGCGGTGGTGGGTCAGCTGTACAACGTCTGTAACGTGACAGTACCGCCACGTCACACGCGGTGGTGGGTCAGCTGTACAACGTCTGTAACGTGACAGTACCGCCACGTCACACGCGGTGGTGGGTCAGCTGTACAACGTCTGTAACGTGACAGTACCGCCACGTCACACGCGGTGGTGGGTCAGCTGTACAACGTCTGTAACGTGACAGTACCGCCACGTCACACGCGGTGGTGGGTCAGCTGTACAACGTCTGTAACGTGACAGTACCGCCACGTCACACGCGGTGGTGGGGTAGTTGTAGGCGCACCTGCGGCTATCGTTACTCCACCTTCATATGCTCACGCATGTAGTTGTACGTCGCAACGGCGGCTGCCAGTTGGATGTCTGTGAAGTTAGCAGCAGGCATACGAAAGGGCTCCAGAAACGAGCGCCGAATTTAATGGAATTACCATTCACGTGGTTGGTTGATATAGACAACAATGTTGTTTTTAACAACCCAGACAGGCTGACCTGTATATGGGTCGCCAACTTCGGTACGTTTTCAGGAGACTGCCGTGGCGCAGCGGATGTGACGGCTGCCAGTGGCCTCCACTGACCTCAGATGACCAGAGGGTCGCACAGCCCAGTCATGCGACACACTTCGGCGCGCAGCGGCAGTGCGACACACTTCCCGGCACGAAGTGGCCACCGGCTGTCGGTTTGCAGGCCGCTCTCATTTCCGTATGGGAGCCAGTTACGGTCCTCTTATTGCACCGCATCACTATTGCCGCGGCAGGAGTGGGCGAGACGAGCGTACCAAGTGCACCAGGTACAGGCCACAATGCACAGGTTCACGCAACAAAAACGTAGATGCCTATGTCCGTTTGTTTTTGGTGCTAGGAGAGAAAATCACTAAGTGTGGAGTTAGCGTCCGTCAGTGGTTAACTGGGCCATTAACATCGTTTACAGGTGTCCGTGAACAGAAACGCTTATGGCACGTGGTAAAAATGAAAGTATTCGTGATTGTATTTTATGGTCACGGCTAGACCACAGTCCCGGAACTTCGGGGACGACGCGACCTTCTTGAATCCAGCTGCAGTCTATAGTTGCACCTCTGGCGACAGGCACGCCACATCACCATCGCAGATTACCGCACATCTTTGGCCGGACTAATAAAAATGACGCCACATCACCACCGTAAGTCATCACCAATCTAGAACTCGTATCCAGGCTCGAACTATGAACCCGTCGGGAGACGCTCATATTTTCACAAGTTCACAATTTCCAACGTTCATACTTTCCAAATTGAAAATTAACTTCCCAAAACTGGAAGTGGACTTCGAAAATAGCCCGGATAGGAGGCGTTCTTATGCTCCAAAGTTCATAATTTCCAAATTGGTATTTGGTTTCTAAAATTTGGAAGCTAGCATCTACTTTGGAAGTTCACTTCCAATTTCCGGCGACGGCGTCCGACTTGTCAGGAGTGGCGGAGACGATGTGGTACATACAAGATCGTCAACGTCGCCACCGTGTGTAGCGGCGTGTCGCCTGGAGGACAGTGGCATGCTGTGAATGGCGACACAGGCGGCGTTTCCGGCCAGACGACCGGGGTTTCGCCGCTCCTGGCCCCCGAACCCAGCGCCTCTCGGGGCATGGGGTGCGGCTGACGAAGCTCGTACGCCGCAGCTCGAGCGATGCTCGCGCGAACATCAGCAGCGTGTGGGTGAGCAGCGCCGACTCCAGTCGAGACGGCCTTGTCATCGAGCCAGGTCTCTGTGAGAGTCTACTGTGCTTGTCGAGCTCAGCGACAGTCTCCGAAGTTCAGCCGGACCAGTCTCAGCGACAGTCTCCGCGGGCCGGCCGGACCAGTCTCAGCGACAGTCTCCGAAGGCCAGCCGGACCAGTCTCAGCGACAGTCTCCGCGAGCTGGCCGGACCAGTCTCAGCGGCAGTCTCCGAAGGCCAGCCGGACCAGTCTCAGCGACAGTCTCCGCGGGCCGGCCGGACCAGTCTCAGCGACAGTCTCCGAAGGCCAGCCGGACCAGTCTCAGCGACAGTCTCCGCGGGCCGGCCGGACCAGTCTCAGCGACAGTCTCCGCGAGCTGGCCGGACCAGTCTCAGCGACAGTCTCCGCGAGCTGGCCGGACCAGTCTCAGCGACAGTCTCCGAAGGTCAGCCGGACCAGTCTCAGCGACAGTCTCCGCGAGCTGGCCGGACCAGTCTCAGCGGCAGTTTCCGCGAGCTGGCCGGACCAGTCTCAGCGGCAGTCTCCGCGAGCTGGCCGGACCAGTCTCAGCGACAGTTTCCGCGAGCTGGCCGGACCAGTCTCAGCGGCAGTTTCCGCGAGCTGGCCGGACCAGTCTCAGCGGCAGTTTCCCCGAGCTGGCCGGACCAGTCTCAGCGACAGTTTCCGCGAGCTGGCCGGACCAGTCTCAGCGGCAGTTTCCGCGAGCTGGCCGGACCAGTCTCAGCGGCAGTCTCCGCGAGCTGGCCGGACCAGTCTCAGCGACAGTTTCCGCGAGCTGGCCGGACCAGTCTCAGCGGCAGTTTCCGCGAGCTGGCCGGACCAGTCTCAGCGGCAGTTTCCCCGAGCTGGCCGGACCAGTCTCAGCGACAGTTTCCGCAGGTCGGACAGGCTTTGATGCTCTATACATGTACGTATGACAGCAGCACGTCGAGCAGTATTTTTCGTTGGGCCACATAAGTGGGAGACAAGCAGCCGACACAGGTCAGTCTTAGCGCAGCCGGAAAAGATCAGTCCAAGCACAGCCGGCAAAGATCAGTCCCAGCGCAGCACGCACAGATCGGTCCCAGCAGAGCCGACACAGGTCAGTCCAAGCAGAGCCGACACAGGTCAGTCCCAGCGCAGTCGACACAGGTCAGTCCCAGCAGAGCCGATACAGATCAGTCCTGGCACATCCGACACAGGTCAGTCCTAGCGCAGCAGGCACAGATCGGTCCCAGCAGAGCCGACACAGGTCAGTCCCAGCAGAGCCGACAAAGGTCAGTCCCAGCGCAGCCGACACAGGTCAGTCCCAGCAGAGCCGACAAAGGTCAGTCCCAGCGCAGCCGACACAGGTCAGTCCCAGCGCAGCAGGCACAGATCAATCCCAGCGCAGCCGACACAGGTCAGTCCCAGCGCAGCAGGCACAGATCAATCCCAGCGCAGCCGACACAGGTCAGTCCCAGCGCAGCAGGCACAGATCAGTCCTAGCGCAGCAGGAATACTGGAAATCTTGAAATAATGAAGTTGAAGTAACACATCAGAAGTAGACCAAGCAATTAACAAATGTCCTGGCAGGAAGTAGTGCAACTTAGCGAGTGGCAGTGGAGCAAACGTGGCTCAAACTGAACGAGGACGATGGCTCACCAAGACAAAGACGCTTCTCCCGTGGCGCCAATCAGTTCCGTCTGGGCTGCTATTCGTGGGTCGTGGCAAGGCTATAAAGAATGAAAAAAACTCTGCACTCCAATGATTCTCCACGTCATCAGTCCACACCATGGCCATTCACACGCGCAGGGCGACGTGTTGTGAAACAGACTGTGTG
The DNA here is from genome assembly GCA_034440575.1 of Imbricaverruca yamaguchii. Lineage (NCBI taxonomy): Eukaryota > Metazoa > Arthropoda > Thecostraca > Neoverrucidae > Imbricaverruca > Imbricaverruca yamaguchii. The sequence goes on along the minus strand of JAOTOL010001457.1, from coordinate 227,482 downwards.
TGGGTAATGTGTGTACTAGCTACGGGACTCTTCCACATTGAAGACTCGACTGGTTCTTAATCACCGACGTGGTAAAAAAGCAAGGCTCTCCCAAAGCAGGGGGATAATGGCTCTCCCAAAATAACATAAAATTACACCCTCACATACTCGGATGCATACCAGAACTATATCCACAGCATACCGACTTGACTTGAAAAAAAAATCAGAGTTTTTCCTTAGGTCCCTTTATGAACCATGGTCCTATAGCTAAGCGGAGCTTGTTGCGTGAACGCTGGCCCCACCACCCGATCCATTAACCCGCGCCGTGTCGGGGGTGGGGGTCGTCGACGACCCTCCATAAGGTTTTCCGTTGCTAGTGAAAGAACGGCGGGCGGCAGCGCGCTGAAATTTGGCATACCTTTTCCCACATCAATTTGGCATGTTGTGTCATACTTTTGAAGTCAGGCCATCTAGGGCCAACGGGTTAGTCAAGGTCAAGTGAAGTCCCCTCTAAATAAGTTAAACCAGTCATCACGCTTTAACGAATAAAGATATTTAAGGAAACTTTCAGTGTTTGCTTATCTTTAGGGATGCAACAAATCGCACCAGAGGAATTTGTAATTTGTTCCGTTTTTAATTACCTATTAATCTTGTATATTTGCCCATTAGAGTTAAAATCGAAAATTCTGGCTAAAGTAAGCATATTTACTGGAGCAAGTTGACTTCGAACGAAATTTATCGGTCTACTCTACCCATTAGAAAATGAAGATTATAGAAAACCTAAAAACTCAAATTTTGGAGAGAAAAGAAATATAAGGTTGATTTTTGGGTGGCAAAACATTTTATGACCCTGGTCGATTTGGCTTTCTTTTTCTGATTCCAAATATATTTTTCTACAAATCTCATTCAAAATGAACCCCCAGAGCCACAATCATGATGTAAGTCGTGAAACTATAAGTCCCCTAGTGACGTCACTTTGGGGGGGAATTTTGGGGGATGGTGTCTGACCCTACTCGTCGAGCGCTTTTCGATGACACCCATTTCGTTTTTGTGCGACGCTTAGCTTGAAGATTACAGGGGGGCTCTATCGACCCCCTCCCAGAAAAGGGGTGTTAGGATCTGACAGGAGAGGCAATAACAACGCTGGATTAATTCCAGTTCTTCGACACAATTTTCACCGAAAGCTTAACATGCCGTCAGTGCTCAGACACGGCCGCCCGGTAGCCCGACCCGGCCTTATCGGGCCAGCTGCCAACTGACCCTCGAACCATGTGCTGCCAAGACGGTGGAGACCAATGCAGGCCAGCGCTCTAACCAACTGAACTACCTGGCTTGATGACTTTGTTGGCTGTATGCTGCACAGCATCAGCCAACCAAGTCATCCAAACAGCCAACAAAGGTAGCCCATCCCATGCACAGTTCTCAAAACTACTACAACACCTGCCGCGACAGGACGGCGATGTGGGTCGCCGAAGCGGTTCTGTCCAGTGCACGACGTTCCCGACACTGAGGCGACCGCAGGTCACCACTGAACGGTAAGCGGCGCGACCGCGGCTTGACCCGTTCAGCAGTGTGGGTACCCGGCGACCGGCGGGCCGGCCGGCGGCCCTGCACCATCCACGGCGGGCGTGAGACGGCCGTCACCTGCACTGACCTGAGCCGCGGGTGGCCACCTCCATGGTGATGTAGAAGAGGTTGGGGTCGCGATGTCGCAGGCGGTACCTGACGAGCAGCTGGTTTATCAGGTCTCTGCAGCTGGTGGTGTGCTTGACGCGCATCGTCTTGTACTCCAGGTCAGCTCGCAGGTGGTGCGTATATAGACGTACGGTGATCTGCAGCATGCATACGTGGACGCTATGTGACAAATGGCATCGGCGCACCATACAGCCGAACTATCCAGCACAAACTGCACCACTCATGCACATATATGTCAGCAGTCAATATCGAATATCGACGCACATGGTGCATGGCGTACATTGTTTTGCAGGACGTTTGATGGGAAATTAGCAACGTGTCCATTGCTCTCCCATTGTACAAACACCCACGTAGCACTAGTAAGTCAAGAAGGACCCACCCGACATTCTAAACATGGGCACAGTTCAGTGACATGCCCTCTGCCTCCGTGGGAAATTCCCACGCACATCGCAGCCCGCCTTCTGTCTGTCTTCCATTCCTTTCCCACCACGCGGTGGTGTGAAATTCCACACCGTGCGCAGTACGTATTCGCCTAACGAGGAACCGCTTGAAACAAGCTGCTATCTATTGAACCAGCGAAATCCGGAAGATGCGGGTTAAATAAACTCGCGTGCATTTCAGTGGGTTCTTGGAAATGGTTGGCGGATATGCGGGTCCTGAGAGCTCAAATTGGAAGTCGTTAAACATTGTGTGTGTAAAGATTTTAGGCAAATAACCTCAGATATAGAACAATAGGTTCCGTAAAGATGACAAAACTGCAAGGTTGGCAGACACAGATATAGCATAGTTAGGTAAGTAGATAAGAGCGGGTTTCCTTGCTTTCATGCATGTCTTGCGCGACGCAAATATTATTTTTAAATAAAATGGATTCTGGACCTGAATCTGGATCTGGATAAAATTGCATATACCTGAACTGCTCCATATTGGACAAATCCCAATTGCACAAAGGGATACAAAGGCTATTTCATTTATTACGCCGGAAAAATTGACAACCACTTTGTGATATGATTTACTTGCTTGATTATTTTGGTTTAAGGGCGCATCAACTGCTACTGGTTACACAGCACAATTAAACTACAGTGGAGCATGTACGATGCATGTACAACGCAGGGGTGGCAGCACTGAATAAACAAGAATAAAAATCCATGTGACGGAACGTTGTATCTTACTGAGAGAAGAGCGGGCTGATGCGTGCCAGATCCATTCTGACCCCAACCACATGTAACCAGGGGCGATGGAGAGGAAGGGGGAGGGGGTGGCACACACCCAAGCGTAGTACTTGTCCACGTGACAAGGGAGATAGCAATCGCCCATGTATCCATGTAGTTGGAGCTGGTACCTGTCCAATGTGGCAGGGGATGGTACCCATCCATGTGTGGCCGTGGATAGTACCTGTCTATGTGTGGCCGGGGTCGTACCTGTCCATGTGTGGCCGTGGGTCGTACCTGTCTATGTGTGGCCGTCGGTCGTACCTGTCCACGTGTGGCCGGGGGTCGTACCTGTCCACGGGTGGCCGCGGGTCGTACCTGTCTATGTGTGGCCGGGGTCGTACCTGTCCACGTGTGGCCGCGGGTCGTACCTGTCTATGTGTGGCCGGGGTCGTACCCGTCCACGTGTGGCCCGGGGTTGTACCTATCCATATGTGGCCGTGGGTCGTACCTGTCCATGTGTGGCCGTGGGTCGTACCTGCCCACGTGTGGCCGGGGGTCGTACCTGTCCACGGCGCCTGTTGGTCCTGGTTCTTACCGGTGGCGGTCCTGGCTCTTACCGGCGGCGGTGCTGGCTCTTACCGGCGGCGGTGCTGGCTCTTACCGGCAGCAATGCTGGCTCTTACCGGCGGCGGTGCTGGCTCTTATAGGCGGTGGTGCTGGCTCTTACCGGCGGCGGTGCTGGCGGCACGCTGACGCTGCCGCTGCCCGAGCTGCTGTGGCTCTCGTTCAAAGAGGTGCAGGACGAGGAGCGCGACGACAGCGTTGTCTCATGCTGAGAGATGTAGCTCAGCGTCGAGCTGATACTCAGCGCGTCGGCCTTCTGCGCTGACCTCGCCAACGACGACCGGCAGCGGGGCGTGGCCTGCACGTGCTTCAGCATTGCCTGGCGAACGGAAATGTATCAGTAGCATGCTACGCAGTGCGGTTTCTCAGTCAGTCAATGATGTATTCTTCTGCGAAGTGCGATATTTCAGGGGTACATCTAAGTGGAAAGAGTCGTTCTAGAAACTGCCTTGGGTAGCTCATTTCCTCGTAGATGCATTCCCATGGACACGGCGCCGATTGAGTCGATGCTGTGGATATTCAGAATATGGACATGACGCCAGCACGCCAGTAGCTATTCAGGCTAGCGAGAGATCAGCAATAACAGCCGAATGGGGCTGCTGAATGCCACCACCCCTCCCGGTGGCATTCGCTAACGGAGGCTCATTAGCGGGGAAGGCGGTAGCATTCCGCACTCCAGGCTCAGGGCCATTGACGACTAGCCAGGCGGTGGCTTCTGGTCGGCCGGCACCGCTGCATGCCAGGCTGGAGACGACGAAGCGGCCGAGATGATCTGGCGAGCTGCGCTTTTGACAGTGGCTGCTGTCTATCAGACGTGAATCCGGGCTCATTAGGTCATGGTCTCTCCTCGGACCGGAGAGCGAATCGAGGTTCGATTGGAAGGTTGGTCCAGCGAAATTCGGAACGTTCTTCACGTTGATACCTTCCCGGAGAAGACAAGAATAACCGCGCCGGAAAACGCTACTTCACTGGGAGGGAGATGGCACACGTAGTGCACTTTGAGCAGATCCATTGAGCAACTCGGATAGACGCCCAATCTCATGGCTGTTGCAAAAGCAATCGACACACCGCAGTCATCGTGTCTTCTTTCCGTTAGTTAGTTAGTTAGTTAGTTAGTTAGTTAGTTAGTTAGGTAGTTATTTGGGCTTTAGGTCGCTTCACCAAAATTGATCATTCGCGCCCACGTCTCCTTCCCAATGTCGCATCCGCTCCAAAATGCCTTGGCATAGGATAAAAACTTACTCTGGATGAGGTATGCTCGTTGTGCCTGTATGCTAAGCAAAGGTCGTCCCTTCGAGCGACTGCCTAATGCACCTTTAGATACATAAATAATGCACCTTGCCATATGGCTATCTCAGTGGATAGGCCGCTGTTCTGCAGTTGTGTCCCCGCCTCGACACGAGGGGTTCGCAATCGTTACCATCTGGTTAACTCGGTGAACAGACCGTTGCTCTACGGCGGTTTCCCTGCCTTGACGCAAAGGGTTCGCAGACGCTTCACGCGCCCGCTATTAGTTGGGTCAGAAATGACCCCCAACATTTTATCCCCCAAAAGTGACGTCACTAGGGGTCTAGTTTTTGCACGACTGATATGTTTTTTTTTTGCTCTGAGGAATGCATTTTGGGGGAGATTTGAGAAACAAAATTATTTGTAATCAGAAAAGGAACACAAAATCGACCATGACCATAACATCCTTGTTCAGCCCAAAATCAAAATGATGGCTTCTTCACATTTGAAAATTTTGAGTTTTCAATTCTCTTTAATTTGTATTTTTATTCTGGATAAATCGGACAGAAAAAGGCGTTGCTTGAAGCCAACTTTCTCTCATAAAAATGTCCACTTTAGCCAGGAACTTCGATTTGATTTTCCTATAGGCGAACATGCAAAGCTAATAAGTCATCAAAAACGAATTAAAAAAATCAAATTTCCTCTGTTGCGTTTTGTTTCACCCATAATAATGAACAACCGCTGGACGTTTCATTCAAATATCTTTATCCGTTAAAGTGTGACGACTGGTTGAACTTGTCTGGAGGTGACCTTACTTGACCTTAACTAACTCGTTGATCATCGGCGGAAAACTTTAGGAGGGGAGGGAGGCTATCTTGCGATCTTGCCTCCGACTGCGATAGTTGACATCTGGCCAGGCAAGGTCGGTGTAATGATTGTAGGTGTAATGTGGAAGTGGCGCGCCTGCCTCCGCCCGTGCCCGGCGGTGCGCGGCGTGGTGACCGGGCTCACGCACGGGGAGCAGCAGCGGCGTGGGCGGGGCCGCCGGTGCGGCGGGTGCCTCGTGTTGTGCGCGCTTGCTGCGACTGAGTGTGCCTCTGCGGCTGCGCGCCCGGGGAAATCCGTTGGATACCTCGGGTCGCCTTGGCGGAGCTGCCGGGGTCGGGCCCGGGACGCGACGGCGCGAGGTTGTGGTTGCGATGCACATCAGTGAGCGGGCCGAATACCGATGGAGATTGTGCCTCACATACAGGAACTGAAGCCAGGAGACTCGGGTTCGCAAGCGAGCAGTGAAACGTAGCCTACCATCGGAGCCCACACAGGCACCAAGCGGCAGTGCCCTCCGTGTGGGCACGTTATACTCCCGGTCAAAATTGTACTCAAGAACTGGAATTTACCGATCGATAGGTGAATTCAGGGTCAGTGGAACAAGTTTGCGCTTAGTACTCACTCTGAATCTGTTAAAGCCTCCCCAGGAACAGTTCGAACTAAATTGTACTAAACATCTGATCATACAGCATTATCATGACAGCCCGCATTACCAGATCAATAGGGAATCGAGAAACGCTGCGGGAACCATGGCAAAATAGCATCGTCGGCAGAGGATGCCTTTAATTATGTACCATCAATCTACATAGATTCATGGTTAGGGAGAATCTGGTTAGCTAAACATCTGTGGTTCTCTCCATCAGCCTACTGCACGAGTAGCGCTGAAGTAAGCAGCAACACGCCCGTCCAACCCGTGCTACTTGACGGCCACGTCCTCCCATGCACGCCTGGAAGTCGACACCGGCATCGTCGGTGGTAGTCGGCTCTGCGACGCACCGACTGCTCTGGGTCACATAGCGTCGCCAGTCCCTCACGTCGATTGATCGCGGGCGAAGAGTAGCGACAGGTGGGAATCGAACCCACAACCTTTCGGTTGGGAGACGCCTCAACCCTAGACTACTCGCCTCCACACCGTTAAGTGAAGCTTATCGCGTCATCTGGTATGACACCATCCAGCGTCCGCCGGCTCCACTCCGGGGACGTGCCACAGAACACGGCCAGGTACTGCAGCGTCCGCCGACTCCACTCCAGCAGGGACGTGCCACAGAACACGGCCAGGTACTGCAGCGTCCGCCGACTCCACTCCAGCAGGGACGTGCCACAGAACACGGCCAGGTACTGCAGCGTCCGCCGGCTCCATTCCGGCAGGGACGTACCACGCAACATGGCCAGGCACTGCAGCGTCCGCCGACTCCACTCCGCAGGAGTCCGCAGAACACGGCCAGGTACTGCAGCGTCCGCCGACTCCACTCCGGCAGGACGACAAACACGGCCAGGTACTGCAGCGTCCTAAACAGGCCGGTACCAGCGTGGAAAAAGCTGAGCGTGCCGGCTCCATTCCGGCAGGGACGTACCACGCAACATGGCCAGGCACTGCAGCGTCCGCCGACTCCACCCGGCAGGGACGTGCCAGTACTGCAGCGTCCGCCGACTCCACTCCAGCAGGACGTGCCACAGAACACGGCCAGGTACTGCAGCGTCCGCCGACTCCACTCCGGCAGGGACGTGCCACAGAACACGGCCAGGTACTGCAGCGTCCGCCGGCTCCATTCCGGCAGGGACGTACCACGAACATGGCCAGGTACTGCAGCGTCCGCCGACTCCACTCCAGCAGGGACGTGCCACAGAACACGGCCAGGTACTGCAGCGTCCGCCGACTCCAATCCGGCAGGGACGTGCCACAGAACACGGCCAGGTACTGCAGCGTCCGCCGGCTCCATTCCGGCAGGGACGTACCACGCAACATGGCCAGGCACTGCAGCGTCCGCCGACTCCACTCCGGCAGGGACGTGCCGCAGAACACGGCCAGGTACTGCAGCGTCCGCCGGCTCCACTCCGGCGGGGACGTGCCGCAGAACACGGCCAGGTACTGCAGCGTCCGCCGACTCCACTCCGGCAGGGACGTGCCACAGAACACGGCCAGGTACTGCAGCGTCCGCCGGCTCCACTCCGGCAGGGACGTGCCACAGAACACGGCCAGGTACTGCAGCGTCCGCCGGCTCCACTCCGGCAGGGACGTGCCACAGAACACGGCCAAGTACTGCAGCGTCCGCCGACTCCACTCCGGTAGGGACGTGCCACAGAACACGGCCAGGTACTGCAGCGTCCGCCGGCTCCACTCCGGCAGGGACGTGCCGCAGAACACGGCCAGGTACTGCAGCGTCCGCCGGATCCACTCTGGCAGGGACGTGCCGCAGAACACGGCCAGGTACTGCAGCGTCCGCCGACTCCACTCCGGTAGGGACGTGCCACAGAACACGGCCAGGTACTGCAGCGTCCGCCGGCTCCACTCCGGCAGGGACGTACCACAGAACACGGCCAGGTACTGCAGCGTCCGCCGGCTCCACTCCGGCAGGGACGTGCCACAGAACACGGCCAGGTACTGCAGCGTCCGCCGACTCCACTCCGGCAGGGACGTGCCGCAGAACACGGCCAGGTACTGCAGCGTCCGCCGGCTCCACTCCGGCAGGGACGTACCACAGAACACGGCCAGGTACTGCAGCATCCGCCGGCTCCACTCCGGCAGGGACGTACCACGCAACATGGCCAGGTACTGCAGCGTCCGCCGACTCCACTCCGGCGAGGACGTGCAACAGAACACGGTGACGTAACGGCCGCCGGTCGTGCTGGCTGAACGGAAGTGTATGTACATCGGCGACGGAGGACTGACACCTTGTCGTATCGCCAAACGGACCGAAACGTCCGCTTCATCACGGATGCGCCAGGTTTCTTGGCTGGTGAAACATCCAGTCGCAAGGAAATGCCCATTCCAGCACAAATATTTCTTCATGGCACCGCTCGTCGGGGCCGTAGTGTCGGTAAATTCGGAGGGAGGGGGATGGCAGCTATCTTATTTTCAACAAATGCAGTTTTTTTAATAGTTTTGGACATGCCCGACCGTATCAACATCGATGCGGAAACCAGCTTAAAATCGGTAGACCGAATCTGTCTCAGTTATTTTTTTTTCCATGCAGAAGGATGGGGCTAATGCTAACATGTTCCTGAAGTAGCTAGGGCAACTGTTCCACGAGATATATGGGCTACTACTTCCATGCCCGCCGCCTACCAGCATAACGGAATTTTTTGGAAGGCGGCACGCCCACATTCCCGTGGCAGCTGCTGGCCTGATGCATTTAGGTGTGATTCCGCCGGCGGTCATTAGGCTTGAAGGGGTGTGCCGGTGGTACAACCTGTGCATATCAGTCGCCAGCCGTTGACCTGGCTGTTGATTGGTGCTGTGCTGAGCAGTGCTGCGACGGCCGCGGCTTGTTCAGCTGACACGGTGTGACGCGGTCGGGCTGAGACAGCTGACTGGGCTCTGCTCGATCCTTGTCAGACGTCTGCTGTCGGCTGCCATTGTATAACCTGGCCGGCTGTGGCTAGGTGCTCATAGCAGGCACACGCGTCCGCGCTGCAGCTATGACACAGCAGCCTTACTGTAGCCGCTCACCAACTACACGTGCTGTAGCTGGGACACAGCGGCCTTAGTGTAACTGCCCACCAACTATACGTGATGTAGCTGTGACACAGCGGCCGTAGCATAACTGCACACCAACTATACGTGATGTAGCTGTGACACAGCGGCTTTACTGTAGCCGCTCACCAACTACACGTGCTGTAGCTGTGACACAGTGGTCGTGCAGACGGCCTTACTGTAGCTGCCCACCAACTTCAACATCGGCAGCAGATGGATTATACGACAGATGGGGCAGCGCCCATCACCCTCATCCCCTATGTTGTCATGGAAATGATTGGAAACGGTTATTTTGGCTCTGAATCTAGCAGTGAAAATCTTAGCCCTACCCGAGCAACGGTCTATAAGTTATAGCCTCGTACAATTTGAGGTCGCTTGAAACAGTGTTTTTTATTGTTCACAACGTTGGTTTTTGGACAATCCTCGGACTTCACTGGATTACATGGGTATATTTTCGAAAGATCTGTACTTCGCTTTGCATCGCCAAAGCTTCAACGAACCAAGATTGAGAATGCAACATAACAATCGAGATGTAAGTTGGACATACTTGAAGGACATTGGCACGATATAAATTATTGCACGCGCTAATTTGGGTCACTTCGAGTTCTAACAATCGACTACCCTGATACAAAAAGGGCGGAGACATATCCTAGCCTTACACATACAATATATACATAGGGGACATCCCAAACATTTCACATCGTAAATCAGTGAAGTCCGAGACAGTGAAGTCCGATAATCGTCCAAAAACAGAGATTCACCCGGATAGAATAACTTTTAAGAGTTCACAACGTTTCAACCAAGCATGAACTAAAAATTTTGCATCGGGAAATGCTCCAGCAACTCAGTTTTGGCATTATATTTTTACTTCGTATTGAGTATAACAAAATGGCAGTTGCCTTGGGTCACGTGACGTGTCGTGTCCTCTAGTAAAGTGAAAGGGACACATTTAGACGCACAGATGAAAATTAACCATGAAGGAGCATTTAGAATGCTCATAATGAATGGAAATAACAACGTGCACATGAAGCTAAATTATTACTTTCGGGACACAGTTAACATAATTCGTTTATTTGCTGCTTATCCAAAACATTGACTCGTTCTGAATAGGGTATTACATTACGCCATGTGGGACGGGCGGCAGCACACCATAGACCGGGTGAGAGCCCACCCCCATTGACGGACGGCAGCACACCATAGACCGGGTGAGAGCCCACCCCCATTGACAGATGGCAGCATATAACAGATCGGATGAATGCCTATCCCCTTCCATGGTCTTTTTGGTTGTCGACAGAATGTGCAGAAGCGGAGACTCCAAACTTCCAGAAAACGAAGTTCATGGTGTTCCGTTCCCCGATACGAACATGGTTCGATTTCGAAATTGTAACTAAGGTCAATGTTACCGACCAGAGTTCAGGTCAATATATGCGCATTTTACCGCATAAAATATCAAATTTGAAACTTAGGATTTGTTTGCGTCGAAAATGGTGAACAGCATGCGATAAGCATCTTAGTATAAACTATTTGCCAAAGGTCAGTGACATAAGCCCAGGGAAAGTAGCATATGTATTCTACACAATGCCATCTCATACCGAATGCTGTTGTTCCTCGTGAAGTCATATGATTTGAATTCAGTTGCAGTGCCGCCTAAATCGTGCGATATGACATTGGATGACCAGCCATTAACCTGGGGTGACCTGACTACATGTGACCTGAACGTATTGGACCGATTAGATACTTGTCACTGGTGTTACAAGATGTCACTTGGTTGATCTTGTGTGATATTTACGGACCTTACCATAGACGAAAATGAAGAAATAAGCTGTAATATGGGCAATAAGTTATATTAGCTTAGCAATATATTATATAGCTTAGCAATAGCTTAGCATTTCTCAGTGTTTCTAGTATACATAGTTCGGAAGTTGGTTTTCAAACCTGATTCTGACCTGACCTGACCTACTCCGTCCAGACCAGCGTTGGATTTGCACTTTGTAATCCTGGCTAAGATGAGGAAAATGTTTGGGTGATCGAATACGGAGAGTATATTATTCTTAAAATCTGTGATATCCGCATCTCAGTTTGCACTTCAGTGCAGCTTGAACACCTTATCGCAGAACAGTTCATTGTCAAGCAGCACCCTTCAATTCGCAAAGGAAAAAAATGAGGATTTTTTTTGGAGAGGACTTGAGTTTTTGTTCCGGATACCAAAACACCAAAGAAAAGCCCGGTTTTCCAATCCTGGTCAGACCCCTTCTTTACTATGATCAAAATAAATACATTCATATATGTTAATTCTTGAAAACAAAGTCGAAGAGAAAGATGCTCTGCCTTTTTTAATATTTCCAGGGATTTAGGCAGAGTTCGGTATATTTATATAATATAACTTCTGGTGACCTCATTATCAATCAGGCGTACTTGACCATCTCCTACAGGGTCACATCACCATACCCAGCCTTTATGTCCACCTTAGGAGATACTTCACATTGCCGGAGATCACCAAATATGCTTGAAGGCTAAAATCGCCGCAGTAGTACCTTAAAATTATCGTCTTATTATGAATGATACTTTTGCCATCATAAATAATTCCGAGTCACCAACATTTTTTTTAGCAGTTTCCATATGTTCGAAATGTTCTGTTTGTGCAATGTTCCCAGACGGACACTAATCGAGATATTTACAATGCATGGGACGTTCATCTTGTAACTCATGGTGGGGTGAATTGTAGGAATAGAATATCCCTACCATTTTGCATGGACCGCATTCCTACAATGCATATGCATCGCCGGAGATCTCTCAGGAAGCCAAGGAGGTACTACGTTCTTATCTGGAAGACATATTTTCCGATTGCATAGGGACAATGAAAACTTAATATTAGCGGAGTACCAAACCTGGGGAGGGGGATCCGGCCTCCCCCACCCGACCCATCCGGTATCTCCGACCATGTGCAAGTAGATACGTCTGTAATTTTAAGAACCATGACACTGCCATCCCGTGCATCGAGTCTTTAATAATATGCGTAATTTATGGCGTATCGTCATTGTGGATACAAAAACTTCATCCATATTCACTTCTCTTTCATGCGCGGTATGACAACACAAAATGTGAGGTACAGACGACGTCTGCTGAACCATTCGGGCGGAAACTTGGATTGCGTCTGAGCATGGGTGCAACAATCGGGGGGGGGGGATGTCCCCCGAAACAAAGTTATGAAAAGTGGTGATTTGTCCCCTTCAATTTTTTCCCGTTGCCCCAAGCCTCAGCTACCTGATATCATCGCCGCAAAATTATACTTGGTCATGTATAAAGTGAAAATATATATACAAGAGAATCGCCAAAAATACTAAAGGCCGATCTAGCCAATCAACGGGCTTCACAGGCTATATGTCGTCACACAATATTCGAATGGTAAATCAGCAGACGCTAAAAATTATACTTCCAGCTAATTCTTGAATATCATGAACCTTGACAATCTTCTGTTTTCGCCTGGGTGGAAAGTTGTGCTCTGCTAGACAATAAATTTGCATTATCGCAGGGCTGTATACGTCTTCGATTGCATTCCCATGCTCATATGTTGCTATATCTTGCACAAATGTGACTGGGTGTCCTTGGGTACATTGAAGACTATTGAGGGAAGTTATGGGCAACCTTAAGCACGTACGTCAAGTTAACGTCGTATTCGTATTCGTATTCAGCGACGAGTTCGCCAGAGGCGTATTTGTATTGGCATCGGCATTCAGTGAAGGGTTTATGATCGTTGGAATCAATTACCACAAATGCTTCTGCCTGTAGGTACTGAACATGCTGGAAAGAAATACATAGGTCTCAAATTGCCACTTTAACGTTCAAGGCTCAACGCAAACCGGTTTCTTCGGTCGTCTCCAATTTTTTTTTTCACACAAAAACCTGCCCAAATCTGTTACCAAGCATTAGCCTGTGGTGAATCATCGTGCAACATTTCAAATCGGTCCATGCCAAGGTTAAACTTTTAGGACAAAGGTTAGCTTGCTTTATTAGATGGCGATATTGAAGCGATATCGATTGAACGCGATATTCGGTTACATTCGTCTCATTTTCCATGAAATGAGCGTCATTCGACGTGGCTTGCAATCGAGTATCAGAAAGCTAAGTAATCGATTTTTAAGGATAAAGGCCAAGCTGATCCTTTGATCACCTATTGTTTCGTTTTCTCTCAAACCTATCCAAATCTGGTATCAACCAGTAATCAGTGGTGAGCACTCGAGTAATATTTCAAACCGGGACAGGTCGAGATCAAAATTTTGACTGAGTTCTTCGATGTCCTCGGCCTCCGGCCGAAAACAATTCGAGCCTTTTTAACACTGGAACCTTTTCAGAGGGACGTCACCTTCCACGTTGGTGGTACACAAAGAGCAAATTCGGATGTTTTTTTTCCTGCCGACGAATACGATTATTCGCCTTCAAAATACGACGAATATTCGGCTATTCGATCATCCTATTTGCTTTTCCTATTTGATCGATATATATATATCATATGCTCGTTGGTGATTAATTCTATTAATCTAATTGCATGAAATCAGCATCCGAATACAGAACGAAACCAAAGAAATTACTTCACGATAACTACCAAACATGAAAACTTTAGTTTTATAAATACTTTTTGTCCAAACTTTTATCTGCAGTAAAAATAATTGTGCTTTTGTCTGAACTTTCAATGTGCATTTACAAAAATTTGTGCGTTTTATTTATGGGTATAAATTGTATTCCCCAAGCGGGGTAGATTGCGTTTATATATTGTTTTGTGATCGTGCTCCAACACAGCACGATCACGTTTTAGCAGTCGCGTTTTCACTTTGATATTTTTTTTACATTTCGACTAATTCACCCAGGCATATTTCGATGTAATAATCACAACGCTTCTCCTTGTCGGTAGGAGCGATCACTGTGCATTCAATGCCAACACCAGTGCACAAGTTCGAATAACCAGCACTGTTATTTAACTGTAATTGGCACTACACTGTACAGTATGCTGGAGTTTGTAGATATCTTAAATTTAGAGAGGAGGGGGAGTTCCCATGCTTTTGAACCTCTTTGATGGGAGAAGAAACTTTTTTTAATTAATAGACGCCCCAATCTTCATATGAAAATCTGAATTTCTCATTTTAGTCGAGAAAACAAAATTGCGCCCTGAGCTGGGGCGAAATAAAAATACTCGAAACACAGAATATAGGTTAGGTTAGGAAGGAGAAAAACAATAGGTATTTGAATTTTGGCATTTTATTAGAGCATACATACAAATTAAGTAGGTAGACCTCACCAAAATTGACTTCGCCAATGAAGTCGATACAAATCATCAAAATGGATGCAACTAGCTTCTACCTCATGGTAAAGGGACTATTGTTAATTTATGAAGGTCTGCGATCAGAATACCTTGGCAGTTAAATAGAACAGTAATTATTTGTGGCTATTTATATCCCTCAGTGACACACTATACGACCAAACCGGCAGTGGGTTAGACACAACCTACATGTTTTGTTTCAGGAACATTCGCACGTTCACGTGGTCTTCTGAAAGTTGGAGTCGCCTCTTGTTGAGCAACCAGCCGAGGCTGGAGTACACTCGTTCCGACTGGGTGGAAGTGGCGGGCACACACAAGTACTTCCTTGCGAGACGTGCCAAGTTTAGATACTTTAGCTTGCATTCTCTCCACCAGGAAAGACAGTCTTCCTTGTCTCTGGAAATCTCAGACTCAGCTCGATAATTTCGAACCTCCCGATCAATCTCTTCCATATCATTATCATCTTCGTCTTCGGACGATGATTCTCACCACTCCAGTCCCATCTTCCTTTTCTTGATCACGGGTTCACTCATGGGAGGCTTTTCCAGCGAGGAATGCTTGACCTTGTGGAGATCTTTGGCCTCCCTTGCTTCCTGAGCCAATTCCTTGAGTCCCGCTTGAGCTTGTCTGAGATGAACTACATCTTGAGAAACCTCAGATCAAGAGCAGTAGCCTTCATCAGGAACGGAATGTTAACATTTTTATGGGTTCTTTCTTTGAAGGCCTTCATTATTGTCCTTCATGTTGGAGATGTACACTGCGTCCTCCTCATTGGCTTCCAGCTGTTTCTCAATTGACTTCATGACTGGCATGGCGACTGAGGCTGTTACAAATTTGTTTCCTCCCAGAGTCGTAGAGTACATGTCAAAGGTGGTCAAAAATGAGTTAAGCTGCTGTATTTTCTTCATGTCAGCTCGCGCGAGTTGAAAGTCCTTGAGCTTCTCTTTGGTCTTGAAATTGTACTCCTGGAGCCATGCTGATGACCTTAGCGTTCATGAAGCCCTCCAGCTCATCCCCGAGAAACATTGAGGTAGGTGTCCTTCTCGACCTTCTCGTCGTCCGAGATCGACGAGGTAGACGCTCGGGTACTCCCCCATCTGTTGACATCCCGAACGAGGGTTTTTTCTTTATCCCCAGATGTTTCTGAGCCTCCTCCAATCCATATTTGACGACGTATGACTTGTTGTGCTTAGCAATAATCTTCCTCTTCTCTAGGGCGATGTTATTGACCGTCTTCTCTTTGGTGAACCCCTCCGTCAGGCTGGAGTGGAGGATATGTTGGAAACAGCCATTCCTCTCGTTGCCTTTGAACGCGGCGCGCATCTTGTTCTCGTTGTCAGTGGTAGTCAGGACGACTTTGTCGTTCACACCAAATTCTTCGGTGATCTTTTCCGTATTTGTTTCGATAGTTGACGCGGTATGCGAGTCCTTTACCTCTTTCACGCCCAGCGTGAAATATTTCATCTGGAAGTCATCGGTGATCCCGTGCACCCAGGTCTCCTGGAAACTGCGCGCGTTGCTTGAGCTTCCACCATCAGTAGTAGTGGCCACGAACTCCAATTGCTTCAGTTCCTCCTTGGCCTGAGCCGACTCCCTGGCGTATATGTCGTCTATGTATTTTGTGATGGTTATCTCACAGGACACGTCATACTTCGGACAAGCCAGAGCCATCACACTGATGAAACCATCATCACCGACGATGGCGGCGTGCCTGGTGTCTTTAACACACCACTTGGCTATCGCTGAGGTCATGGACTTCCACTTATCGGAATTTTTATTCCATTTTACCGCCTTTTTTTCTTTGGGGAAGAAGCTCTTTATTGAGTTCTTGTCGCCTGCCGGATTCTTCTTCGATTCGTAATCCTGTTTATGGTGATAAGTCATGTGACTTGTCAGACTCGTGCTATGATATGCCATGCCTGCCTTTTGGGCCGGACAAAGCTTTCAGAAAGCTTTGTCATTCAGAAAGCTCAGACAAAGCTTCATAGGATCGGTGGATTTAGGTGATCATAGGATGTATAATATTTTTCACATAAATCGGCTGTTTTGGTAAAGATTACGTGGGTAGGCTACTCTTTTACAAAAGAAATATGAAACGTATTTTCGGGAAAAATCTAGCATGTGTAGAACGACTTTTCAGATGTCTTTTTTATCAACTGTGTCTTACATTAGTTAAGTCATTGTTTGCGATCCCCGTGTTAAATCCTTAAGTATGGTGGAGTTTGACTAATTGGTGGAAATTGGTATCTGGGTGGAAACTAGAAAACTGCTAGATGATTTCTAACAAGGAATGTCATCCACGTAAGAAGCCAAAACCTAATCATGTAAACATAGGTACATCATATTTTGTCAAAGTAAAGCACATCAAAATATTTTTTTTTAGACGTTTTTCATCGCAAATATTGGCGGTTTTGATGTCATAAATGACACCATATTTTGAGGAAAAAAATGATATAAATCCCTCCACCTTAAACTTATCAGCTGTCACCAGGGAAGAATCCAGGATTTCACCAACGGAGAGGAGGGATCTACTCCTCAGGGGGCACGGTAAAATTGGTCAGGGGAAAGGTAAAATTCGTCAGATGCAAGGGCCAAGTGAGGTTGACCAGCGGGAGGGAATGGAACATGAATTTTCCGGGGGACCTCAGCTTACGAGAGGGCAAGCCCTGGCTTCAGGGGGGGTTATAGCCCCGTATCCCCTTGTGGATCCGACCGTGAACCCTCACAATATGCGAAAAATCCGCTGCAATATTATAACGGCCTCACAGAACACGAAGCACAAAACACACACCCACACACACGCTGAAAATTGAAAACTGAACGGACCGGTAGTTCACAACAGACGGGTATTGGTTTGATTTTCGGCCGGCAGGCACGTGCGCCTTAATGCTGCTGGTACCATCAGGCCGAGGGATACAAAATTGCGTTTATCTTTGTATTGAGTTCGTTGAGCCCAAAACACAGAAATTCTAGTTCTACATCAAGAATTCACTGACCGTGACCTTGACACACGGGAAGAAGCAATCGCTGGCGAATATTCGGAATAATCGTATTTATCGATTAAAGGATTTTTGTGCCGAGAAAATCGAATATTCGTATTCGTCGAATTAATCGATTATCCGACTATTCGATGGACTCTTTAGTGGCACATACCCTCAGTGCCACACCCTTTATCCGCATTGGTGTTATTTCATCAAAATATGTGCGCGTGAAACAGGAAAGCATGGGAAAGGTAATTGTATGTCCATTTTTTCTACCATAAAATCATCGTCCAATATTTTATGTTCTTCCTGCTACAAGAGGGCAACGTTTAACATACAGCACTGCTCTATGGTGAGCGTGAAGGCGGGTCCAGCACATACGACATAAAGCTAAATGTTCATAGGCAGTAATGAGTAGTGAAACTTGCTAATTTTGGCGGAACTTTTAGTCCGCAAAATATCATTTTTAAGAATGATAAACCCAAAAATTCAAGTACGAAATGCATTGAGCATTGTATTGAAGCGATTGAAAATGACATTGACAAAGTGGCCAAAATCAAAAGGACTTTGTTTGGGGTGGGGGAAAGGGCAGGCCCTTCTATCCTGTTCAAGCTCACCGTGTCCCTAGCTTGTCGCCCAATTTTGGATTCGTGGTTATACCCATTCGTCTTAGTACAGAAGGGTGAAAAGGAAAACGACGACTGGATTTTAACGTTGCAGATATTCAGTGGGACAAGACCAAAGCAGGATATGAAAAGTCGGCGCACATAAAAATATTGAACCATAAGTCATGACAGAGTGGTGAATGAACGACTTACTTGCCTAAGGACGGTAGCTGTTCATTCTGCCACATTGCACAACAAAGCGATCATATCGTATGCAATGCTTAGCAGTTACTAAAATATTCCCATATTATGATACGTATCTGTGTAAGTATGTCTTGATACTGAATACCCCATTTCATCAATGGTATATCGGGGTGTCGCAACAATAGCAAACGGGCAGCACATTTCATCCCAGCGTGGAATGCTTTCTATAAGCTGGACAATGCTGTCACTGCAGCTTCGCACCAGAATGAGTACTGAAATGTGCGTACGTGTGTCTGACACTTGTGGATGAACTGTCGCACTACGCAACTGTCCAAACGTGGGCTAACAAATACGAAGCACATCAGCGCAATGCCATGAAATGTACTATTTGTTTGTAGAACGCAGGAGGATGAGGGTGGCGTAAAAATAGCTATCTGATGTAAAAGTGTGCAAATGTAAATGGATATTGTCTATTGATGAGCTACTTTTCATGACCTTTGTAAATACTTCGGTGATGGTGATGACGTCAGTAGTGTATTTGCAGCCTTGACCAGTCGGCAGCAGCGCTACTGCCAGATGCCATAAACGCTCTTAAAGACTCAAGGCTCACCTTTAAAGGGTGAGATTTGCTTTTAGCAAGGTAAGCAAAAATTACTCTAAAACATGTCAAAAATGAAATGGATGTCAAAAGCAGGGTTCATTTAGTGTAGGTCTACTCTCAAATTACATAATCTCAAGGCACCACATCAGAGCAGAAAGCAACAGACAATGACGGTGATTGAGGCTACATAGGCACATGTAAGCTCGCACTGACAATTTATATATATTCAATTTGCACTGGAAATCTGAATCGTGCCATTAATCACCAGCATTATACGTCCGTACGCATCGAGCACTATTTCTCACCGATGTTGTAACAGTCCCAGAGGTGCGTGAGGAAGCCTTTGCACCGGCGACGGCACACTATACACCGTCGGTCAGAGCGCGTCACCCGCCGACTCTCGACACGACTTGAGAAACTCTCACGCAATGTGGCTTCGCACCTCAGGTCAGCACCGACCCACCTCAGCACCCCACACGCTGATTCACTGACCGCCACTGCAGTAACGGCCGGCACCCTGCCGCAGCTCGCCTCGCCCACTCACAGGTAAGCGCGCCACTCCGGTGACGTGCCGAGCTGTCGCGTGCTCCAATCGCCGCGAGCGCCCGTGGTGACGTCACTACCCTCTCGTCCAATGGCGTGGCGCTACTGGTGCGACGTCATGCGGCCAGTAATATTTCACCAGAATTCCACACTGGAATGAAATGTGCTGATGATTCGTTGCTAGATGCAGGCTATGTTTCACAGGGATTGCAAACTATTCTACCAGGACTTCCTCCAAGCTGCGCGACCCACTGAGCGTATGGCTCCCGGGCCTCTCACTAGGTGGATATTTGTCATATGGTCGAAGGTATCAGGACTCAGGAATGGCTTTAAACCGAGTTTAATCCAATTCTCGCACCGGGGATGAAACTTCACCAAAATTGTTGCAGGGGGCGTGGAAATATGGGTGGAATAGGGGCGCACCAGGGGCGGAATGGAGGGACACCAGAGACGAAACTTTACCGACATTGTTCGAGGGGATGTGACAATGCATTGAGGAAAATGAGTCGGCTTATATGTTCATACCATAGGGTTTTTAAAGGCTGGACTTGTTTGCTTTCATGTGAATCACCCTAATTTGTGGGATACGGAACCCACCCTAAAAGCACATACCTATGCGTAACGGCCATGGGTGGCTCTAACGAGAGGGGAGGACGTGACCCCTAAGTGTCGTGAAGTTTAACATGACCCATATGGGCATTGCGTGGAAATAATTGACGAAATACGCCCATGCCCCTCCCCATATCCAAGGTCCGAGGCGCCGCTTATTCTAACGGCTAAGCTTACACGTTATAACTGATAACCAATAATTTCTGTTGGTACTTGTAGCTGCTCTCTCAAAAAAAAAAATGAACCAGCGAACAGTTCCATCTTGCAATTTGTGGAACGGGACACATAGCACATGAACCAATTATTTCCATGCCTGATAATGCGAAACTGAGGGAAGTCCTCTCAGTAAATACCAATGGCAATACAAATTTCTCAACGTAGGAGAGATCATAGCATTTCCTAAGGTATTGTCTTGACGTCTGTGATTATCATTGTTGAAGGGATTTGTAAACGATTAGCATTGTCTACATATCTCGCTACGACAGTTTTAAAGATTTCTTTTTGTCGCTGTGAAAGTCAGAGTCGACTTAAAACTGGCGAAGCTGCCATTAGGGCACGAAAAAAAGACTTCTCTGCCGCATTCATCGAAATATCTAACAATTCCGCTCGATTGTGGTAGTCACTCATATTCAAGGATTTTGAGCTTAATAAAAAGCCGTACCTAGTACAGTCTTCTAATGTGTGTTATATCCCATAGAAGTCGGCTTGTGTGCTTTTGAGGGGACCTTTCCTCCCTCATCGCAGTGTTCACTTAACATGGACCCCTATGAGCAGTTCATATACTCCGTTGTCTCCATATATTTCTCCCGAATGATGCTCAGACATTGACACGCTTATCCCATCCTTCACAGACATATCTCCGCCAATAACATATCCATTTCTTCCTCAAAAGCGTATTATTATCTTATCTAACTCATGCCTTAAATCCCATCGGGTCAACTCATTGATTCAAGTTATACAAGAGTGGCGTAATGCTGTTTAAATGTATTTCGGTCATAGTTTTGAACAGCGATGACCTCAAGCCCCTATGCGTCGACTGCAGCGAATTTGTGGTAAATGCCCGGTCAGGATCAACTAGAAAAGTTCGCCTTTTTCGTCTCATTTTGGGCGAATCTTTCTTTTATAAAAATATATCATTGCAAAAGCGCAAACTCCATATATTTCGGGTTGGAGTCGATTGGGTCACAGGTCAGGAAAGAAAGAAATAAAATCAAGTAAACCGAGATATCTTCCGAAAACCACACCGTACCTCGTAGGCTCTCAACATCTGACTTGGAGACAAGCCACGGGCATGTCATAGTCGATTTACTGACCGAAGTCTGCATGCGTACCTAATGACGTAGAAGGTGTGTTCGGTGGTGCGGCACTTGACTCGATAGCGGTCCAGCTCTTCGTCACGAAGTCCCAGCTCGCTGTCGGCTTCCCGCTCATCGACCACATTGACCAAATTGCGCGCCTGACCTGGCGGTGTGGCTACAGTCCGACGACAATACTCGACTTCGCAGAGCACGTAGGTACGCCGCCGGTTCTGACTGGATCTCCGGGTAACGGTACGCGCCGGCGGCGGCACCTGACAGCGGCCGCGGGCCCGCACAGTCAGGGGGCAGGCTGGATACAAAGGTGCCGACGCCAACACAGAGCGGCTCCTCCATCACCTGGCGAGATCGAAACACAGGTCTGCGCTCTCTGGCACACACACACACACACACAAGCACGGCCACGGGATGCAATGCAATGTCTTTGAGAAGAAAAAACAGGAAAAAATACTTGACGCCATGGTATGGGTGGTGCACACGACAGCTACCATACTTCGAAATATTTTAAACTTAGAAGTAGCATGGACTATGGAGCAAGTGTGATATCATTTGCGTTCAGACTGTTGTAATATTTGCTAGGCTAAACGTATGCACAACAATTGCATCGTATCCGGGTCTGTAAAGTTTGATTGTGCAATAGTGACTCAATTTTCTTTTCAAGGATAATAGTGACCCAAATTGAAAACTCCAGTGTCAGCTGCTGAGCGCCTTCAACGACTCTAGCCCACTGGTGTTGTGAATCTTGGTGAGCATCAGAGCACCGAGGGATACATTTTAATGAGATGGTACAATACTTATCAGGAGATCGCATGCTTTGGAATTGTGCATGCATTCTTATCAGCTGTATTGGGCATTTGTTCTTAGGCCATGGCGAAGGTGCTCCGGTAGCTGGGAACAGGAAATCGTGTGGCAAGGAAGTATGCAGCCATCGGATAGTAGGGAAGGGACAGTTGTGTGGCAGTCAAGTGCGATCATCTGGTGGATGCTGGTAGAGATGAGCGTTTGCTTAGCGACAACCATCATCCGGCTACAAATGTGGGTTTATCATTAGTTTTAGTCCTGACCGGCTGGGAAGGAGTTTAACCGGGGAATTAGACTTAGATCCACCCCTGCGGTGATTGACGCCCATCACGGAAACAAAACAATGCAAATTCCCATCTTCCCCATATCATGTTCTGGACTGCATTTTAATCCGCCCCGCCTCTCCTGTCAGACCCTCTCACCCCGCCTCAGGGGGGGGGGGGGGTCGATAGAGACCCCATCTAATCTCCAAACTAAGCGTCGCACGAAAACAAAATATGTGATATGGGAAAGCGCTTCGACGAGTAGGGCCAGACACCATTCTCCCAAAAAAATTCCCAAAAATGGCACGTCGCTTGGGGCCCTGGAGTTTCACGACTTACATTATGTTTATGGCTCTGGGGGGTTAATTTTAAGGGAGGTTTTTAAAATCTGGAATCCGAAAAGGAAAGCGAAATCGACCAGGACCATGTAACTTTTGGCCACCCAAAAATATTTTTTTAACTTCGAAATTTTCAGTTTCCAAGTTTCCTTTTCCTTCTTTAATTTTTATTTTCTAATGGGTAGAGGGGAGCGAAAAAAATATTGTTCGAAGTCATCTTTCCCCAATCAAAGTGCTTATTTTAGCCAGAATCTTCTATTTTAACCCAAATGGGCAAATATATAAAACTAAGAAGTAATCAAAAACGGAAAAATGGCAATTATTATGGTGTGTTTCGTTGCATCCATACAGCTAAACAAACGCTGAAAGTTTCATTAGAACATCTTTATCCGCTAAAGCGTGACGACTGGTTGAGCATTTTTGGAGTTGATCTCACTTGATTTTGACGAACTCGTTGACCCTAGATGACCTGACTTCAAAATTTTGACACATGTCAAATTGTTGTGGGAAAAGGTATGCCAAATTTCGGCGTGGTACCGCGCGCCGCTCTTTCGTTGTCAGACGAAAATCTTAGGGGGTTGTCAATGACCCCCCCCCTCCCGAGACAGCGCGGGTTAAACATCGTCGCAAAATGCACACATTTGTCTACAATCTACAACTGTCGAACTACAGACACGTGAATGCTTATTTCCAGCAGCTGACTGACACGCAATTGGGTCCGACCGTATGCGCGTTCTCTCTTACTGCCGGGGCCGCGGAACAATGATACATGACTCGGCACTCCAATCTCGAGCGGTCCGTGACGTCAAGGCCAGTGACGTCACCAGCGCTGGCCTTCGATGGGATAGTCATAACCGGCTTGGCCAGGTATGTGCGTCATATTTAAAGCCAGTCTTTAGGCTAATCAGCATAGCATGCAGCGATCGGAAGATACGAATGCTGATCGGGATCAGCTTCTGTGGAGGGGCAACAACAGGTGGCATATGTAATGGCCGAAACCCCGGTCACAATCGGTCGACGTTTTTACCGGTCTCAGATGAATATGCCAGGCTTTCGATTGGTCCGTCAGTATATGGTGATTTAATAAATAAATACAAAAATTTAGTCCGAGATGTTGGTGGGGTGGCTTTAGGAACCAGGGTTCTATTGCTAAGCAGAGCTTGTTGCGTGAACTCTGGCCCCACCACCCGATCCATGAACTCCAGTTCAACGGCAGGATTTTTATCGAAAGTTTAACGTGCCGTCAATGCACCGACACGGCCACCCGGTAGCTCGTCCCCGGCCTTATCGGGCCAGCTACCCACTGACACTCCCGGCCGGGGGCCAAATGCGAGCGCGCGAAGCGACTTGAACCCGTTGTTGCCAAGACAGGGGAGACAAGTGCAGGCCAGCGCTCTAACCAACTGAGCTACCAACCAACTGAGACAGGGGAGCGGCTGTTAACGTTTAAAATGTTAATGGTTGATACAAAAACTCAACGTTGGTAATTGGTAACCTTATGCATCATGTGAGGCCCATTTTACCATGGTGTCCATGAATGCTGCCATGTGCAAAATATAATCTGATGATAATTGCAAAGAGTCCCAACATTTCTGATATGCATTGACATGCATTTCTGGCGGAAATTGCAAGCCGCGGATCATCAAAAATCTGGGTAAAAATTTGAAATACATTCATGATATTTCACTCGGAAGTCGGGCTTGCTACTGCAAGAAGGTCACAAAATATTCCACTTGGTTTCACCAGACATCAAATAATGTAACATGAATTGAATCGGGATAGAGTGCTTAACGCACGACAGCTGGCTAGCAATGCATCTCATGCTTTTAGGATCATGTACCAATGCTATTGTTTTGTTTTAATATGTGGTTGAATACGCATATCTGCATCATTTTCTTCAAAACTGTTTCACGGTAGGAACAAAAACATTATCTCGGAACGTTATTTTATTGGTAGGCTTCCATGCTTAAGAGCAAAATTCCACAATCCGTCATCTAATAAAATGCACGGTATATTACTTAACTTCTTGATCCAAAGAACATTGAACATCGCATACAACAATTGTATCATTCTACTATTAGATTCATAATTCAAAGCTCAACATTCTTCAGACATCACAATGCACAGGGCGTTCTCTGCAGCACATACTCCTTGTCAAATTGTCTGCCTTACAACCACTGGTTGTGACATTCTGATCTGCATGTACCTTGACATTAATCTTCCCGAGCATCTGGTGTTAGGCTGTGAGCTACTTAGCATAAAACGTAATTAATCATCAATATATGAATCGGCAGCAAAATTGAGATAGCATCACAGCATTGGGATAGCATCACAGCATTGGGATAGCATCACATCATTGGGATAGCATCACACGTTGAAGTAAGTAATAGTTGCCAAATCCCCACCAAATGAATAAAGCTGCTCCCATTATAAGTGCATATATAAGTTCATATTTGAGCTATTAGCCGAGGCGTAGTAACATGAGTTATAAGCAAGAAAACTCAAGTCACACGGCATGTGCTCCGCGACCAACGGGCTCATGATGGATATAGTAAATACATTTCGAGTGGTTGGTACTTTCACATATTAAATCGGGCAGGGGTAGAAATGGAGAATGTAGCGTTACATGCACGGCAAATTAACCAGGAACTATTGTTCCTGCATTATGCAGGAGCATCGCTGGCCACATCTACCTTTCTATAGAAAATGTGTCCGAATGCATGCTGAGGTGGCTTTGCCATCCAGGATCCTGTGCTAAGCAAAGCTTGTGTGAACCCCGACCACACCACCCGATTCGAGACTTGTGTAGTCCAACGGCAGAAAGTTGACCGAGAGCTGAGTGAGACCGAGCACTCACTAGAAAAATGCATTAATATGAGTTCCAATGATTGAAAGCGATTCCTCTTCATGTTCGTCTTGATTATTTCGTGTCAACGGGTCACACCCACTCACGATGTAATCGGTCGTTTAGAGTTCAAATGTTCTCACTCAGAGTCAGAACTGCTCTGCTCATCTTGAGATGTACCAACTTTCAGTGTAAAATTTATGTTGAAGCATCCCAAAAGAAAGAGATATTGTCGCGCGAGAGGTGGTTACCATGGAGTTCAACCAGCCAACACTCACCATCCAGCCAACACTCACCAACCAGCCAACACTCACCAATCAGCAAACACTCACCAACCAGCCAACACTCACCAACCAGCCGACACTCACCAATCAACCAACACTCACCAATCAACCAACACTCACCAATCAGCCAACACTCACCAACCAGCCAACTCTCACCAACCAGCCAACTCTCACCAATCAGCCAACCAGAGGTGAAAAAGTGTCCAGCCTGTCACCTACAGAATATCGAACACCACCAGGCTGTCACATGTTGATAGTTCACCTTAAGACCCGTATGCATGTGTGTGAGCGCGAAATTTCGACCATGCCGCTGAAATGGAACAAAGGTGAACGCTTTAGTCCATATATGATCTCCAATTTGTTCAATTATATACGATCTTCAATTATTAATTAATATGTCAAATTACAACACACACTATAAGCTAATCTTGCTTCTATGGTGCGTGTCCATCAATATCCATCTATTATTATGGTTTAATGTACTCACAATATGTTGTCCACACATTTTGCTTTGCAAAGCAAAACCACAGGTTAAGCTAGCTTTTAGTGTGAAAATATGCTCAATGTATGTCAGACAGAAATATTTTTAAAAAAAGATCAGACCAGGTTAGATATTTTAACATTTTTATTATTGAGCACACAAATTGCGCCAATATTGAAGAAACAATTTCAAAGGAGGTATGGTAAACCAGGCCAGACTATATTAGATATTAAACAATAATAGTATGTTGTTTTGCTTTCTAACTAAAAATAAGCATTTCTGAGGGGAATCAGTGGTTACATCATCCTAATCATGTG
Organism: Imbricaverruca yamaguchii; assembly: GCA_034440575.1. NCBI lineage: Eukaryota > Metazoa > Arthropoda > Thecostraca > Neoverrucidae > Imbricaverruca > Imbricaverruca yamaguchii. Next base: position 200,782 of record JAOTOL010001457.1, on the reverse strand, counting down.
AATACAAATGGTATTACAATATCCTGTTCCCCAAATCGAATGACTCATTGAAAATGAAATTCACCAATACAAATTGAATTCCCTTCTACAATAAGGAAATCAATAAATCACCAATATCAAGGGCAGAGTATCATAGGTCAAATTTTGCATTAGTTTCAAGTAATTTTTTTTTTTAAACCTCTTGGTCAAAGCAGCAAGTTCTGTTTATGGCAAAACATGGGCCCTGACACAAATAAATAAAACCCGTGGAAGTAACCAGATGAAATTATTAAAATAAAGGCTCATATTGGAAGAACCAAAACATTCGTTGTCATGATAAGGAATACAGAAGTCTGCAGTGTGTAAAAATGGTTGAAATAATATGTTAGACTGAGAAACGAGAAAAGTGTTACTTCAGTCAGGTATGACCAAGGCTGGGTTCATGTCTTGGAATTCTGGAATTGGAGAGGAAAATTATGTGACATTACAGGTTGGCATAGAGCAGAGGACTTTGAGGACTTTTCTTCTAATCTGAATCCTGGATTATGAGAGGAAAACTGTGTTGCATTCCACGTTGGAGAATGATGTGATGTGCTTCTGTCATAAAAAGCTATTTTCGCACTTTTCACGGTCATGCTCCGTGTTTAATGCTCCCATGATCATGACCAAACATCAAGGAGATCGCAGTCATTGTCAGACTCAATTCCTCTTTTTGGACAAATGCAGTGGAAGACTTCCTGGAGATAAAATAATATTTTTTTTCGCGGCCAACATCACAGACAAGACCATGTTTGCAATACTTGCAAACATGGTCATGACTGTCGTCTCTCAGAGACGAACACCACCTACGCAAACATACACAAGTTCAGCTTCAACAGTGCTTTGGTACTTATTAGGTAGATACGTGCACACTGAAACCAGCTTTGAAAACAAACTGCGCCGGAAAACGGAACTGAACTGTTCGGAATTGAAAACGTCGGATTCAGTCTCTGTGAGGTGACAGGATACTGTTCGGCCCGTTCGCCGCTTGAGATTGTCGAAAGTGACGCCTGGTAACGGTTGCGGGGATCGACGATTGCAACAAAAGTATTGGTGATGGATAAAATCCGAAGGACTCGTGAGCATCACAAAGAGTGGGGCTATCCGCACGTACAACTTTCTCCACGAATTGTCATTCGACAGTGGTGTAGAAACAGTGGAAAGCGGAGCCTTTTTCACGGACTGAAACACGTGCAGCCCGTGTCACGATGACTGCGCCCGCACACTCTGCAGCAACTGATCGTCAATTTGAAAATTATAGTCGGTACATGGGGCCATGATGTGAAGGTGACGGCAAGTCGCTAAGTTTAGCCGTTTCTGAGAACCAGACCAAATCGTGAAAAACGCCCAAAAACGTCGCTTCCGCTTTTCACACCCCCCTCGCATGCGCGTGGCGCATGACTCGGAAACGGTTTCCACGATGATGTTGACAATTGTCGTGGCAATACTGAGGTGTTGGTTTGGTGTCAATCGGTCCATTGGTTATCGAGATATTGCGGTTTGAATCGAGTCGATGGGGAGCGCTAAAATTGGTGATTTTCCGAACGCAATATCTCAGTTTACATGCTATTCCTATGGGCGACCGGTCATTCACCAGACATCCGTTCTCTCAAGACCTGGGTGACGTGCACGCGCAACACGTTGACACGACCGCAACGAAATTGTGCCAGTCGGATAGCCAACATTTGGAGCTTTCACGTGATGCCATATCTCGTTACCTGTGATGTGAGCCGTGCCAGACGCCGCAAACTGCGCTGAAAAACGGAACTGTTGCGTCGGGCTCAATCTCTGGACTGCGACGGGACAGTTCGTAGGTGACAGGCTTACCACGGCCATGTTAAAACCTATGGACTTTACCACGAGTGGTAGAGTTTTTTTCAGCCCCCCTCCCCTCCCCCTGTCCCCTCGATCATAGCTACTAAATTATTTCTGTACGCTTCTGATACATGCACTGAAACAAGATGAGTACGTATATGTATGTATGGTTAGAAAATACAAATTGACTGGGTATGTTAAGAGGAAAAGCGGACTGATGATAAATACAATCCATACACAGTGCTAATACGGTACCGTAGGTTGTCACCACAACCGGATGTATTTTTCATATATCTGTCACCCACGCTCGTGGCCGAGTAGCCGTTTTTTTTTTCGCCTCTGCAGCCAACATTCACCATCCAGCCAACACTCACCAACCAGCCAACACTCACCAACCAGCCAACACTCATCAATCAGCCAACACTCACCGACCAGCCAACACTCACCAATCAGCCAACACTCACCAACCAACCAACCCACATCAACCAGCCAACACCCACCAACCAGCCAACACTCACCAACCAACCAACCCACATCAACCAGCCAACACCCACCAACCAGCCAACACTCACCAACCAGCCAAAACTCACCAACCAGCCAACACTCACCAATCAGCCAACATTCACCATCCAGCTAACACTCACCAACCAGCCAACACTCACCATCCAGCTAACACTCACCAACCAGCCAACACTCAGCATCCAGCACGCTTCAGAAATGGGTGAAGTCTTTGGTTTGTATCCAGGAGTCTAGAATTCTGGCCCAAAGAGATACGACGCTTTTCATTTCGGCAATTTGCAGTAATGAAATTTGATGAATCCTTCGCAACAAGTGTGGCTACCAGCCGAAGCTGGAGATCACTCTGAAACATAGGGGTGAGTTGGTGAGTGTCCACTGAATGAACCAGCAACTTGATCATGACCGATTGGGCGGCAACAAAATGAATAGGCTGAGTAGGCATGATGGGCCCACCTAAGCGAAAACTCGTTTCTATGGCACTCCATTTCAAGCAGTAGCGGGCTTGCGCAGGCATCACTGGCGCCGCCTGCCTCCACGGAAAATCGCTCGCTTTTTGTATAATACGCTGGTTTATTCAATTACTAAGAAATTATATAATGCTCAGCTGACGCGAGCTGGAGAAATTCAGTGCTGTTCCCACGCACCAACTCACTTGTTATTTGCTCCCATATACACATTTTGCCCATTAGAAAGGAACGAACGCGTACAGAGTACATGTTACGCTCATCACGGGCGGATTTACTTTTTTGCCGACCTTCACACAGATTGCCCGATTTTATGTTTAATGGATCAGGTAAATAAAAATGCTCACCCGAAGCGCTGTGGATAATTCTTCAGTGGTAATGAAAAAGCAGGAACTTCGTACGTCCAGCAAGATTGTTTCCATTTCATACTTCATGCATAGGAATGTACCGCAGAGGCCACCAGACGTAGGCCAACGGATTCGTATTTTAGCTTCCCCGCCGAGGTGACTTAATCAGTATTTTAAATCAACATGGCTAGAACTGAAGCCGAATACGTTGGTTTGTTGAGAAAATGTTGATAGACGCGTTTACATGGGTGGTTCTAATTTTAGCGAAGACGTATTCAAGCATAAATTATCCTATAACAGCTTAAATTCTCACCTCGCGAATGTTTATAAGAGAACTGTGACGCCTCCATTGGCGACAAGATTCGCGTGCTTACCTGAGTTCTCAATCAGCAGCCAACAGAGTGTAAAATCAATGCAAATAATCTTAACTTGCAATCCCCTCTTTAACCCGCGGCGCCATCTCGGTGGTGGGGGGGGGGGGGGTTCGTTGACGACCCCTGAGGTATTTCGTGAACAGTGAATGAACGGCGCGCGTTAGCGCGCCGAAATTTGGCATACCTTTTTCCACGTCAAATTGGCATGTTATGTCTAAATTTTGAAGTCATGTCATCTAGGATCAACGAGTTTAGTCAAGGTCAAGGTCAACGCTCACCAACCAGCCAGAGGTCACCTCCAAAAAATGTTCAACCAGTCGTCACGCTTTAACGGATGCAGATATTGTAATGAATCTTTCAGCATTTGTTTATCTTTACGGATGCAACAAAACGTATAAGTGGAATTTCTATTCTTTCCGTTTTTCACTACATATAAATTTGCATATTTGCCGAATGCAGATCAAATAGAAAATTCTGGCTAAAGTAAGCATTTTGCATTAGGGTAAGTCGACTTCTAACAACGTTTCTGGCCTGCTCTGCCCATTGGGAAAGGAAAATTAAAGAAAACGTGAAATCTCAAAATTTTGAAATTAAAAATATTATTTTGGGGAGCCCAAAAATTGTGTGGCCCTGGTCGATTTCGCTGTCCTTTTCTCATTCCAAATAACTTTTTTTTTCATATATCCCACAAAATGAACTCCCAGAGCCAAGAACATAATGTAAGTCTACTCCCCTGGTGACGTCACTTTTGGGGGGAAATTGTTTTTGTGGTGGATTCGGACCCTACTCGTTGAACGCTTTCCGATAACACCTCTTTCGTTTTCGTGCGACGCTTAGTTTGGATTCAGAGGGGGTTATTATCCACTCCCGTCCCCCGAGACGGGGTGTGAGAATCTGACCGGAGAGACGGCGCGGGTTAACAAGACAAGTTTGCCGCACATTTACCTCCATAAAACAGACAAAGGGGTTAGTGCTGGTTAGGTGAGGCTAGGTCAAGGTTTTTAGTTATTATTTAAAAAAAAAATTTAATTCTTTTTTTTTAATAGGCTTGGCTAAGTTGGGCTTGGTCTTTCAGCTGAAAATTGTGAGAACATATTGTGAAAAAGTCAATTGTGTGTCCACTATTTGGGAGGTTAATTCGGGCTAGGTTAGGTTAGATTTCATTGTTTATTGATCATTTCCATAAATTATTTTTCATTCCATGCTATCTAATCCAAAGTCATATTTTTGGTGTTATTTTGCCTAGAAATTGAAACCTAAGCATTGGCATAGGAAATGGGTGGTCACATCATGTTGACATCATCCAAAAGCATTGCATTGGAAAAAGGAAGTCCAACGATTTATAAAACACCTTAAAGCATAAAGCTACCTTTTTAAAACTTACAATAACCTAACATTTTGTAGAAAATTTAAACTAATTATTTTCAAACAATTCATAAACATTTATATAAACGCAAAAATAATAACAGAAGGAGCCAAGGCTAGCATGATCTCCTTTGCTTTATAGTGGAAAAACGTAGAATGGATTTATCGTGTGTCTAAACTAAACTTCATTAGCGACATATTTCAGAGAACATCTGGACTGTTTCATTGAATTGGTTGATTTCAATTGGCAGGCCCCTGTATGTTTGGTGCCATCAATTTAACACCAATTATTGAATGACTTAGAATTCGGTGTACCTAGACAAGTCCATGAAAGTAATGTTGTTGAATCAGGCATTTGCGACATGAATAATTCCACAAAGCTTCCACATTTGCATGATGATACCAGGCATATAGGGAAACTCTGATGTCATCATGGGTCAGAACCTCCTAGTTTTATGCCGTGTTAACACGCGCCCTGGAGGGGGGGGGGGCGAAATCCGCCCACCCCTCTGGCTTTTCGTACATAACGCCATATTTTACCGGCCGATATACGCCATTGCTTGTGTACCGGCTTAGAAATGAATGGCGCGTCGATTAAAGTAACAAAACCGAAAATCGGCCGAAACTTTTTGCGGGTTGTGGGCCGTTAAAGTCAACATATTTCTCAGGGCCGGACTACAAAAACCAGCGCTGATGCGCTTCCCGTATATTTTCAAAAGGGAAGTATTCTTGGCAACACTAGCGACTTGTCTGATGTATATTGTTATGCTGTATTGTTTCAAAGTCGTGATAGGTCACCGAGGTCAGGTAAGGTCAAGTTCATGACAGGTTAATGGAACCAAACTTGGTCAACTGGAATGTTGTCATAAATGCAAATGACTGTCATGCGATTGATGTCACTTTGCATGTTAATCCCTACACATCCTGAAAACTATTGTTTGTCATTGTGTACCTAAGCGTTTCCATGCTTTATTCATGTACTTCACTCCTTTCTTTGCGAAGCCGATTGCGCCGAGCCGCCCAACGGAGCAGTCGGCCGGGCGACTCGGTTCCGGTAACTGGAGCAGGTAATGTCCGGATAAAGTGCTGCTATATAGGTGATCTGAGGTCAAATTCCGGGTCTAGCATCTGTATTACACCATTAGTAATGTGCAACTCATCATTGGCTCCAATTTTCAATCATTTAAACACAATCAGAGCGATTCATGGCAATGGCAAGCCAATCTACGCAAAACGAGAACATTTTGATATTTTAACCTTATTTGGCCTTGAAGATATTGATCTAAGGTCATGACATTTGCACACAATATAGTTCATTATCGTACCCATCCACCCTGCAAATTTAGTTGCTTCAGCTTTAATAGGAGCCGATATCTTAGGGGGAGCGGAATCCACCCTCCAGTGCGCGTAATTTTCAGAGGCCCTCCAGGGCGTGTGTTAATGCTATTTGTTATTTCCATATTATATCTACACACAGTTATGCCAATCATGACAACTAGGTCCGAATCGTCCTGCTCCTGCCGGGCTTGTCTGACTTATGCTGCTCGCTTCGCGAGCCATTGACCATAGCAATTTCCATTACACTTATCCCCTATTTATTCCTTCCCATTCCTTTTTATCCTCCATTCTCCTTCCGCGCATCTGTAAGCACTGATTGGGGTAGGGGCGGATCTAGGAGAAAGGGCACATGCATCTATCCCACAAGTGGTTGATTTCTTCTGAAATGTTGCTCTAACATGGACAACAATATGTACAACATACAGCAATGTGGACTTGGAGCATTGGACACGCCCCGGTCCCGGTGGTGTATCACTCTGACTCGGTTCTCCCCTGGCCATCGTGGTGTATCTCTCGGCCTCGGTTGTATGTTCCCAGGCCCCAGTGATCCATCTCTCGGCCCCGGTGATGTATCGTTCGGCCCCGGTGAGGCCGGTGGCATATCTCCCGTCCAGTTTCCCCGCGGGGGGATTCCCCAGCAAAGTGTCTTCTTTCGGCCCCGGTGATATACCTACCGCCCCCGATGACAAATCTCTAGGCCTCGGTGAGGTGTCTCCCGGCCCCGGTGGTATATCCCTGGTCCCGATGGTATATCTCCGGCACCGTTGATGCATCTCTCGACACCGGTGGTATATCCTCTGCCCCTGTGATGCGTCTACAAGCACCGGTGAGGCTGGTGGTATATCCCCCGGCCTCGGCGATGTATCTTCCACCCCCGGTGATGTATATCTCGCCCACAGTGATGTATCTTCCGGCTTCGATCGCATGTCTCCCGGTCCCAGTGGTATATCCCCGACCGCAGTGATGCATCTCTCGGCCTCGGTGATGCATCTCCCGCCCTCAGTGATGCATCTCCCGGAACTGGTGATGTAGCTCTCGTCCCCGGTGGAATATCGCCCAGCCTCAATGTTATATCCCAAGCACCGGTGGCATATACCCGGCTCCGGTGATACACTTCTCGATTCCGGTGATGCATCTCCCGGCTCCGGTGATGCATCTCCCGGCTCCGGTGATGTATCTCCCGACCACGGTGAGGTATCTCCCGGCCCGGTGATTCATCTTCCGGCCCCGGTGATGCATCTCCCGGCCCCGGTGATGTATCTCCCATCCTGGTGACGCATCACCCAGCCCCGACGATGAAGCATCCCTCGATCCCGGTGATGTATCTCCCAGCCCCGGTAAGGTATCTACCGGCCCCGGTAGTGTATCCCCGGCCCCGGTGATGCATCTCTCGGCCACGGTGGCATATCCCCAGCCCCGGTGATGCATCTCTCGGCCACGGTGGCATATCCCCAGCCCCGGTGATGCATCTCTCGGCCACAGTGGCATATCCCCAGCCCCGGTGATGCATCTCCAGGCTTCGGTGACGCATCTCTTGGACCTAGTGATGTATCTACCGGCCCCGGTAATGTATCCCCGGCCCAGGTGATGTATCTCCCACCCTGGTGATGCATCACCCAGCCCCGATGGTGTGCCTCTAGGTCTGCATCCGACATTACATACAGAATAGGGTCATGTATCGCGTACCACCTCCACAGAGCCAATGGCCATCCCAGTTTCCCTCAGGTGTACTTCGAGGGGGTGGGGTGGGGGTACTTTGGTTACCACCATTGCGGTACAAAGTCACAAAATTACGCCAATTGACGTGGCATGTATGGAGTGAACATACATACTCTGATGTCATTCCTCAACTACAGCTTATCAGCAGCAGCTTCATGAATGATGAAAAAATGCGTAAGCGAACGAATGCATGTTGAATGCATGACTAATGTATGAATAAATAAACTGCTCCACTAAGTAGGGATGCGGAGCCGGAGCCGGGGCCAGAGCCGGAGTCGCCGGAGCCGGAACATTTTGCCCGGAGCCGGAGCCGGAGCCGGAGCCGCCGGGACATTTTACTCGGAGCCGGAGTCGGAGCCGGAGCCGTCAAAAGCAGGGCGGCTCACGTTTAGGATGTACGGAGCCGGAGCCGGAACCGGAGCCGCTGGAGCCGGTACATTTTGCCCGGAGCCGGAGCCGGAGTCGGAGCCGGGATACTTCTCCGGAGCCGGAGCCGGAGCCGGAGCCGTCCAAAATTTTCCCGGCTCCGCATCCCTGCCACTAAAATAACCGGAGTGGCTGAAAGTCGTCCGTCCATATAACAGGCATATTGCCGTTTGTTTGATGTTTGTTCTTGCTTTGCTATTGCCTTCTTGCCTTCTCACTGTAAGTGACTAAAATGTGAATACAGTATGCCATGTATCGCACGTGCATATATTTTATTGTTTTCCGAACTTGTGGTCGCGACCAATTTGACCTAGTTTTGAAAATGTCCGTAGGAGGATCCAACATCGGAAATATAACGAATGTTCTACATACATGTTCTACTTACATGTCCCGATGGAAAGTGTATTTTAAGACAGAGAGTCTACAGAAGAAAGGCTTCAATGCCCGTTCCGTGATTGTGAATGCTGCTAGATAATGCTCTGATAATGTATATACATACATACATACATATATATATATATATATATATATATATATATATATATATATATATATATATATGTGCAATACTGCCACATGCGTAGGTACAGGGGAGCCAGGAGGACCGTGCCTCACCCCACACTTTTCAAGAAAGTTTAACATTGATGCTATGGTGATTCATGGCAAGAATCAACATCAAAATATGTTTTGGACCCCTATTTTTTAGACGTTTCCGCGCCTCTGAATTTTACAACCCATTCCCCTTCGCGTATTTAGGGACAACATGCCCTGGATACGTCATGTATGGGCACATTTACGTGCCATACGATGCGTCAATATACATTTTTAGCTTGTCATTGCATACATCTGAAACGAAGCTGCTGGGCAGAACATTTTGAAGATGGAAGCTATCAGATCAATGAATTTCCGCCGTATAGTTATGTTAAAAAGCATTCCTTACCAGACAGCAGTGGTGAATGCAACCGATCACCTTTGGTTGCCTCCACCACTAGCTGATGCTATGCATTGTTTTATCGGGCCAGTAGCTAGCAAAGGGTCATATTCAGTTGCCTGTTGCGTTTTATCCCTAGGATGCTCCCCTGGAAAATTTGGGAAATGTTGTGTTTTCTGAATGACAGCAATGTGTTCATGACAACCCAACGTCAGCTCATAGTTTTTTCTTCTGTTGCGTTTTTATGTTAGTTTGGTCTGGGCCTCTGCAACAATCCCAAGGCGCTGTTATTTCTTAACTTAAGTGATAAATCAGTAAGTTTCATGTTGTCCAAGGCTTCCACTCTCCCATTACCTGCGAATGTGCGCATCCCTTCTGCAAAAGCAGCAGTGACAAACGCGGTGGTGGCGACTACGGTGATACCGGCATTAGCAACGACTGAAAATAGCATGGAAGAAGAAAAACAGGAAGAACAGTAAGGAACACCGGAAACCAGAGCAGCAACAATTTGAGTAGCAGACATTCAAGGTGTTTCCAGCTGCGTAGGAATGATGGCTGTCACCAGTCAATTGGGCATGGGGTGAATTGGAAGAGACGGAAAAAAGATATACCATGGTTTGGAAACTTTCATTATGAGTTGACAATTACTCCCATAGACCTTTAAAATGGTAGCTTGAGAATGAGAGAAAAATGAAAGATGCAATGAGCTAGGCATGAGGTTAGCAATTCTGCCAACATATATCACCACCAGCGTGGAGCTCGGGTGCAAGAACTTCTCACCAGAGCTAGCGGGCGTTGGGGTGACCGAGTGGCTAGAGTGTTGTGTTCAACACTCGCACCATTCGGAATTCATCCCACGGCACACCGGCGAAACGGTGTGGACGGCGCCGTAAGCAAGCCGTGATCGTGGACAAAGTGCGCTGTGAACAACCCAATAAAACAAAAACATGACAGCAACACCATCAATTCTCAATGGGCATCGATGAAGATGGCACCAGTGGACTCAGAAGGGACAAACAATTACGGGATGCATGCATGTTACAGCTGTGATGCGCGCTTTTAGTGCGGTGAACAATTCAGAAGTTCACTAAACTCCACGATGTTTGGCATCTTCAGGTGCGATGCGGCACGGTGAAGTGTTCCTCAATTCAGGCCAAACTTCATGCATTTTGTTTTTAGCCGTACTGGCACAAGCGGTGTAGCTCCTTACAAACTCGGAAATCGGCAAAATAACAACAACCGTAAAGCATATGTGTATAAATAAATATGATATCAACGGAGCAGAGTAGAGCCATTATTTGTTAAAGCCCTACTCTGCTTGATAAAATTTTATGAGAAAAACAGGCCATTTCTGTACGTTATTTCGAAGCTTGTTTCTACCATGACCCTGTTGCATACTTGGATTGTCATGTTTTTCAAATGGAGCGCCGATGTCGTGAATGAATAAAGCTTTCCAAAGTCGGACGGGGCTTTTGCTTCCTATTGCTTCAGTACTCTTGCCTATGTGGTGATATATGTTGCAATAATCTTTCCTCTCAGCGGTACTGATACCGTGAGAGGCCAGCATACGAACTTTCGCTGACGAATTTAGTCGTAGTAAGCTCTCGTCAGACACTCCCAGTCCCAACGACGCCTGGTTACTCAACCGCCATCTATGTAAAAGCACGCTAGACCTATGGCGACATCTACGCTACGGAAGGTTGGTTGGCTATTGGAGCTCAGAGGCGCATCGACAGCGTTGGTCATGCAGCTCTCATTACAGAAAGCAAAGGAGCGGCAATGCCAACCAGAGGTTCGTACAGTCATGATCGTCCTCAGCATGGGCCTCGCCACTCATCCATTGCTGTTCCAGGAAATGAAAGAATGGCATCTGGAGAGATCAAATCCGGACAATAGCCGAAGCTTTTCACAACGATCGGCGAAAACGTAGACATCGCGCCAAGTGCGTTCAGGAGAGGAGTTGGACAGTTGACTCTAGGTACATGCAGCCAACCCTTGGGAAAAATAATTTGGTCTTCACCGCTGCAAACGGTGGCGACCCGCCACCAACTAGCTTGCAGGTTGGTGGGATCAAGGAGGTTCAAGATGTGCTGCCGCTGTGCAGACCTGAAAATTGTTTCTACGCTCATGTGCATACAGAGAAAACCATTGATGCACAGCTTAACATTGTAGCCATTCACAGCTGTCTACTATGAGAGAGAGGAAGGAGAGGCTGTAGGACATGTCCTCACAATAAAGCATATAAAGACATATAAAGACATAAAAGATTAGTGCAACTATGAGCCACAAGGGCCCTTCTTGGTTGCACTCTGTACACTGAACCAGTTGCCCACCAAATCTGTCAATCAGCCCTCCCTGTAATACTGAAAAGCAAGCCCTCTATTCTTGTAATGATTGTCTATGCTGTTTTTAAAGATGTTCAATGTGCTGCCACTGACAATGTTTTCTGGCAGCTGGTTCCAGTGTTCTACTACCCTGTTGGTGAAGAAAGTCTGCCTTAACCTTGTTCTGCTGTGGTTAACTTTAATTTTAAATTTATGACCTCTAATTGCATCATATGTGTTCAATTCAAACATTTCCCCAAGATATCCCCTCTCCAAACCATGGACAAATTTAAAGACCTCGATGAAATCTCCTCTCAGACTTCTATATCTAAGTGAAAACATATTCAAGTTCTTCAATCTTTCCTCATATGCCAGGTTGCTTATGCCATTAACCATTTTTGTAGCCCTCTTTTGTACTCTCTCTCTAAAAGCCAACAATCTTTTTTATAGCTAGGAGACCAAGCTTGGATACAGTATTCCAAATGTGGCCTGACATATGCACAGTAAAGCTTCCTGATCACTTCCTCACTTCTGTATGATACATTCTTATTTATTGCCCCGAGCATTCTCAGTGCCTTCTTCCTGGCTTCCTTGGTCTGTTCTGATGCCCCCAGTTTTGTGTTTAGAATAACACCTGAATCCTTCTCCTGTTGAGTCACTGATAGCACTTGGCCACCCATCAAGTATGGAGCCTTCATATGCTGGTTACCTACATGCATGATTTTGCACTTATCAAAATTAAATTTCATTTGCCATCCTTCGGACCACTTCACAAGTTCGTTTAAGTCTTTTTGCAGCGAGATATGCTCATCTTGACCTGTTATTGCCCTAAAGACCTTCAAATCATCCGCAAATTTCAAAACTTTACTGCTTAGGCCACTTTCAATGTTATTTACAAATATAATGAACAGTAGTGGCCCCAGTACTGACCCCTGGGGGACTCCACTAAGAACAATTTGCTATGATGACTTTGTACCATTTAGCATCACTCTTTGCTGTCTATTTGAAAGCCACAACTCTATCCATTTTAAGACGCTACCTGCAATACCATGGACCTGAAGCTGCATCATTAACCGTTTACAGGGCACCTTGTTAAAGGCCTTACTAAAGTCAAGATATGCTACATCAACCTGATTTCCCTGATTGTTCAAATTGTTCTGTGGCGAAGTCCAAAAAGTCGAATGGATTTGTGAGACACGATTGTCCTTTTCTAAGCCCATGGTGAATATCTTGAATCAATATGTTTCTCTCCAGATAACTACGTATTCTATCCTTGATAATTGATTCGAGTACCTTGCAGACAAGGGATGTGAAACTTATTGGCCTATAGTTTTCAACTTTCCCTCTTTCTCCTTTCTGGAAAATAGGAACTACATTTGCCCTTTTCCAATCGGTTGGAATTTCATTTTGTGAAACTGATCTACAAAATATTATACTACATGGAAATGCCAGTTCCTTTTCAGTTTCCCGCAACACCCTAGCATAAAGTTCATCAGGTCCTGCTGCCTTGTTTCGCTTTATTTTCCTGATATGATTGTAAACAACATCACTATCAATGAAATCAACATCATTTGTCAGATTACATGCCATTGAACTATGGTGTACGGTCGGCAGATTGGCCATATCTTCCAATGTAAACACTGATTTCAACTGCTTGCTCAGCTCCTCAACCACCTCGCTATCATCACCCAATATAGTCCCATTCACTTCCAGTGGACCAATTGTGCTAGAAACTTTACTCAGCTTGTAGAAACTAAAAAACTTTTTGCTGTCCCCATCGCAGCTCCTAGCCAAATCCAGTTCTTTCGCTCGCTTTGCTGCTCTGGGTTTTTGCTTCACAGTGTCTCTATCTTTTCGATTTTACCTTAGATTTGCGATATTTGAAGCTTCCTTAAACACTCTAAATGCAGCTTTCTTAGTCTTAATTGCTTTTATGAAGTCTGGTGTAAGCCATGCTGGCTTTCCTACCCTTATTTTGCGCCTTTGCTTTTTGCGGACATGTCTAATCTGAATTTCCTTCAAGTAATATTTAAACTTTTTCCACATTTTACAGGCATTTAAATTGGAGAATTCTTCTTCCCATCTCATGGCACTTAAAGCCGCTCTCATGCAGTCAAAGTCTGCTCTGTTGAAATTAGGAACCTTTACCAAATTACCCTTAATAGTTCCCACTACATGTGCCTTGAATCTAACTATGTTATGGTCACTTCTTCCCAGAGTTTCTCCTACAGTCAAGTCTTGAAAAGGTCACTTAAATCCGAGAATTCAAGGTCCAAGATTGAGCCATGTTTGGTAGGTTCCGTTACAAACTGGTGTAAGAACAGGTCCCCTTCAAGGCATTTCCTAAACATTTTGCATGATGGGGAGCCAACACCAACATTTTTATATCCTTTTAGATTAAAGTAATCAAGAATAAGGCACTTCCTCTGAAAGTTTCTACTCATTTCCTCACAAATCACCTTATCAAGCTCCAGTTGCTGAGAATGTGGCAGGGTTCCTGATTGGTTGAAAGCTCCTATCCTTAGTTAATTGCTGTTGCCTTTTTCCACAGTGATATCAAGCCAAATGGACTCTACAAACACATTTTTCACCCCACTTGCTACTTCTTGAGAACTGAATAAGCTATTCACATAGAGCATAACCCCACCTCCTTTCACTGCTGGACCCCTATTGCAGAAAATATATTGTGTCCCTGGATCTCATAGTACTGCAAGTTATCTAAAAAATACCCTTCACTGACCCATGCCTCCGTAAGGCAAACAAAATCTGTTTCCTCCTCAGCAACATAACACTTAAGCTCATCAAATTTGGATCGAATTCTCTGAGCATTAAACATCATACACTTAACATATGTTCCATAACCACCTTTGGTTTTTTTCATGCTGAGGAGCTCTTTCATAACTGGATGAACTACCACTATGCCTGGTTGAGCTACTGCTATCCCTATTTGCTGACTTTTGGGTTATACTGCCTTGGCTGTCACTATTGGCATGTCCATGAGATGGCAATGCCACTACATCCCTCCCCACCCCATTTCCTAGTTTCCCTGAAGGACATGCTCATACACTTTGTCTAACACATGCACCCTCTTCTCGGAGAAGTGCAGGCTATCACTCTGATAGAGGTCCCATGATCCATCAGGGACGTGGTGGTACGTGGTGGTAGTGGAACAGGTGCATAGCGGAGTACGTGATGGTAGTAGAACCGGCGCATAGCGGAATACGTGGTGGTAGTGAAACAGGTGCATTTTCGATTAGCGCAAAGAGCAAAACCATCACGCCACCAAGCGCAAATGGGCCCATGCCGGCAGGGAAAATGTCACGGCAACACTAAAGATGGTTTTTATATTTGTATTTGTATTTGCGTTTCCTACACACGCATCCACAGACCACAGCGGCTATTTTCGTGCCCGTCGAAATGTGTGAGACAGCCATGAATGGGAATGTGATAAACGATGGGATGTATGACAGGCGCCCAGGCTGGGCAAGGTAACAATACTGCGGCTTGGGGCGTGTCAGCCAGCATCGGCGCATCGCTCAACAAACAGCAGGTAGGAGGATGCAGGGATAAGGGACAAGTAAACAAATCTGTGTAATGCAATATAAAAAGGATGCCTTGTAAGCTCGACATTCGTTTTATGATGAAGTGGTTCTCGGGCTGCAGGCAATTGAAGCGGAGATAACTGCGCACATTTCCTTGAGGTTTCCTTGTGGCCGACATTTTCTTTTACAAGAAGCATCTCACTTCTGCACGGTACAAAATCGCTGACGGAAAATTAAACAATCATACTAATAATATTGTTTGCATAGATAGCTGAGAAACGTTTACCGACTTTCTATCCACGCAAAACCGACAAAAACCAGTGCTTTGCTACTATAGTAATATCTGCGCGTCCCCTCACGGAGGCTGCGTGACGTACATAATTTGCGTTGCCTTTCTCCGCAATATTTCAGCTGATCTTCACGATACATATTGAAGACTGGTCATTCAATAATGCGAATACTGAAATTATGCTCAGAATACTGCATACACAACTTAATCAGCCATTCATTTTGAGCGATATTAGATACAACAGGTGAGTAGCAAAGTAGCGTCTAAGTAGGCAATGTCGGAAACATCAGGATAGGTAGCAATAATATGTCGTTGCCGCAGTAATGTCGGGTATAAGTAATGCTGAAAACAGAGTGTGGCAGTAATATCGGTTATCAATATATCAATATATCAATAGAGTCGGAACAGCTTTGGCGTTTGCAACAAATGTAATAACAGTATTGCCATGGATCACCCTAAAAGATAGCATTTTGGTTGGTGAAATGTTGTTAATGTTGTTAAACGCGCGGTGTTTTCTTTCTGTTGGCTGAACACTACCATGAGTAGGGATGGGGGCGTCATCATGGATATAAGAAAGGCGTGGGCCAGCGAGTACATAGCCTGGCCTGACCTTTTGGCGTGGCCTGCCAGGCCCTATTTCCACAAGCTTCCCGGATCAAGAAAGATACGATACAAGAAACGAAACAAAACCTTCGGACATCAAGAGAGCAGAGTAATTACGAAATGAAGAATGTAATGCAGTGAGCAATTAAGGAAACAAATACTGAAATAAATTAGCATACGATTTGGATGATAGCGTGTCGCCCATTACGTTGGGGCGTGTGTTTAGGGACGCAATAGCGAAGGTAAGCAATGTACGAAGTCCCCGTGAGACTTGACCGTGTGTTATGTGGAATATGGCTGGGTAAAGTTCGGTGTTACCGGGGAATGCCACGACATACAAATGGTGTGCATATGTTGACATACGTTGGGCGGACACACGGGCCAATCTTTATTAGCTCCTCTAAGATGTTTTACTTTCAGTAAACTCGTTCATATTCGACTACACGACGTGAACAACAGCAAACATATTCCGATCTCAGTCTTTAAAAGCGCATGAGTCAGTGACAGACAGACAGACATACAGACAGGCATGCAGTCATACAGGCATAAAAACATATAGACGGATAGACAGACAGATAGACAGGCATCAACACGTGCTCAAAGGCTCCGACTGAACATGGAATGCATGGCAGGACAGCGAGTTGTAACTTGCACACCAAGCCCCTCTGTCACGAGGGCTGGAGGGGGGCGCGGGGAGGGGGCAGTGTGGATTCGATAGCCGGCCGCTCGCTGATGGATCGGTCAGTATCAGCACTTGCGAGCATGTTCGGTTTCGCCCGACCGGCTGGACGGAGCCGGCGCGCATTGCTTGGTCATAGCTTTCAATGTAAACACTGATTTAAACTGCTTGCTCAGCTCCTCAGCCATCTCACTATCCTCACCCAATGTAGTCCCTTTTACTTCCAGTGGACCAATTGTGCTAGAAACTTTACTCAGCTTGTAGAAACTAAAGAACTTTTTACTGTCCCCATTACAGTTTCTAGCTAAATCCAGTTAATTTGCTCGCTTTGCTGCTCTGGTTTTTTGGTTCACAGTGCCTCTAGCTTTTCGATACGCCTTTAGATTAACGACATTTGAGGCTTCTTTAAAGACGCTAAATGCAGTTTTCTTAGCCTTAATTGCTTTTATCAAGTCTGGTGTAAGCCATGCTGGCTTTCCTACCCTTCTTTTACGTCTTTGCTTTTGGGGGACATGTCTAATCTGAATTTCCTTCAAGTAAGATTTGAACTTTTCCCACATTTCACACGCATTTAAATTGGAGAATTCTTCTTCCCATCTGATGGCACTTAAAGCCGCTATCATGCTGTCAAAGTCTGCTCTGTTGAAATTTGGAACCTTTACCAAATTATCCTTGATAATTTCCCCTACATGTGCCTTGAATCTAATTATGTTATGGTCACTTCTTCCCAGAGATTCGCCTACAGTCAAGTCTTGAACCAAGTCACTTAAATCCGAGAATACAAGGTCCAAGAATGAGCCATGCCTGGTAGGTTCCGATACAAACTGGTGTAAGAACAGGTCCTCTTCAAGGCATTTCTTAAACATTTGGCATGATGGGGAGTCAACACCAGCATTTTCATAACCTTTTAGATTAAAGTCACCAAGAATAAGGCACTTCCTCTCAAAGTTTCTACTGATTTACTCACAAATCACCTTGTCAAGCTCCAGTTGCTGAGAATGTGGCAGGGTTCCTGATCGGTAGAAAGCTCCTATCCTAAGAGTATTGCTGTTGCCTTTTCCCACAGTGACATCAAGCCAAATGGACTCCACAGACACATTTATATCCCCACCTGCTACTTTTTGAGAACTGAATAAGCTATTCATATAGAGCATACACCACCCCCTTTCATTGCTGGACTCCTATTGCACGAAAACATATTGTATCCCTGGATCTCATAGTCCTGCAAGTTATCTCCAAAATACCCTTCACTGACCCATGCCTCCATAATGCAAACAAAATCTGGTTCCTCCTCAGCAACATAACACTTGAACTCATCAAATTTGGAACGGACACTCTGAGCATTAAACATCATACACTTAACAAATGCTCCATGACCACCTTTGGCTTTTTCATACTGAGGAGTTCTTTTATCACTAGATGAACTATCACTCTGTCCCCTTGAACTGCTGCTGTCCCTATTTGCAGACTTTGAGGTTGCCTTGGCTGACACTATTGGAATATCCCTGAGATGGCAATGCAATTTCATCCCTCCCCACCCCATTTCCTAGTTTCCCTGAAGGACATGCTCGTACACTTCACTACAAGTCTCCTGTCGTCCTCGAGTGCCGGAACTACTACTAGTGTCAGTCTGCTGTCGACCTCGAAGGCCGACACTACCACTAGTGTCAGTCTGTTGTCGACCTCGAGAGCCGGTACTACTACTGGTGTCAGTCTGCTGTCGACCTCGGGGGCCGGCACTGCCACGAGTGTCAGTCTAGTTAGTAGCGGCTCCATAGGGAAATCGTCAGGGTGATAGGAGGTGTTACTTTTAAGTAACTCGAGCACATCCAGTGTTCGATTGATCGCGCGTCAAATAATTGCAGACTTTAGTATAAGACTCTATGAATACACCTCGCCAATCCGTTTTACCTTCAGCAGCTCTTGGACTGTTGGGGTCTATCGCAAACAATGTATCCTTGGAGCTCCGCCCCTGACCGGCGACTTCACTTTTTATTTTCGTCTTCATATCTAGGAGGCATAAAGTCCCTGACGCATTGAAAAAAATATTATCTTGGTGGGGTCCTGAGATGACGAAAAATTGTGCGGTGATTTCCGTAGGTACCTTTTTTGCCGTTAGCCCATAAGAAATATATCATAGCACGTTCGGGAACTTCACAGGGATAGTACCAATTGTTATGCAGATGGTTAAGATGCCCGACCAACGGCGTCCGGAATGGGCATTACCAATCTGCAAAAAGACGAAAAGTGAATGTACGAAAAGTTAACGTATGCTCAGATGTCTTCAGTTCACCCCTATGGAACACAAAAAGCTCTCTCCGTGACAGTATCGGGAATATGAACCTCCATACTTGCGTGGTCTGAGGCTTGGATCTCGTGGCCGATTAGGCGGAAGGTCCACTTAGTTAGGCCCCACCCGAATGCAACCACAAAGGTCTGTCCCTTTGTCAAAACCTGGATACATTCTTCATCATCCAAGACAGGTGGCTAGTTAGACAGAGCTAAGCCGACCAAGCTGATGTTACCGATCAATTTCGGTTAAAGATCACGGTGTACGTTCAATTAGTGATAGCTAACACAGATTAATAAGGGTCTCGGACTGGGCTGAAGTCACTTCTGGTGTACCGGAGTGGAGCTTCCTGGACCTTCTGTCATATGCCCTGTTTATGAACGACCGAAACTTCCGGAATTGACTCGGAATGTGTAAGGTTTGCTCTCTGTCATCTGGGTAAGCGCAGCCGTGACACATCTGGCCCGCATAGACAGGGTAGAACGCACTTTTCTAATGTGACTAGCTGAGCACTTTAGTGGCGCACCTGGGCCGAAATCTATGGAATAGCAGGACCTTCTTCGCCTTCATAGTTTGTGTCCACTCGTGGCATACAGGCCGAATTCATGTTTTTACGAAACGCTTCATGCGGTAGAAAGACCTCATCAGCTATATTGAAGAACGTCGGTTTATGTGTCCCGGTCAGGAGAAACATGCAACATGTTTTATTTCATGCATCATATGCGCGTGCGGAAACTATCAGGCATGACTTATCCAACAGATTAGTAAGAGATACGAAAATATTTGTACGGTGGACACCATGTGCGGACATATTCGCGAACTCCCTGAATGCACTGAAGACGTAGGTAGTTAGATACGTGTGTGCTGTGTCATACGCTCGCATCTGAGTCGTTTAGTCATCGGCAATCGACGCAGTTTTACCTGCCTTTATTCCTGTTTAAAGCCATTGTTCAGTTCAAACTTTTTAGCTGCTGATTTCTTCCGTAAATGGCTGAAGATGTTGCTCGATATCATGAGGAATACATGAATAAAGTAACGAATTGTGAAAGAACTTAAATTAAGCTTCCTACGTATAAGGTCTGCTGTTTGCCACCATAAAATTCAGTCGGCATCACATCCGGAGGTCCAAGGCTGGTCCAACTAAATGGAGCGCCACCAGAACTTGAGCTCAGAATGCCGGAATTGCTCCATTTCCTCTATACTGCGACATCAGCTTGAAAATTACATCAACATTCATGAATCATATTCTGTGACATAGTGATCTTTGTGGCTGATCAAATAGCTGAATGATTGCTGACGGTAACCCGCTCATGACATAGATGCTTTGTGAACATAGATGCTTTCGTTCACGTCATTGACCATGGTGCAATACCACAAATTTGACCTATATAATCTTCGCTGTACAGCGTTTCCAGCGAAGACAACCTCATGCGCTAGATTAGTTTTCAAGTTTGTATAAAACCATTCGTGATACTTTTACTATGGTGATATTTTTTCAGGGAGCGTTTTCTGTCGGCCATATTGTACTCACCGTCTATAAGTTCGCTGAATACTGAGTTCCCCACCTTCTCAGGTGTCACTGAATGATTGTCTGGTACGTATACGTATCTGTGGTACGCAAGCACCACAAGTTAACAGTAACATTCCACCTGAACGATGGCTGGATTTTCCACTTCCCGCATGCTGGATTTTCCCTCACTCAATTTTGAAGACAAGCAGACACTCTCATAGTCACCTAATGATCAATTCGTTAGGTTAAAAAGCAGGTCAAACGGCGCCGATTCTGCGGACATCACTGAAGCTGGATGGGTGTTTTCTGCTGTAGCGCTGGTACCAGGGCCAATGAAAATGTCACGTGCTGAAGATATTTTTTCAACAAACTTACATGTGATTCATTTCCTTGGCTTTTTGTGACTATTGACGGCTACTTCTTGGATCTACATTACCTCTTCGGTTATCATTGATGTAATTATTTGATTTTTATTCAGCAAATTCATGGCGAAGAAAGGTAAAATGGCAGGTGATAGCCACTCTAGGCGGACCTACGCTAATGGAAAGGCCTCTAGGTCTGTTTGCCAGGAGCTTGACTTCCTTTTCGAAGCAGAAGAACTGAAGAAAATGAAGAGAGCAAAGCGTAGCTCAAATTCAAATGTACGTTCGAAGAGAAAGTTAACAAAGGCAAAGACACCCAAGACAAAAAAGCCTGCAGGGACGAAGACAGCAAAAATGATAGCTTCTGAAGCTTTTACCAAAAAAAGTAAAGTTAGAAACTGTTCGGAGCCAGAAGACAGTGAGGATGGGAACGACCAACATATCGTCAACCAAACGAGAAAGTTTTTGAAAACTTCGTCTGCTGGACGGGGCACCACTCGATCCAGGCAGCGACGAATGTCTCCACTTGATACAGGATCCTCGGCATGTCCCAGCTCGTCTCGTTCAGGGAGCTTCGAGTTGGCTGTTAACGGGTCATGGGGCAGTCGTTCACGCGCCTTGCCGATCCGTTCATCCAGCCGGATATCGACCTCATCAACATCTTCGCAATCCTCATCCAGTTCCTGCTCCAGCCACACTCCATCGCAGCCATACACGTCAGGTCAGAAAAGTCGCTCCAAGTTGAAGCGCCGTGGCTCACCCCACCCACGTCTCCTGCAATCCAGGCTGGCGAAGACCTCTCGCAGCCAAAGGTATCGATCAAACTCCAAGGTGACCTCACGCAGTTCGCAGCGTGCGTCGAAGCGAAAAAATGTCAAGAAAAGTGACCATTCGCCAAATAAACGTGCCAGAAAGTCGAGACTGAAGGGAACCCGCGTTATGAGGCGAGGTAAATGAAGAATTTGTCTCTGGTAATATTATTTTGTTTCATTTGTTTTGTTTATTTAGTTTAAAATTTAAGGTGGCTCTTCTGGCTGTACTGATGAACGTGGATACGTGCAAGCATCATCATCGACATACCCAACTATCAACGAACAACACGAGTGAGATAGCCAAGAATGAATCATGTCACTATTAAATTATGCCAAAACAGAATTGTAAGAAAACTATGTAAGGAATAAACAAATAAACTTTTTATCCACACTTCGTGTATGTCTGTTAGCGGACAAGAAATCGCAAGCACACGAAGACGAAATGCAATGAAAATGGGCAATTGGCCACGGCAGTATAAGCAGTCGATCGACGTTGTATTTTTACCGCCGTCCATTTATTTTTTTAGGCTTAGGGAGCACATCCAGATCATTCTAATTTCAATGGCATTATTGATACCTAATGAGCATGCGCTCAATGCAAACGTTCTGCGCCGTGACAGTGATGGCCGATTACTCATAGTTATAATAACCGTCCCTGAGTCAGAACTGTAATGCGCAACTATATACAAACCTAATAGTAATCACCAGGGACACAATTTAATTTCTTCACGACCCTAGAAAACGTCTTGAACACGGTTATATCGACCACATGTAGGCTTATTTTCTGCGGTGACTTTAACACACACATACCAGGTCTAGGCACTTGTCACAATTTATAGATGCACTATCGGCACGTTTTGCAAGAGAAATGGTGAAAACGTTTCAGCTTATTGACACTTGGCGGCATGCATATCCAGATAATGGATTTGCATGGAGAAGATGCGGGGCAATGCAATCTCAGCGGTCTCGATTATACTATTTTTTTCGTCAGTGCATCAATAGTATCAAATCACGGAGTTGCAAGCACAGAAATTCGACCTAGCATTATATCTGACCATCACATGCAGGTACAAAGTTTAAAGTACTTTAGTGTTAAACGAGAATCCGGGATTTGGAAACTTAATAATTCTCTATTTGAAGATGACAGATTCTGAATTGAAGGACAGAATAATACTCAGTAAATCTTTAATGGCATCACAGTTCACGTACGTCGTGGCTGTTATGGGTCTGCCAAATGATGCCACCGAATCAATACATAGGGAGATTTCTATGTTTATATGGAGAAATCAACCACCCAAAGTGAGGAAAGATGTCTTATGCCAGTCAATAAAGGACGCTGACTTTAAAGCTGTGAGCATGACCAGATGCATGAGAGCCCTGCAAGTGATGTGGTCGAAGGAAATGATAGACGACAGTAAACCAATTTGGAAACACATGCTTCAAGGCAGATTAAGACGTTTGAAATTACAGGATATCTTACGAACGAGTGCATTTTTAAACATAGGTGTACCAAATTTGTATGCATATGTGACTGATACCGCATGTAAAATGAAAGCGCAATTGAATACAAACAATGTCTCATCCGTAAGTATTCAATTCCTATGGTACAATATGTGCATACAAATAGGTCAACGACCGATATTTGTGTCATGGCTCCATGATAATGGTATGCAATGTACAGGGGATTTGTTCGAACATGGCAACAGCGTAGAACATAGAATATTAGTGGCCCGATGTCCAAATATTGAATTGTCCGAATATACGTAACAGTGTATCTCGCATGCTATTCTCCACGAATGCAAAAGATTGTTGAGATTGTATAGTTACTGCTCATTGCCTCATACTGCAAGGAATGAAAACATGGCATTCCTTATGCCATGTTTTCATTAGACATGACGAAAAAGAAATAGAACCAAAAGAAATGACACATTGTCTTATTAATTGAATCCTGTCGAAAGCAGTAAAGCCACCATGTCAAATAATATGGGAGATACAATTTTTTTTAACTCAGGAATAAAAAAATTGGAGTAAGGTTGTGCTCTCATATAAATGTTAATCAACGAAAAGGAAAAAATATGCCGTTTCAGACACCAAATCGATCTGCTTGGACGAAAATTTCCTATACGATGGAGCAATTAGTGATGCACCAGACCGTAAATCTTGTTCACACATCGATACTACCATACCTTTCACAGCGGAATGCCGAACGGTGTCGCAGTATTGAAATGCAATGATGCACAAACTGTGCTTAAGCAACAGAACGAGCCCGAATCTATGCATATATTACATACTGTTTGAATGAATAGGTGCAAATGACATTGTCAACTTTGTGATGTTGCTCGCGAATCAGTACATGATAGGTAGGACATGTCTGGGAAATGGAAGAGCGTCACTGGCGGAATTTATGGCAAAGATTAAGACAACGCATGAAATCGAAAAATGTACTGCTTTCAAAAACGAATCAATGCAAAAGTTTACGAATAGGTGTCAACTGCTTGTGGAAAATGTATATTTCAATGTGGAAATGTAATCACCGGTGTGTATGTGTATATATATAAATATATATATATATATATATATATATATATATATATATATATATATATATATATATATATATATATGTGTGTGTGTGTGTGTGTGTGTGTGTGTGTATTGTGTATGTGTGTGTAAAGGCAGCGTGCCGATATACGGAAATAAAGCGCCGGTGTAATCCAGACAGGGGTAAAGAAAGAAGAAGAAAAATAAAAAAGATTATTATTATTAACAACAGGAACCATAAATTGCATCCCATTTAACAACACAATTGTTATTTTGCCGCCCCGTTTCCCGAATAGCACCCAGCTCTGGTTTACATTGACCTCTTAGTCCTGGAAGTATCATTCGCGGAATGCTCCCTTGTATTTTGTACCCAGCGGAGGTCAGCTGGCAACTGGCTCAGTCAGGTCAGAGCACGAAGGACATACCCAGGGGGCATATTCACATTATATTCAGGGGACAATATATACTGATTGAAAGCCGTTCAGAACTACATGCTGGCATTAACCAAGTTCTGCAAGGAATGCTGCTTGGTAGTGAGGTTACTAGTACAAACAGATTGATGACCCGTAGCAGTATACATAGGTGTATAGGGCACGGATACGGGGTGCGACTGTTTGTGCCGTCCAAATATGTTCGCGAGTCTGCGGTCAGCCATTGGTGTCTTTCATCTGTTTGAACTCTTATTATTTGAACTCTTCTTTCCAGTGCAAATGAGGACTTATAAATATTGCATAACGTCGGCAGTCTCGAACCCCTTTCGGAAAACACCTGTTCCTAAAATTGAAAAGCAATTGGGCTTTCGACGAGTTGTCGCTTGACCATATTTCAATTACTTTTGCAGGACAAAGACATGTAAACCTCCCAACTACCTGTATGGTGGTGGAACGTTCGAATTTAGCATGCGCCCTGGATGGGCGAAATCCGCCCACACCTCCGTGTTTTCGAACATAACTCCAGATTTTATCGGTCGATATACGCCATTTGTCGCGTACCTGCTTAGAAATGATCGCCGCGTCGTTGAAAGCGCGAAAAACAAACATTAGCCGACAATTTTCGGGTTAGGGGCAGTTAAAGTCAAAACATTTCGTATCGCCCGACCACAAATATCGGCACTGATGCGCTTCCCGTATATTGCCAAAAGGGAAGTGTTGGTAACACTAGCGACCTGTGTACCTTAGCGTTTCTATACTTTATTCATGCACTTCACTCCTTTCTTCGCCAAGCCGATTGCGCCGACCCGTCCGACGGAGCAGTAGGGCAGTTGGCCCGGTTCTGGTAACTGGAGCAGGTAATGACCTGATAAAGTGTTGCTATATAGGTTACCTGATGCCAAATGCGGGTCTAGCGTCTGTATTACATCATTAGTAATGTCCAAATCATCATTGATGCCCATGTTGGAGCATTTAAGCACAATCGCAGCGATCCATAACAATGACAAGCCAAGCCACAAAAGCAAGAACATTTTGACATATGTGACCTAATTTGACCTTGAATATATTGACCTAAGGTCGTGAAAGTTGTACACAACAGAATCCACCACAATACCCATCCACCTTGCGAATTTTGTCACTCCAGCTTTGATAGGAACCGAGATCTTAGGGTGTGGGTCGGAATCCCCCCCCCCCTCCATCCAGTGCGCGTAATTTCCAGGGGCCCTCCAGGGCGCGTGTTAATTGGGAGGAGTTCCAGACAGTTCATTGGTCGATTATTTTCAGTCAACGTCATAGGGTCAATGCTAAGTGGCTGGATTTAAGGGTGCTGTGTCATTGTTCCGCCGCCGATGCAAGAGCGGATGGCTCCATCATCACTCGTCAGTAGGCGTCACACCCACCGTCGTGGCACCGTCAATGCCATCCCCACCACTTTGGATCTGCCGCTAGACATCGGGTGTTGGCAAAACGTGTAAAACTCGACAATTTTTAAGCTTCTATCTTACACAGATGTACTCATTGCTCTATCTTGACTGGGGTGATAGAGCAATGAGTGCAAGATAGAGTGCTCTATCTTGACTGGGACTCTATCTTGCTCTATCTTAAGCTGACATGCTGTTTATTTCAGCACTCGGACAATATTTCGGACATTTATTCCGAGAAAGACCGTTTGCGTTTGCCAACAGATCCGGCTCTGTTGAATACTGAAGATAGATTAACATGCGCCCTGGAGGGGGAGGGGGGGGGGTGAATTTCGCCCACCCCTCCGGTTTTTTGTAGATAACTCCAGATTTTACCGGCAAATGTACGCCATTGTTTGTGTACCTGCGTATAAATGACCGGCGCGTTGTCTAAAGTAAGAAAACTGAAAATCGACGGAAATTTTATTTTTTTGAGTTAGGGATAGCTAAAGTCAAAACATTTTCTGAGCGCTAGACCACAAATATTGGCGCTGATTCGCCTCCCGTATATTGGCAAAAACGAAGTGTTCTTGGCAAAACTAGCGACTTGTTTGATGCACATTGTTTTGTTGTATTGCTTCAAAGTCATGTCAGGTCACCGAGGTCAAGTCAGATCAAGTTCATGCCATGTTAGCAGACGCCCTGGAGGGGGATGGAGAAATCGCCCACCCCTCCGATTTTTCGTCCATAACTCAATATTGCACCCGCCGATATAAGCTATTTTTCGAGTACCTGCTTAGAAATGACCGGCGCATTGTTTAAAGCAAGAAACATGGAAATCATCTGAAAGTTTTTCAAGTTAGAAGCCGTTAAATTACAAACAATCCGCAGCGACAGATCACAAAAATCGGCGCTGAGTATATTGGCAAAAGGAAAGTGTTCTTGACAACACTAGCGACTTGTTTGATGCATATTGTTATGCTATATAATTTAAAAGTCATGTTAGGTCGCCGAGGTCAAGTCAGGTCAAGTTCATGGCAGGGTAATGGAACCAAACTTCAACTGGAATGTAGTCATGAATTCAAATGACTGTCATGCGATTGATGTCACATTGCATGTTACTCTCTACACATCCTGAAATCTACTGTTTGTTATTGTGGGCCTAAGCGTTTCGATACCTTATTCACGTATTTCACTTCTTTCTTTGCGAAGCCGATTGTGCCGAACCGCCCAATGTAGTAGTCGAGTGGGCATCCGGTTCCGGTAGCTGAAGCAGGTAATGACCTGATAAAGTGCTTCTATATAGGTGACCTGAGGTCAAATGGCGGATCTGGCATGTGTATTGCATGATTATTAATGTCAAAAACATGATTAATGCCAATTTTGGAGCAAATTTGCTATTGCTGTGATTTAAATACAATCGCAGCGATCCATAACAATGACAAGCGAAGGCACGCGAAACCAGAACATTTTTATATTTTGACCTCATTCTACCTTGAAGATATTGACCTAAGGTCATGAAATTTCCACACAATAGAGTTCTCTATCGTGCCCATCTACCCTATGAATTTCCTTGTTCTAGCCTGAATAGGAGCCGAGATATTAGGGGGCGGAATCCGCTCCCCCTCCAGTGCGCGTAATTTTTAGAGACCCTCCATGGCGCCTGCTAATTAATTTGGGTTTGAATATTCAACGCAGAGCCGTTCTTTGGCAATGCGTTCAACCACAATCATTGTTTCCAAAGAATGGTACGCCTTGACGGAATCGTGTGCCATTGGCTTAATACAGCCTTTTAGCGGTGGCAGTGAAGCTTCACCTCGAAAATGACCACGAGGGGATCTAGGTATCTATAGTCGGATCTAGGGGGTATCATGGGGTCATGACCACTCCCAAAAAGAACGATTTTTCAGTAATTTTGTACTAAAGTGGCATTTTCTCGAAGTCTAAGCAAATATATAAGACAAACATCGTTTTAACCAGGCCCTTTTAAATTCTGAGCAGGCTGTCGAAATCCAAGAAATTTGCATGTTTATGCCAGTAGGCTTTCGAGTAGGTTTTCGGAACTTGTAATTTTATGCCATCAAACCGGTCGAAAACTGTTTGGATCAGAAACAGAACTTAGCTCGTGTTATTTTTTTTAATTAAGAGCACAGGAAGTGCATTAGAACACGCAGTACTAGTTGAATTTCGAAAGAATGAATACAGAGCCCGTCAATATAATGATTGCATCCAATAATTAGTCATGTTGTGCTCATGTTTACGTATTTCAGCCCCAAAGCCCAAATATGAACTAATGCGTTTCAGCACCCATGCTCTAATTCCAGACATCTCCGCTAGATCAGGGGTGGCAGATTCAAGTTTGTCGTGAGGGTCAAAACAACACGACGATTCTGTTACACCAGTGCGTTGTTTTTTTTGGCTTTAATATAGCTGACGATCCATTTTTCTTCTAATTTCCTACGGTGGTATTTTTGTGGCATTTATGTGACCCTTTTCACAATTTCCTGCCATTTGCTATCCGGAATGGCTCCTGGGAAAGTATCGAAATGCAAAATATACAATGGATAAATATCGGAAGCAATATATTGAAGGTGCAAAATATCGAAGGTTAAAATATCGCGAATGCGAAGTATTGAATTGCAAAATGTTGAATGCGCAGAATCAAAGCTAGTCTTCAATGTCTACCTTATCCAAGGGCGTCGTTTTGTAAATATTTTGGATTGCTCGAGCCACCCACACTTTCCCTTTAGACATCCCAATGAGGATATAATCCCTCTCAGTGGATTCTGAAGAAGAAAATAAACTGGCAATATAGTGAAACCACCAGTGGGCATGGCAACCATGTTAAAAAAAACTAATCGTGGACGGTCCTTATTTCGTTGATAGGTGGCTCGTACGCATGTATCTGGATCCTCTAAATTATTGACCACTTAATCGTTCTCTTTGTCATCATTTTTCGACTGGTTTCGTCATAATTATTGCCACCCTTGTCCATTGCAGTTACACCCAATAAAAAATAGGAGCTTTCTGCGACATCCAAACATGCATGGTTACATCTAATCATACCGTTAAGCTGTGCATACAATTAGCGAGTCTGTGTAAGAATGTGGACGGTCACGCGTGCGTGTGCTTTATTTGGAATCAGTGTAGTGCCATCCAAATGATGGAAAGTTACCATTTTTGAGTATTCATGGTCAGAGTATTTGCGAATGTAATACACGTCTTCATGTGACCTATAAATATTGTCCAAAATAGAATACTTAGATTTAGCTATATCGTTAGCTATAGTGAATATAATCAATGGAATGTTGCAATGGCATATCAATTATTACAGTATGGCCTGTATCTGTATTCGTTTTCAACCCTAAGATGAACATATTTTTTAAAACGCCTGACGTTTTGGTGTCATACGTTCTTCGAGGGCAAAAGGAGGATTTTTACAAGTTTTCTCCACGGATGGGCTAAAGTGCTGGAAAACTGGAAAAAAAGAAGAAAATAATAATTATGAAAAATGCAAGCAATGATCCACAGATGTCGGGTGAGACATACTACTTGTGTACAACCTAGGTAGGTGTTAGATTACCCACAATGTATAATGAGCGGTCACGATATTATCGCGGTTCTTCTAAGTATTCTTTAGTATCGGTGGTGACTGTCCTCTTTGCTAAATTGAAATGGTGCAGCCAATTTAAAGATAAGGGCTGAAGATTTGCACTAACTAGGCGTCAGACGCAATGTTTATGCGGGCATTAGGGGATCTCCAGTAAAGATAAAAAGCAGATAGGTTCCTAATGCCATGTAAGAACTCTGAGATATGCGCCCGCGACAAGCGCGCCTGGATGCTCACTAGTGTGTGCGGGAAGAATATAGTTACAATATATGAGACTCTGTCTCCATATAATATGATGCCTGGTGCATTTATGAAAGTTAGCTTGCCTTCAGACGTAAATTGCATTGCCACCTACAGTGATATATTGCGTATATTGTTACCTTGCGCTTTGTCTGTTAGCACCTTTTTCATCATAGACGGCGAGCGGCCAGCGCGGCGGCGACGCCCGCGGCCCTCGGCTCGTCCCCGATCTGCCGTCATTCATATGTCGGGATGCGGAACATACCATAAATTTTAACGGTCCCAACGCCAAAGTTACATTACAGTGTAGTTCTTCGATTTGTGGACATTTATCGTCTGTTATGTTGATAATACGACAAAGAATTGGAAATTCGTGGATGGATCAACAACGGAATTATTTTGGGGGCCCAAATCCCGAAGCTAATTTTTTTGGCAAGGTGATCGGAATTATGCTTAGCCTTCGCCGATGCTGTATATAGTGTTCAGGTGAAATATTTGATATTATGTGTTAGTTTATCAGATGCCAGGTTGGTCGCCTGCTGTTTCATAACACTATATACATCATCAGGTCTGGCAGTTATTGGCACCGTGGAACATCGTCATGGGTAAAAATGCGATATTTTGTAATTGTTAGCAACATTACAACCTGCCAATTTAGTTCGTCACGTGACACCCAACAAGCCCCTTATCTATTTTGGCCTGCCCATTGGCTTCATGTATTTTGCCCCAAATATTTTTCAGAAATCCACACCTATGCATCTACGAATTCCGTGCATGGTACCGTGCATCCACAGGCGTCACACCCACCGTCGTGGCACCGTCAATGCCATCCCCACCACCTTGGATCGCATGATCAGCACAGGACTTGAGGTCGTTCTGAAGCCCGTGGTGGGACCACTGAAGGATTGTTTGCAGAAACTGGAGCATAGCCGGTTCTGTAGGAACCAGTTTTATAACCATCTCAATTTAAAATATCTCTCGATGTGTATACAGCGATTTGGAAAGGTTGCGTGAGGAAATAATTTAGCAATGATGTTTCATTTAATTGCACTCTGCGTCCGAGCAGAATCTGACTGGCCCCATCGAGATCAGTCGGAGTCCCATACCATTTGGAGTGTCGTTATTTGGGCTGTCAGCTCGCACCTGGGTCGTTGGTGATGCGTGCTACAGGCGGCGTCTATGGTGTGGGCCGAGGGGCCTCAGACGGTACACGCGTTAGTGTGGCATGTGGTGTGGCTGCTGCGGCAGGCAGAGGGGCCTCAGACGGTACACGCGTTAGTCTGGCATGTGGTGTGGCTGCTGCGGCAGGCAGAGGGGCCTCAGACGGTACACGCGTTAGTATGGCATGTGGTATGGCTGCTGCGGCAGGCAGAGGGGCCTCAGACGGTACACGCGTTAGTGTGGCATGTGGTGTGGCTGCTGCGGCAGGCAGAGGGGCCTCAGACGGTACACGCGTTAGTCTGGCATGTGGTGTGGCTGCTGCGGCAGGCAGAGGGGCCTCAGACGGTACACGCGTTAGTGTGGCATGTGGTGTGGCTGATGCGGCAGGCAGAGGGTCCTCAGGCGGTACACGCGTTAGTGTGGCATGTGGTGTTGCTGCTGCGGCAGGCAGAGGGGTCTCACGGTACACGCGTTAGTATGGCATGTGGTATGGCTGCTGCGGCAGGCAGAGGGGCCTCAAACGGTACACGCGTTAGTGTGGCATGTGGTGTGGCTGCTGCGGCAGGCAGAAGGGCCTCAGACGGTACACGCGTTAGTGTGGCATGTGGTGTGGCTGCTGCGGCAGACAGAGGGTTATCGAAGATTACATTACTAAAATCGGCAAACGTCGGGTGGATTCATGTAGAGGTAAATAACTCCCCGGCTACAACGTGGTGCGTGGCGTTCGACGGCGGTATCCACCTGGTGCCCACCAATTTTCAATATACAGTGCACATGTCGGACGATTTTAACATGGAAGTTCCGCGACAACGTTTAACATAAGATTACGTAAGTATCAAGAACCCTCACTTAAAAGTACACCTTGATATACGATACAGAGGGGTTTTCAAACAACGCCACTGGCATTTATGTGCGGTGATGCAAGACGCATCCGACTTGGATTTCGCTATGTCGTGGCGTTTCAACTTAACCTGCCAAATTGCATTATTTGGGCAATCATATATTATGCATGGCCATTATATGCTAGATCAATGACTTTCCACCCTAGATCAGCCCATCAATTACGACCACTACGAGACTGCAAGTCCAACCGAAGCAGTTCCATTGGGTACTTGCACAGCAAACATGGACTGTGGTGTTGTAATAGCATTAGGTCGCATACGTGAAACTTGTACAAATTTGTGACATTGAGGTGAAATATTTGATATTATGTGTTAGTTTGCAAGATGCGAGGTTGGTCGCCTGTTGTTTCATAACACTATATACAGCATCAGGTCTGGCATTTATGGGCACCGTGAAAACATCGTCATGGGTAAATGATGCGATGTTTTGTAATTGTAAGCAGCATTACAATCTCCCAATTTAGTTCGTCACGTGGCACCCAACAAGCCACTCGCACAAGCCATTCAGCGTCGAAATTCTATTGGCTGAAATTATCCATCCACTACATGACAGTGAAGGTCATACGCTTAGTCTGCTTGGATTGTTTTTTATGAACTATATGAAGCGGCAAAGGCGGTTCCAGGCGAACAAATTATGGTGCATAAATGCGATGCATGATTGCAAACGTCATTCTTTACCTACAATATAATTATTTTCTATATCAGTTTTTGGCATATATCCTGTGCTTAGTAAATATTGTGAATATGTTAAGTTAAACCTAATACCCCAGTGTTGCGCTGTGCCATGAACTACCTGCAAAGGGTTCATAGTGATCTTCTCTCGCTTCATATCTCGAACACTAATTGGCTATTTTCGCGCGGAATATGGCGATAAATGTATTGCAACGTATGAAAGAAATCGCTCGGAAAGAAAATAATGGAAATGTTGAAAGAGACGATACAGCAAAATGAAATTGTAAGTCGAGGCATCTTTCAGACTTCACGGTTCTTATATTTCGCAACATATTTATTTTATCTTGCACCTTTCTACAGCCAGTGAAACGCTCACTATGTTCAAGTACACTTATACACTTGTGCACTTTTTAATTTCAAAGCAATCATCAACTTGATGAATTTGATCATATCATGTGAAGCTTGTAATAACTTGAGGCTGGGATTGTATGAGACTGCAATAGCATGCATGTATTACAACTATCTATCTGTACCATATGTTATGAAAGATGATTGGCCATAAAAAACCATGGCAATGCTGCTCCCTGGTCCCTTGATCAACCGGAAGACTAGTAATTGGAACCTTAACATGATAAAAGTTTCATATAAAATTAACTGAAGGTAAATGTTTATTGTAAAATCACAGCTTGAATGAACAATATTGCAATGACCTTTGACTAACATGCAATGCAATTAGTTAATGATTATTCTTTCTGAATATGTTATAATCATCATGTTGATGTTCTTGGCAAGTTAATACAACAGAAGGCAGCTAGTTTGCTGACTTGCTTATAATCATTTCAATCTGATATTTTTTATTTTTTATTTTTTATTTTGAACATTGAACATGTATTAATCTGCCATTATGTTGACATATGAGAGAGCATGCTGCTTGGAGATGTTATTGTCATTAAATTGTAAATTGCTGCCTAGGGAGGGAGGGGTGTCGTGGACAACCGGTGTTCCTGAAGTTTACTGCTGCGGGGATAGTTGACAACTTCCCACACATGGTCCTGGCAAGTGTTCCTTTCACTTGCAATAGAATCCTTGCTCCTCTATCATCTTATTTAAGCATAAAACTATCTAGATTTGTTTGTCTAACTATGATTCTTAATGGTGTGAGCTTTACCTCTAATTTCCTTTTTCCATTTTACTTTCCAATCACTCATTGTCCATTTTGTGTTCCAGTTCATTGTTCATGCACAATTATTATTCCAAGTTTTCCATTTCCAGAACAAATCACCATTTCCAGTTGGCTCATTCCCTGATTAATGAGTGGGCTAAAACTTGAAGGAGCTACATTGGAGTTGATAGGGAATGATTTGAGTGATAAATACCCTCCTCATGAACATATACTGTCACAGTGTAAATATTATTCATTACCTCAACCACTTAACTTGAATGTTGGGTTCTCAGTACTTCATATCAATGCAAGGTCCCTCAAGAATAAATTTGATGATGTTATTACTCTTCTAACAAATTTTGAAGTTGATTGGTCAGTTATTTGTGTGTCAGAGACATGGTTGAAGAAAGATTTAGAGCAATACTTTAGTCTAAAAAATTATAATCTTTTTGCATCTGGTAGAAAAGGAGGTGAAGGTGGAGGTACAGCAATATATGTAAGTAATAGATATGAGGCTAGGGAAAGAAAAGACCTGGAGAGTGATCATTTTGAGACAAGTTTTCTGGAAATCAAAATGAAGTTGGGTGCAACAGCAAAGAGATTCCTAGTGGGGGAAATATATAGACATCCAAACCTGAGCCATACTTTATTTATGGACTACTTGGAAAAAATACTTGATTCATTGGAAAACACT
Source organism: Imbricaverruca yamaguchii (assembly GCA_034440575.1). Classification (NCBI taxonomy): domain Eukaryota; kingdom Metazoa; phylum Arthropoda; class Thecostraca; family Neoverrucidae; genus Imbricaverruca; species Imbricaverruca yamaguchii. Next base: position 166,242 of record JAOTOL010001457.1, on the reverse strand, counting down.
AAGTGTACATGTGTCATAGCAGGGGACTTCAATTACAATCTTTTGAAATATCACTCTGATAAACTCACACTTAGTTTTATGAATATGCTAAATTCCTATGGATTTTTCCCAACCATCTCGAAAGCAACCCGGATTTCTAATAATTCTGATGCCCTTTTGGATAATATATTTATAAATGATGTTAATGTCGTGAACAATTCAGGAATTCTACTTCATGATTTATCGGATCATTTTCCAGTTTTTCTTAATCTGTCATTAATTCAAAGCACAACTATAACAAGACATTCAGTGACAGTCTTTGATAAGAATAAAATAAGTGAATTAAATGATCACCTCATTAGTACATTGGAAGCCTTTCAAGATGAGACTGATGCTAATCAAGCATGCAACAAACTTATTAAAGCTTATGAAACAGGTATACAAAAATTATCTAAAACTTTTACACCCAGTAGAAGAAAGAATCCAATTAAACCATGGGTAACCCCTGGACTTCTGTGTTCAATAAATATAAAAAATAAACTATATGCAAAATATATTAGGAATAAAATTTTACTGAATGAAAATAAATACAAAATGTATAGGAACATGCTTTGCAATGTGCTTAGGGATGCGAAACGATTATATTACAAGAGGGCATTTCAGGATAGCAAAGGTGATGGCAAAAAAACATGGAAGTATTTGAATGAAATTATCAACAAGAATGAATTGCAAACAGTTCCTCCAATGTGTTTTGCTGATAACTCTGGGACTACCTGTGAAAATGAACAAATACCTGATAAATTTAATACATTTTTTTTCAACGATAGGTAGTGAGTTGGAAACGAAAATACCTGTGACACACATCAGTCCATTAAATTATCTTACACAGCCTAATTATGCAAGCATTAACAATATTCCTTCTGTTAATGATGCTCAGATTGAAGACATTATTAAGACTTTAAACCCTGTTGGTGGAGGTATGGATAAAATTAGTAAAAAATTTTGATTGGAACATATAGAAGTATTTTACAACATCTAACATATTTCTTTAATCTTTGTCTGAACACTGCAATATTCCCTGATAGATTAAAATCTGCAGTTATAATTCCTGTATATAAAGCAGGGAAAAATAATAAATTTACTAATTATAGGCCAATCTCTTTGCTACCAATATTTTCGAAAGTACTGGAAAAATTAATACATTTTTGGGTATCATCATTTCTAAATGAAAATAATATCATGCACCCATTGCAATTCGGCTTCAGAAAAAAACACAGCGCATACATGCCAATTGCTCTGATGCATAACGAAGTAACCAAATCCCTTGTAAATAATAAATTAGTTTGTACTCTGTATCTTGATTTAAAAAAAGCTTTTGACACCGTCAGCATCAGCATTTTGTTACAAAAATTGACTTTTATTGACTTTATTGGCTTTAGAGGAAATATATATAAACTGTTAGCCTCATACTTATCAAATAGATCTCAAAGAACCAAGATACATGACATCATCTCCCAACCATTACATATCACAAAAGGTGTTCCTCAAGGTTCGATTCTTGGACCTCTGCTATTTACTTTATACATTAACGATCTCTGCAATGTTTCCAATTTGGCTAGCTTTTACCTATTTGCAGATGACACTGCCGTAACTATTACAGCTAATGATCATTCTGAATTACAAAGTAAAGTAAATGAGGTAATACCCAAAATAATTACGTGGTTTCATACCAACAGATTACCTATTAATGCTGAGAAGACTGGATATCAAATTTTTTCCAGGAAACCATGTGATGACCTTCATGTCAAAATAACTACTTCCAATATTAGAAGGCATAGCTGTATAAAATATTTAGGTGTATTTATTGATGAAGACATGACATGGAAAAGCCATATAAATGCCATCTCTTCAAAACTTAGCAGGAATATTGGAATTATAGGCAAGTCTAGGTACTTTTTATCAACTTGTGAATTGCTTCTTCTGTATAATTCTCTAATATTGCCATATTTAAATTATTGTGCTGTTGTCTGGGGAAGTACGTATCACTCTAAGCTTGATAAAATTATTAAGTTGCAGAAGCGTGTTATTAGGATTGTTGATAAGAAACCGTACTTATACCATACAAATGAATTGTTTATTAAACATAGAGTTCTAAAGTTTCTGGACATAGTTGATGAGCAATGTATTTACATCATGCTAGGTTTTCTAAATCAATCATTACCAGCACCTCTTTCTAATATGTTTCAACTTTATGAACAAGGTGGCCTCAGAGTTAAACAACATTTTCAAATACCCTTTTCTGATATCAATTATAGAATGTTTTCATTACCCTTTATTTCACCAAAAGCCTGGAATAAAATAATCTGCTCTCACTTCCACAGGATTGATGATGTACCTAGGAGTAAAATTATCTTGAAGAAACACATCAGACAATACATTATTAGAAAATATGAACTTTTTTAATAATATGTTGGTAATGGTAATGTGCTATGCATGGTGATCTGGTATCATTTGGACATTTTCGTTTAAGAATCATGTTTTCTTTTCTTTCTTCCTCTTCATACTTGGTCGTCCTTTCTCCTTAGTGTTGTAGTAGTTTAGGAAATGCATGTGCAAGGTTATGATTTTGTATTATTTCCCCATTAACACCTATAGCAGTTATTTTCGTGGAGCCCTCGAAGACGTTACTAGCATTGCTAATTGTCTGAGAGGGCTTCAGGAACATCTTTTACTAATATCTGGTGGCGGGATCTGTCCAGCAAGAAACAGGAGCGGGGAGTGGTGTGACCTGCCTTGATTTGCTTACCATGACCTACCTCTCACCCTTGGAATTTAACGTAATTAGGTCGCACGGGTATGGAAGGGCACTCCTGCCTACCTATTAATGGGTAGGGGAATTTAAAAAAAAAAAAAAAAAAGAGAAAAAAAAGTAAGAACAAATTATACACACAAAAAAAACAGAAGGCGAGCGCAAGTCGTATACAATTCGATGCTTATTATGCGATACATGCCTTGGCTACGATTTCCCAATTTTGCACTACACGCTGTTCTGTGCAAAAGTACTGACCTTAGAGGCATGTGAGTTGTGACGTGCTAATTGCGCACGGTCACAATGGTGAAACCAGCGAAGCGAATTTTTCAGCAAGGTGATCGGAATTATGCTCAACGTTTGCCGAATTCATGACATTGTATCGCAATACTCCGACCTTTTGAGATTCGTGGCCCGTTTTCTGGATATTCCGGCAAGCAATTACAAATTGATGAATCGATCAATGACTACATTGTTTTGGGAGTCCAAATCCGGAACCGAATTTTCCAACAAAGTGACCGCAACTGATATGACCAGGCAGTCCTGCTACTTTTTAAGATTCGTGATCTGTTTTCTTGATATCGCAACAAACAATTACAAATTCGTCCATGGATCAAATACAGCATTTTTTCTTCAAATCCCGAAGCAATTTCGTTCCTCAATAAAATGATTGCAACTAAGCTTAACGTTCGGCGCATTCCGTTAGGCGTCATGAGCGGACATAATACCGGTGGGGTCTCTGGTGGTGGGTTTGTGAAAGAACACCACCAGAGTGGGCTTGGTCTGATTCATGCTATGTTCTAGTTTCTAGAGAAGGTGCAGGTGATTTCCAGTGATGAAATGTGAACAACATTAAAACACGCTCTCTTATGATGTGTAGTTCATTTTATTATCAAATCATTTCACCCTGTCCCCTTGCCGTTAAATTGAAATGAACGCAATTGGTCACCCAACATCTTGTGGTAAAAGCGCGCCATACATCTTCTGTGTGATGTGCTGACAATTTCCAATGTTCTTAACGAAACGAAAATCGAACGTGTTACATTTTTATATCATCTTCAATAACTTCCATGAAGGTTTCACCCTGTCACTTTTGCACTCAATTCCAGAATTTGTGTTCCAAATTATCACAACGTACTACATGAAATTATATATCAGATGTTATACATTACCGAAACAATTAGCCCCAAATAACCAGGCATAAAATCAGCTGTCTTTTGATGCCATGTTCAACTCGTTTTATACATAGATAACCCTGCCATTTTTGTACTCAATTCGAAGATTTCTGTCGGAAATTATCACATTCTATTCCTTCAAATTGAATATCGGATGTTCTACATTAGCGAATTAATTTCCAATGGTCTCAAATAAACTGGCATAGAATCAGCTATCTTCTGATGCCATGTTCGACAACTTTTATATATATTTAAATCTGTCATTTTTGCAATCAACACCACGATTTCTGTCTCCAATTATCACATTGCATTACTTTTATTTGTATATAGGATGTTTTACATTAGCAAATTAATTTACAATGGTCACAAATAAACCGCCATAGAATCAGCTGCCTTCTGATGTCATACTCGACTACTTCTATACATATCTAACCCTGTCATTTTTTACATTTTGACATGAAGCTGTCCGGAATTATTGAGGTTCTCGCATGGCTCGATGCACGTCAAGCGCCGACGGCTGCTGCCCAGCGGCCCCTGTCAATGTTCATTGGCAGCCGGGGACGTCATCTGGGCGCTGATTTGGGCTCAGCACGTTATCACGACAGCAAGAAATGGTACTTTTCCGCGTATGTTCCTGGCTAACAAGTATACGTGAGTGGTGCAAATTATACGTCATCTGAAAGCTTCTTTCATGGTATTTCGATAATCATGGGAGACTTTCACACGAATGTGTTAGTTATTGTATAAAATGGTGTTATTTAAACCCATGTCATATCCATCGGCACTATTTAACTTAAGCGGGCCGAGCGACCCGGTGTTGGTAGCGCAGTTGGTAGCGCGTCGGTTTGCCGACTCGGAGGTAGCCGGTTCGAGCCTGGAGGCCGGCAGCTTTTTGTGCGCGTCGTGGGAACTCCTTCTAATAAGCGACAGTGAATTAAGACACTGTTCACATGGGGAAGATCTTTTTAAAAAAAGAAGGGAAATATTCTGCAATATTCAATATTCAGATATTCTGCAAGGCTGGGGTTCTGCCACCTTAAATTTATGGTTGGGCACTTCTTCTAATCAGCCAGGCATAGGAAATACGGAACACGTCACCGCTTATGACAGTGTCCAGGCCCACAGTCCCTTCCTGACACGGGCGGCGGAAAATCGGGGGTGGGACAGGAGACAGGATCCCCTGAATTTAATCATTTGTGGCACTACGGCAGTGCATTGCAAATATTGAGCTAAAAACTAACGGTTGCCCTTTCCCCTCCCACCAGTACACGCCGACCAACATTAGTCCCTGCTCCTCGAGGTGTGCATATAATAACAGTACATGATTATCAAAGTGACAAAACCAACAATTGTGCATGCTGCCGAACAGTCAAATGACTGGACCCGAGCTGGAGTCAGAGCGATGCCAGTTCTAAGCTCGGCTCCACGCCTTTTACTATACACGGCGAACACACGCCACCAGGACTGCGACAAGCATTGTTTTGACAGGAGCAGACGTTTGCTAAAATATTTCGGTGACAATCCTGAACTTTCTGGAGTGCCGGCACAAAGTTAAAAAATCACGCATTTCGTACCATGAAAGCGCGATTTAGATTCGGCAACAACTTTGTGGAACCCGTAAGCGCTAAGACGGATTTTAGATGCCCGCATGAGGATTTCGGTTCGATTATCATGCATTGTCAAAGGCTTAACCCGGAACTTGGCAAGATTGGGGAAGCATCCCCGTTCATTGCCCACCGTGGCTTTGCCCATGTTCGCACACCGTTATTCGGCATTTTCAGTCGAAATGAATTGGCTGCGTCGCTAACGCCATGTGAACCAACTTCTGTCATGCATGCAATATTGCAGGGGTAACAGCAATTTCTATGCCAGACCAGCTCCGAAGCAACTTTAATAACAGCTTAATTTGCGGTTGGAATGGAAAATTACCATGCAATACCATACATCTTTTTAATTAAATGTGTTCTATTTTTAACTAAAGAAAATATTTTCCTTTCAAAATATGATTTCTTTATTCGCGTCGTGCGACCTGAAATGCCACCCCGGTAGCTCAGTTGGTTAGAGCGCTGGCCTGTGCTGGTCTCCCCTGTCCTGGCAACACAGGGTTCGAGTCGCTTCGCGCGCTCGCGTTTGGCCCCCGGCAGGGAGTGTGAGTTGGCAACTGGCCCGATAAGGCCGGGGACGAGCTACCGGGCGGCCGTGTCGGTGTTATTGACGGCACGTTAAACTTTCGATAAAAATTCTGCAGTTGAAAAGGAATTCGTGGATCGGGTGGTGGGGCGAGGGTTCACGCAACAAGCTCTGCTTAGCGATAGAACCCTGGTTCCTAAAGCTACCCCAGCAACAACTAGGACTAAATTTTAAATAATAAAAATCACGTATTTTGCAGTACAGCACGACATAAATACGGCAACAAAAAAGTCGTTTATCAATCAGACTTTAATACGAGGAGCATGCATCTGGAGAAGACGAGACTGTCAAGATTGAGGAAGGCCCTCACTCCCACTGCCGATTGTTTCTCGATTGTGTACTCTGTGGTGGAAGTGAATGTGCATTTGGGCGCATTGACTGCGTTCGTCATTTTGCGTACATGAATATATATATTCCGACGCCCAACAGAGTGCGTATTAAAACGATATATTGAGGAAGCACAGCGCAAGACATATATTGGGAGAAGCAAACACATGAAGCAGAAAAAGAACCTTGGGTTCCTTTACGACGCAATTAACTGCTAGGCCATATAGCGTCGCCAACTTCTCAAACCGATTGGTCGCGGGTGGACTCGGTAATTCCGCTGGTTGCGGGACTCGAACCCATAATATTGCGGTCAAGAGCCCAACACCCTACGGACTAAGCTACCGCGGCTCCACCAAACGCGTGACATAAGAAGTTATCGGTAGCAGGTGCAGATAAGCCACGGTACTTAATGAGATTGCATTGCGACAATACATTGCAATACCTAACATTACAGTACGTACATATCAGGCACCTTATAAAATCGGACGAACTGGCAAGAAAAGATGGAACATTCTCATCGTGACATCTGTGGCTGAGAACAGCTCGACATGCATACATACACAGACTACTCACGAGCACCGTAGTGGGACGATGAGTACGTGTAAACCTACAGGCTACTCTCTACCGATTTCACAAACACAGGCACATATCAGTTGTTGAGCTTGACATACGCTCGGTGCGACTGCAACACGCACGTTTAGTCTCGTGTAATATTTGTGTAGAAAGTCCTGATATGCTGCTATATGATCAACGGCAAGTTATGCACCTACGTCCAAACAATGAAAGATTCAAACACTGATCTGAATGTGAAGTATCGCCCAAGTGCGGCCCATACTTCGCAGTCACTGAACAAACTGCTCGGCTTTCCGCTGCTGCCGCTTTGCGAGCTTGGCGACGTTCACCTTGTTCACCAGCCCGAGATGAATAAATGTCCGGATCCTCGCAAAGCACTTAATTATATTCTATCTATGGAATTGAATCTGGATTCCAACACCTGGCGGAAACTTTCAATGACCTTTGGATGTCTGCTGAGATTGTTGGGTTCTTGGGCATGGTGAACACAAAACGCTGCATTCATCTGTCTGAATGTGTGGAAGAATTCCTCTGTGGGAACCGTCAGGCCGCTAATGCTTAGGAGGCGAGTCCAGAACGCTTCTCGTGGTTCATCTTCGGGATGCGCAAATGGGTGCCCAGCGATCGGTCCGCTGGTTTCTTTCTGGCCATGGACCAAGCCACATATCATTCCCCCCCCCCACCGCCACGCTTAGCATTTAACATTCCTTCAATTCACATCATTATCTGATGTGATTTGAAGTAAGCTAATATTCATTTCTATGGGAAATGAAATCTCAGCAAATCGGCAGTTCAAGTTCACGTGCTGATATCTAGAAAAAAGTAATTTCACTAAAAAATCATATTAATATCATTCAACAAAGATTATTCAAACACTAGGAAAAACACTAATGTTGACAATGACAGTACATGCTATCCCCCACGCCATAAGACATAAGAGGTTATGTAAAGTGTGGGGAGAATATGGAATAATATGTAAAATATGGAAAGTGTGGGGAAATGGGGTTTTTGGTGACTAACAAAGAACACTGATGTCAAATTACAAAAATATCCTAGCTGAATCTAACATAAACAACTGATGTTGGACCTCCTAAAACATACTCATGTTCGGTCATCTAAAACCTACTGCTATTGTATGCTGGATGTTGAACGTGATTCACGAAGGAAATGGTAGATCCATTGTACCTTAATTACACACTCGCATCAATTGTGCACCGTATATTAATTAACCTCCTGACATGGAAACTCAGTTAATGGAAGCATACATTTTGTATCCTAGGCTGAATCTGTTATCATTACTCCATGTAGAAAGGGCTGGCCATTATTCTGCTGGAATATCATGATAAAAATGTTAGAAATAGCCACATGCAAATATATGTATTCATTTTGTTCGTATAATTAAACCTGGTTTTGGCTTACCGTGCATGATTGCGTATCCTGTCTTCTTCCGATCTTTCCCTACTCCCAAGTAGCCTTGTTCTTCATTCAACACAGTTTATGGAAAATTATTTTCAGGATACTGGGAAGAAGTTGCTAGTAAGCTTCAAGAAGTTCAGTCCATACATCTGTATAAAAATTGTCTTCATTGGGGCTTCTTATATATAAATACCAAGGTTTTGGGAATTTGGAGGATAGAATAGAAACAACAGTGTTTTTCCTGAAAAAGAGGTAGGTTAGGTTTGGACTGGGGAAGGATTGTGGTGATAACTCAGCCAGCATTGTTGCATATGTGATATTAAAGATATTCAATGGATGACATTGGTTTGGATACACTGTTTATACATTTAACATTATCCTTCATTACCAATTACCCCACTCAAAGCAACACATTTCGCATTACTTCACTTACGAACTGAAAAGCGTGCATTTGCGCTGGAATACAATGGTCATATCACCTTAATGACTTTCAGAAACATGCATTTACAATTTTTTTCTTGAAATGCCACCTTAACTAAAATGCAAATCTTCTTCTGCAGGTGCAATTGTAAAAACCTCACACAGCTCCAGCCTTGCCTCTTTTCAGAAGAGAACATAAATTAGCTTCCAATAAAAATAATCACATTCATGAACAACTCGATCTGAAAATTGAGGAAGCTAAAGAAATGCCTAACTTATCCCGGCCTCATTTTAGCTTTGCCTCTGTAAAAATGTGCAAAACGTCACTTGTAAACACTCAAAACTGCAATAATGAACCCTTAAATCACATCTCACACAGTACAGGTGAGAGTGGTCACATTTTAATCACATCAATCAACTTTGCATTGGAAAGGCATATCAAGAATTCAAATATTAACTAATAAGTACATATTTCCCTGTAAATTTATTTTAAGGTCGGATATTTTTTTTGGCAATTACACCAGTATTTTTAGTGGCTACTAATAATTGGTACCACAACAGCTACAGTGATGTAATCCTGCACAACCACTTTCATGTTCAGAATATGGCACAACACTACAAAACAATTATATGTTTTAAAGTAGCTCTATGTGAGTGGTTAGATGATTTTGATAGAAAGAACCATCTGAATATGGATACCATCTTCATTTTTTTAAATTCAGTAAACAGTATAATTACTGGTTTGGCCACACAAAAGCAGCAGTAGAGCAATTTGTTCCATGCATTAAGTGTTTGGAAACTCCCTCTTACCCTACTACCACTACTGCCCAGCCATGATACAATGGGCAAGCAATTACCAAATTGTCCACAAGTTGGTGAATGGTACAGTATGGCATGATTACATATAGCACACAGAAACAAGTTGATAACTGACAGGGGGCCAACGCACATGCTAACATTAACCACCAGATTGCATCAATGACATGCTGACCAAGTTGACATTGTGGGCATAAGGCCTTAATTCGCATGAATTGTCTGAGGTGCGTTCTCAATATCAACCGCGCCATGGATAAATTAATTATGGGTATGGTGCCTTTCGTTTCCAAGCCACCAGGACGCTAGCAGAATAAGAAAAAATATTCAAGCTTCAATGAATGACTAATATGCTTTACAACCAACGGGGAAACTAATCGTGAGAAAAGCGCCATAATTGTGCTAAAATGAAAGCAGCATATTCAGTATATTTATTGGTATAGTCCAAAACTAGAATATAATTCAGCAGTATTCCGGAATAAAAAAGCGCTTCTGGTATATGACGTCACTTGGCGTAGGTTTTGTCTAGTTTCAACTAACTATACTAGAACAGCCAACTTTGGAGTACCTGTTGTCTCTAGTTATCTTGGCTGCCCAGAGGATCCGGAGGGCCGCCGAAGGGTGGCATGACAAAAAGTAACGTAAAGTTCCACCCTTCAACAAAACTGAGGAGCATCGGCTCTGTCACGCCGAAATGGTACAGGAGAAATTCACCGTTGTAGATGCATTCTTTCCATTCAACGCCCATAAGCGCAATATTCTTAGACAATATCGAGAAAACCTGTCGGCCTCGAATGTACAACTGAACTGACTGAACTCATGCCCGGTACATCGCCTTAGTGTTTCGAATCTGAAAATATGCCTGTTACTTTGGCGTTGGGGCCCATTAACATTCAGTGAATGGTTTGCTCCCCATCATATTATGAATGGCGTCGGGCGGTTGGGGACGGGCCGGGGGCCGCCAGCGTCGCCGCCAGCGTCCGGCTGTCTATGGTGGAAAGTTCCAGAATGCAATTCGCAAAGTAACAATGTGCGCAATATATCACTGTACATGAAAATGGAATTGACGTCTGAAGGCAAACTAACTTTCATACATGCAATTCGCATCATATTTTACGAAGACAAAGTCTCATAAATTGTAACTATATTCTTCGCGCACACACTAATGAACATCCGGGCGCGCTTCTCGCGGGCGCATGTTTCAGAATTCTTGAATGGCATCAGGAACCTACCTGTTGTCTTTCTTTACTGGGGGTCCCCCTGAAGTCCGCATTCACATTGCATCTGACGTGACACATTCTTCAACGATGTTATTAGACAACCCAATAATACATATTAGGTAAGGGTGTAGGATCGCATGATCAGTTGACGGGAGAGGGGGTCTCAGTTCTGGGTCGGTCAACCTAGGCTACCCCGAATTCCAATTTCTCTCCGGATTTGGGCCACTTTATTTTGCCATCTTGAAGACAAATAAAATTCATAAATATTATGTTCCTTTTTGTAGTTTACCATGGCATTGGACTACCCGGGAACAAAATAACCACGAAATGGTTGGTCGAAAAATTACTACCGAATATGGATAATCTCCATAGTGCCAAAACGACTTCTTTACCTTTCGCTTCTGTAGCAAGGTCCAGAATCTTTGGAATGCCCATGATGCATCCGGTTGATAAAGCATATCTATGAACTCGTTGGAGAATGTGGCCCCGTCAAAAGGTGGCATTCCTAACATACCCCCGACATAACCATCACCGGCCGGAAGGGCTCCGTAGCCTGGCGGGTTGCTATGCCAACAGCACCGTCCCCTCTGTCTGCACGGAGCCAGTGTCGCCGCCCGCTCTGTGCAAGTACATCACCTTGTGACCCCGTCACGCCCCCGAGCAATGGCCGCTACCTCGACTGACCAATCATGGTCCGGCATACACTATAGCAACTGCGCCGCGCGAGTTCACCAATCAGAACGCTGCTTGTTAGAAATGATGTATTGCATAGGCAGCGCCATGTATATATGCCTGTACTTGGATGAAAATAAAGAGCGGTACCCCGGAGACGAACAGAGACGGCCGCTGGTGTTTGCAGTATACTGGACCAACATCCGGTCACATCAGTCGACTGCGTTGGCGACTCTATCCGGTAAATTCGTGGCCGACTCTCATAGCAATTTGGCTGCGGAACTTCTCAGCCGACGTGACAACTGAGCGAGTTGTTCTCTACCAAAACCGGGGAATATCAAAAACGCGCAGGTCCATTCCTAGACTACCCACGGTCAGGGCATCAACTACCTGACACTTCGCATCGTGCATAATTTAATTATTGTTTTCATGATATTTAAGTACGCTACTTAAAACTTCAGGTGGAATGGACTGGAGCCGATCCCAACTGAGAAGGATCATACACCCCTACTATTAGTCACTATCGCCAATCTCGCCACAATTCGCTCGCATCATTTACACAACATGCAACCCAGTTGACCACGATGGAGTTGATTGAACTCCGATACGTATTCATCCGTAGCATGCATCCGGCAATACTTTTACATTAATAAATTACGATTGTGTGTGTTAAATTGCATTGGAAAACATCCAATGCCACAAAAAAACGATGCAAACCTACGTTATCGATGTGACGGCGTAGCTTACTGACTCGAAACTTATCAATCGCCAACAATGTCAAACTCGTCAAATCACACTGTCGTAACCCTGTCATTGAACTGTCACTCTCCTCTCCCATCGGCCCTCAATTTTGACACCACTCCTCCCTCCTCAACGCAGTCATTTTTGCTGCCACTCTCCCCTCTCATCCTCAGTCGGTTCCATCGACGCTCTCCACCCTCATCCTCAGTCGGTCCCGTCGCCACTCGCCCCTCCTCATGGCAGTCAGTTTTGGCGCTCAGCTTCCCTCACATCCGCAGTCGGTTTTAGCACCACAAGGCCGTCCGCGTCACGAGGTCAAGAGCCGGTTGGTGACGCCGCGGTGACGCGGACGTCCGAGACCGTCGTCGCCGCATACACAAAACACATGCAAGTTCTCTCTCTCCGGCGACATTATGGAGATGACTGTGGCCGAACCGGACAGATTGGCCTGCTGCCCGGCGCTGCCTGCTACGTCTGCTACGCCTGCTGCGCCTGCTGCGCCTGCTGCGCACGCGGGACGGAACCTGGCGCGCCTGTGGAGACCTCGACACAATCTCCGGGGCGGAACACACCGAGCAGGACGGCGTCACTTCCGCCAGACAGCCAGACAGCCAGACAGCCAGCCGGCGTCGGACACCGCCGAGCGTCTGCCACCGATCAGATGGCGTCCACCACCACGGCGTCCACGTGCTTCTCGTCGCCGCCGACGCGCACCTTGGCCTCGTCGGCGGCCACAACCGACTCGTCTCGAAAGCCGTCTCGCGTGAAGATGCTGAGGATGGTGGCGAGCGGGCCGCGGCGGTGGCGTTGGCTGCGGCGCTGCTCGCCGGCCTGGCCGTGCCGGCTCGCCCTGTCGTACGGCACGGCCACGCCGTCCACGTAGTCGGCCGTCTTGCACACCTTGTGTCTGAGGCAGGTGTCGTAGCAGCAGCTGTCTACTGTGGAGCACTCAGCGTCCGAGTAGCACTCGGTGGGCGGCGACGCGGCGTTGTACGACCGCAGGCAGACGGGCTGTGCCGGCGGGCACACCTCTGCAACGGCCGCACTCTGGTCACACTCGACACAGGACGCTGCTGCACAGCACAACAGCGACACAATCACATGTGTCACACAGCACAGTAGCACGCAGTCACGGCGACACAACCACATATGCCACACAACACAGCAACGCATGACAAGGCACATGACAAGACTAGTTTTGCAAGACTAATCAAGCAACACATGATAAGACTAGTTTTGCATGATTTTATATGGGTCGTCGATGGCAGCATGCCATCATCGATGGCAGCATGCCAGATCTTGCTCCCCATCGATATCAGTAAACGTCATCTGTCACACATGCACTACAAAGCGCAGCAGAAGCAGCACATTGGTCACCTATCGCCACACATCATGCACATACTCTCTTCCTATAGATCATCGTGCAAAGTACGGCAGTCTCACCTTGTACCGCACTTCGTGGTGGTGATGACCGGGGGCTTTGGGGCGCATGTTCTGTGGTCGTGGCCGGCACTCACCCTGGCGGCAGACTCCTAGGGAATTGGTCTGTGTATCGACTCCGGGATAGTGGCTGGGGTATTCACTCTGGGATAAGGGTTGGGGCATTGACTGCGGAGTAGAGGTATTGGCTCTATGGCAGGGCTGAGGTATTGGGGTAATGGCTCTCTGAGGTATTGGGGTAACCACTCCGAAGTAGTGGTTGGGGTATTGGTTCCAGGGTAGTAGCTGGGGTAATGGCTCCAGGGCGGTGGCTGAGACATTGACTGAGGGGGAGTGGCTAGAATATTGACTTCTATATAGTGGTTGGGGTATTGACTCACTCCAGGGTAGTGTCTGGGGTATTGGCTCAGGTGTAGTGGCTGGGGTATTGGCTCAGGTGTAGTGGCTATGGTATTGGGTCAGGTGTAGTGGCTATGGTATTGGGTCAGGTGTAGTGGCTGGGGTATTGGCTCAGGTGTAGTGGCTGGAGTATTGGCTCAGGTGTAGTGGCTGGGGTATTGGCTCAGGTGTAGTGGCTGGGGTATTGGCTCAGGTGTAGTGGCTGGGGTATTGGCTCAGGTGTAGTGGCTGGGGTATTGGCTCAGGTGTAGTGGCTATGGTATTGGGTCAGGTGTAGTGTCTATGGTATTGGGTCAGGTGTAGCGGCTGGGGTATTGGCTCAGGTGTAGTAGCTGGGGTATTGGCTCAGGTGTAGTGGCTGGGGTATTGGCTCAGGTGTAGTGGCTGGAGTATTGGCTCAGGTGTAGTGGCTGGGGTATTGACTGCGGGGTAGGGGCTATCGTATTGGCCCAGGTGTAGTGGCTGGGGTATTGACTGCAGGATAGGGGCTATGGTATTGGCTCAGGTGTAGAGAACCTGAGGTACTCACTGTGGCGGCCGATGGGCGGGTACGGGCCCGGGTACGGCGGCCGTACCACGATGGGCGCCGGTACAGGTCGGTACACGTGCGGCCCTCTCCGGTCCTACCTGAGGTACTCACTGTGGCGGCCGATGGGCGGGTGCGGGCCCGGGTACGGCGGCCGTACCACGATGGGCGCCGGTACAGGTCGGTACACGTGCGGCCCGCTCCGGTCACAGCAGTAGTACTGCTGACGCCCATAGCCCTGGTAGTTGTCGCGTTTACACCAGTTTCTACCAGACAAGGTGTCCCAGGTGAGACGAAGGGAAACAACGCTGTGCATAAAAAAGCAACATATAACGCAGCTCTGCAAGGCTCCTCGTACCCAAAATGCGGCAAGAAAGGCCGGCCATACAAACGAAAGATACACTGTTCTGCTGTCCGGTATTTCTAACTTAGTTCAGATGGCATGCTTCGCTGCTGTAGTGCTTGGATCAAGCGTGAATGAAGGCGCTGTAATGAAAAAGCACGTGAGTTTTGGGGGAGAGAGAGAGAGAGAGAGAGAGAGAGAGAGAGAGAGAGAGAGAGAGAGAGAGAGAGAGAGAGAGAGAGAGAGAGAGAGAGAGAGAGAGAGAGAGAGAGAGAGAGAGAGAGAGAGAGAGAGAGAGAGAGAGAGAGAGAGAGAGAGATAGACAAACCTCATGATTCTGAAACTGTGGAAAACTCATGAGTCTGCACTCTTACGCGGCATAATCCCCTAAGGATTTCAATCATGCATGCTTTATTATATTATACGGTAACTTATCAATTCCTATCAGTTATTTGCGTATTTCACGACTATTTTACTTGCGAGCTCAAAGCAGTGCAGTTAAATGTTGGCTATGCATTCCATAAACTGAATATAAGTAAGCGACGGCATAAGAAACATATTACTAAGCACATGCTGGAAAAATAATTGTATCGTCTTGTTCCAAGAGAATGCTTTGGTCTCGACCTTCAGTCTGGGTGAAGTGCATATATATATTTTTTTAATAATGGGACAACAAAATTCCCTTCCGAACACCGTTTAGTAATGTTTAAAGACTGAAAAGCCAGACAGCTTAGCTCCTCACCACATACCCCTGACATTGATAAAAGGGCTCACATGAAGTGGGCACCAAGATACCCAGAACTTCAATGCACCAAAAGGACGAAGGTGGAAGAAAAGAAAACTGTCGAGACACTTTAGAAGTGGACTCAGAGCAAGATGGAAATCTTCCAGCTGGGAGAAGTATGCAAGATTTATGTTATAGATTTATGTATGTCATATCGCATTTTATAACACTTAGAAATTATACGCAACGAAAATCCTATGGGAATAACTGCGTTGGAATATGGATAATAGCTATACCTGCTGTCGACTAAATGAAGACGTGTTTAGTGATTCATAACGCGCAAAAAGTGAAGTAACATTGGCGAATCCAGAGACTCGTTTCAACTCCTTGCATAGAGAAGGGGAAGGGGACAAATACGTACATTTTCCATGTTTTAGCTTTTCGGGAATGGATATTTGCGGTAAATAGGTGCATTGAGGCGACATATTCATCACGAAAAAGGTCTATGTTTCGGCAAATACAAAAGGGGACTCAGGAAAGCATCTATTTTGAGGGTATGGTGCCAGTCGGCACTCCCATCCCGTCAACGTGCCAGTGCTCAACATCAAGCTGCGACGCCCTTCACAGCTAATGACGTATGACTGTTAAGTATGCAAGTGGTTTCCTTTGAAATGCGCAAAGTGCACATCATTGTAATCAACTGTTTTCCCATTCACCTACTTGCATCCCGATGGCCGTACGTAGGGGTTGCCACCCGGGTAGCCGGTACCCGGGTAGCCGGTACCCGGGTATCCAGTACCCGGGTATCCAGTTCCCGGGTATCCAGTACCCGGGTATCCAGTGCCCGGGTATCCAGTGCCAGGATATCCAGTGCCAGGGTATCCAGCACCCGGATATCCAGTGCCCGGATATACAGTGCCCAGATGTCTGTTTCCGGGATAGCCGTTGCCCTGGTAGCCGTTGCCCTGGTAGCCATTGCCCTGGTAGCCGCTTCCCTGGTAGCTGCTGCCCTGGTAGCCGCTGCCCTGGTGTTCACCGTATCCGTAATCGCTTGCGATGGTGGCGGGTCGTGCGCCATGGAACACGAGACTGCGGCCTTGAGCATCTCCCGCAACATGGTCGGAGCTGACCTTGCTCTCGTCACAGAGCACCATCGCCAGCACCATCGCCAGCACCAGCAGTAACTTCATCTGAAAATCCGAGCCCGAGTCGTCAGGAAGACTTGAAACTAGCACATGCCTGTAATGAGTTCGTATTGGATGAGGAATTATATCATTGTTGCATGTGGGGGAGCAAAACTAGCAAAACTACAGCACCATCACCAGCTGGTTTGGCGATGGTGTCGGGTGGAATACAAACTTCAGCGCCTCATCGGAGCCGCGAATGCCGCTGTCGGCAAAACGAATTTCTCTAATATAAGTAACGAATATGCTCCCGGCTATGCACATGGTTATGTTAAGACACATAAAAACGCAATCACCCCGGTCTCCTCACATCCCAAGGTCCGACTCCAACGCTCTAGCAAGCCAGCTAGCGTATCAATGGCTTTTTGGCCCCGTATACCCCATCTGGGCACAGTCTCAGATGCACGGCTGACTTTGTGGACATACTGAGATTATAAGAAGTTGGGTGTCATGCTAGCGTCACATGGCGTTGAAAGTCTCTTCACGAACATACCAGTGAAGGAAACGATATGAATAATTATAGACCAGGTGCACAGTCACCCATCCGTGCTACCGTTCCAACTACATGGTTCTATTCTCGAGAATATGCTCCTGATTAGAACGGTAAAGCCCATTCCGAAAATTATAGTTTCAAACTACTCTTGATTTGTATGGATGTCAGAAAATTGTATTACAGTGTACATCTTGTCGAAGAAATTCAGGCCTGCCGTCAGGCCTTAGCAGCTTGAACAAGCCCATGTATCGCAATAGACCAGGTGCTGGAAATGAAGAGTGTAGTTTTGATAGTAATGACTACAGGATAGGGAATTTTGATCATTACGTACGAATAGAGAGATGACGGTAGGATCTAAACCATGTCAGAATTATGCCTGTACATATCTATGACAATGAGAATCGCATGTATTTGTCCAATCCTTTCCCAAGCAACTAACTTTCTCACCGTTATATTGAGGATGCTTTGGAGATCTGGACACAAAGGGAGAATTAGTTCCGACGGTTGCATACCACTGCAAATTGCATTCATCCAAATATGCACATGGGTCTGAAGTTGTCGGTATCGACGATGTCATTCTGGGAGGTCTCGGTGAGCTTGATAAATGGGGACTTCTATGGTGACGTTTTGTCTAAGCCCTCGTCTACCAGAGGTCATTTGCCTTCTTCGTCCAATCATCCTCCTCATGTCAAGCGCGACGTTCCGTAAGGGTTAGCCATACGGACTAAGAGGATATATCCGGCTACAAGCGACAGACCGAGGCACTAAGTGACGGGTTGGCAGGGAGAAGATATCGACATATAATAATTAACACAAGAAAGGATAAGGCGAACAAAATGTGAAACGAGATTTACTAATTATACAATATATGATCTCACGGGGAAAGACGTCCCCTTGACTGTGACTTTCGGTGACTATTTATCTGATATGAGAGCAAATCCCAGAAAAAAAACGTTCTCCTCTAGACGAGTCGAAATGGCATTTCAACTAACCCAATGGTAGCCAATAAAAGGAGGAATCTTCGAGATCATCTCTTGCGCAGCAAACCGTAGAAACTTATGGTATGTGGGGCCCAAGGGAGGCCAGCTTGTGGAATTAACTGTTTTATTGTAAACGCACGTATCCGGGGGTAAGAAAATGAAGGGTCGAACTGGAATTCAATGCACTTTTGATAGACCGATTGGATGTGGGACAAATAATATTAAATAATAATGTAGCTCATTTCATATGTCCGAGAACAGGAGGAATTATATGTACACGCACAGAGTATAAACTGTCGAGTATTCTAAAGCAGCATACCACTTCCGTTGCAGCTTGATAATAGGCAGCCAGATAGGCATACCCATTCTGCGAGCCAATGACATGCGGGCAGTAGGTCTAGCAAGTGTGACAAAATTAGACCAGTGCAGACGTATTAGGGACCAAAGGTAGATAGGATTTATAGGTATGGATGTCAGCCAGTGCAGATCAAATGCAAAGAAGCCATAGCCTCGCTGCTGTCACAGTCAGCGAGGAACGAGGAAAAGCAGACGCACATGGTAACCGATCTATGTAGGTGCAATGCAGATAAGAAGAATGGACAGATATACCAACAAATCACATACATATCATTGCAGATACACCAAAGAATGTTATATGTGTTAGTCCATATGTATCTTAAAAGCAAGGGCAGCGTGCCGTGTTTTCAAACTGAAACCCATCTACGGAATACAGGGAAGCGTCTTTGAAAGCTCATCTTAAGCTAACTGATAATACGGAGATAAAACGGAATATATGCACAACAGATATTAACCCGCGCCGTCTTTCCTGTCAAATCCTCTCACCCCGTCTCGGGGGGGGGGGGTTGAAGACCCCCCTCTAAAATCCGAACTAAGCATCGCACGAAAACGAAAGAGGTGTCATCGGGAAGCGCTCGACGAGTAGGGTCCGGGTCCAACCCTCCAAAAAAATTTCCCCAAAAGTGACGTCACCAGGGGGGCTAGATTTTCACGACTTTTCACGACTTACATTATGTTTTTTCCACTGGGGAGTTCATTTTGGGGGATATATGAACGAACAAAATGTATTTGGAATCAGAAAATGATAGTGAAATCGACCAGGGCTACATTTTTTTGCATCCCCCCCCAAAAAAAAAAAAAACTTTTTATTTCAAAATTTTGGGTTTTCAAGTTTTCTTTCATTTTCCTTTTCCAATGGGTACAGGAGACCGATAAATGTTGTTGGAAGTCAACTTGCCCCAATACAAAATGCTTACTTTAGCCAGAATCCTGTGTTTGAACTGTAATATGGCAAATACGAAAAATTCATATGTAGTCAAAAACGAAAAAAAAATGAAAGATTCAACTCGTACGTTTTGTTGCATCCGTAAAGATAAGCAAACGCTGAAAGTTTCATTAAAATATCTGCATCCGTTAAAGCGTGACGACTTGTTGAACTTTTTCGGAGGTGACCTCACTTGACTTTTATTAAATCGTTGACCCTAGATGACCTGACATAATTTTTTTTAATCAGAATGTCAAATTGATGTGGGAAAACGTATACCAAATTTGGGCGCGCTACCCCGCGCCGTTCGTCCGCAATCCGCGAAAAACCTGAGGGGGGGCGGTTGAAGACACCCCCGAGACGGGACAGGTTAACAAACTCGAATGTAACAACATCGATATCATATGTTTTACTGCTTATTTCATTCGTGAATGCGTTTATTCAGAGACACAGGAAATAGCAAATAGCATTGACATCAGCGCACTAGGGCAGCATTTACAGTAATGGTGGATTACAACAAACACAATTTGGTTATGGGCGCATACGTTCGGGACACCTGTGCCAACTCCTGGTATTCATACGATGACATACCTTGGGTTTGTGGTGAGCCAAGAGCTTTGGTTCCTCTCTGGTCGTCGTACGCAAGACCACTGAGGTGGACAGCGCGCCACCGCAACCATTTATCCCGCGCCAGCCCTCCAATCGTGTCAAGGGCATCATGTCCCAGGGAGCAGTTCCGCACCGGGGAAGTTCGACCACTTCGAGAACATCCGCGTGGGGGAATTCGCGGCATATTAGGCCCTGGTGACCTTGACGCTCCGCCCACTCCCAGAACACGCCGGTCGGCCGCTGCACCGGCGGTGACGCAGGTGAGCGCGCTGGAAACGCCGAGCTGCGGCTGGACGTCTGGGTGTACCAGTTCGAGAAACACGGCACGATCAGACCAGTGTTCCAGTTCACAGACGGTGGAGGGGGAAGCAGGCGTTCAGACCTGGTGCGCGGGTAATTGATCACCTCGTGACCTGGCCTGTACACGGTAATATTGTGACCTTGAGTCCATGCGTCACCGTGAGTATTCCATGATGCACAAACGTCATCACGTATCGCAGAAACATGATCTGTTTTAACGCATTGTTCATGGGAAATTGCCTATTTTGGTCGAATCGTCTTTAAACCAAAATATCTGACGAATGGGAATCTGCAGGGTTGTAGCTTTGCATGCTTTTGTCCCTCAATGTTGGCTGTGCTCTCCCAATAATATAAACTTTTAACATTGGATCCTATGTGGTATGCCACTCCCCTCTTTTATATAATATACACTTTTGGGCTTGCCCATTGCCTTCATGAATCTTCATGTTGCCCTCCAAATAATTATCAGATACCTACACCTTTGGGAGCCTCGCCCCAGAATGTTCGGGTTTCGTCCACTCGTTTATGTAAATCTTGAATGTATTATTCCCCAGAGTCGAGGTATTATTCATCTCACGGAACATTTGAGAGAGCGAGAGACACGAAGAGCTAGATAGAGAGAGAAAGATAGAGAAAGAGGGAGAGAGGGAGGGAGAGAGAGATAGAGAGAGAGATAATGAGGCGAGACGAAGACGAAGACGAAGACGAAGACGAAGACGAAGACGAAGACGAAGTCGAAGACGAAGACGGGGACGGGGACGGGGACGGGGACGGGGACGGGGACGGGGACGGGGACGGGGACGGGGACGGAGACGGAGACGGAGACGGCAACGGCAACGGCAACGGCAACGGCAACGGCAACGGCAACGGCAACGGCAACGGCAACGGCAACGGCAACGGCAACGGACAGGGACAGGGACAGGGACAGGG
This sequence comes from Imbricaverruca yamaguchii, assembly GCA_034440575.1. Lineage (NCBI taxonomy): Eukaryota > Metazoa > Arthropoda > Thecostraca > Neoverrucidae > Imbricaverruca > Imbricaverruca yamaguchii. The sequence continues at coordinate 144,697 of JAOTOL010001457.1, read as the reverse complement.
ACAGGGACAGGGACAGGGACAGGGACAGGGACAGGGACAGGGACAGGGACAGGGACAGGGACAGGGACAGGGACAGGGACAGGGACAGGGACAGGGACAGGGACAGGGACAGGGACAGGGACAGGGACAGGGACAGGGACAGGGACAGGGACAGGGACAGGGACAGGGACAGGGACAGGGACAGGGACAGGGACAGGGACAGGGACAGGGACAGGGACAGGGACAGGGACAGGGACAGGGACAGGGACAGGGACAGGGACAGGGACAGGGACAGGGACAGGGACAGGGACAGGGACAGAGACAGGGACAGAGACAGAGACAGAGACAGAGACAGAGACAGAGACAGAGACAGAGACAGAGACAGAGACAGAGACAGAGACAGAGACAGAGACAGAGACAGAGACAGAGACAGAGACAGAGACAGAGACAGAGACAGAAGTAGCCGTGCTATCCAAAACCTACCCGGAAGTTCAGCCTACACAGCTTTGCTCCCGCGCACTAATTTGACCTTGGTCATGGGAGCATTGGCCTTCTCAAATGAACATCATATCCATAATAACCCACGCCATGTATCACATAGCAACTACCTCTAAAAGAGTATCTAAGACAAATGTTACAATCCAAGCTTGGTGTCTTGGGAAAGCCAAGTAGAATAGTGCCCCGATGGCGTTTCATCACGATTTCATGAGATTCTAGAAGACATAGTAGATACGTTAGTGTAATCTACCAGGATTGCCAAAGTTCTTCTAAATCCGCTATATATTAAAAAAAAAGAATATGTGAAGACCTTATAAATAGCACACCACCTCGATTTGCTTACTTTTATGTTTCTATTTTCCTAATCTTTGTGATTTGCACTTGCTTAAAATTGTTATCTAAGTGGCCGTGAACAGACGTGTTGTGTGGCCGTATATCACTTGCTGAGTGATATTGAATCAGGCAGCAATCGATGCATTGTGAATCGATTAAGTTGTTCCATGTTTGAACATTGCTTGTGAGCCTATTTCCGACGCCTATACAGTATGCCTGAACCCTGATTATTTCAACATTAGTTTGCAAAGTATTGAGCAACATATTTGCGAAAGCTAAGCTTACTTGGCAGTAGGTATGGTGCCGTGCTACAATGACACACATATGAAAGCCTACAGCTCAAGTTCCTGATCATACTCCTGCTCTGAACAGATCCAAGTATGCCACCTAGACTTTCGTGTATGACATCCACGGAGGGGTGTTACTTTATATACTTTTGAGGGGGCAACTGTCGCCTCAATATTTGCTTAGCTCCCAATAACTTCAACTTTTAACATGGGAACCTATGGATCATGCCCCTTATCTATTTAACCTGCCCATTGCCTTCATGTATTTTCCCCAAATAATTTTCAGAAATCCACAGCTATGCATCTACGAATTCCGTGCATGGTGTTGATGCACAGGACTTAAGGTCGTTCTAAAGCCCATGGTGGGACCACTGAAGGATTGTTTGCAGAAACTGGAGCATAGCCGGTTCTGTAGGAACAAGTTTAATCACCATCTCAATTTAAAAACTCTCTAGATGTGTATACAGCGATTTGGAAAGGTTGCGTGAGGAAATAATTTATCGATGACGTTTGATTTAATTGCACTCTGCGTCCGAGCAGAATCTGACTGGCCCCATCGAGATCAGTCGGAGTCCCATACCATTTGGAGTGTCGTTATTTGGGCTGTCAGCTCGCACCTGGGTCGTTGGTGATGCGTGCTACAGGCGGCGTCTATGGTGCGGGCCGAGGGGCCTCAGACCGTACACGCGTTGGTGTGGCATGTGGTGTTGCTGCTGCGGCAGGCAGAGGGGCCTCAGACGGTACACGCGTTAGTGTGGCATGTGGTGTGGCTGCTGCGGCAGGCAGAGGGGCCTCAGACGGTACACGCGTTAGTATGACATGTGGTATGGCTGCTGCGGCAGGCAGAGGGGCCTCAGACGGTACACGCGTTAGTGTGGCATGTGGTGTGGCTGCTGCGGCAGGCAGAGGGGCCTCAGACGGTACACGCGTTAGTGTGGCATGTGGTGTGGCTGCTGCGGCAGGCAGAGGGGTGGCTCCTCAGACGGTACACGCGTTAGTGTGGCATGTGGTGTGGCTGCTGCGGCAGGCAGAGGGGCCTCAGACGGTACACGCGTTAGTGTGGCATGGTGTGGCTGCTGCGGCAGGCAGAGGGGCCTCAGACGGTACACGCGTTAGTGTGGCATGTGGTGTGGCTGCTGCGGCAGGCAGAGGGGCCTCAGACGGTACACGCGTTAGTGTGGCATGTGGTGTGGCTGCTGCGGCAGGCAGAGGGGCCTCAGACGGTACACGCGTTAGTGTGGCATGTGGTGTGGCTGCTGCGGCAGGCAGAGGGGCCTCAGACGGTACACGCGTTAGTGTGGCATGTGGTGTGGCTGCTGCGGCAGGCAGAGGGGCCTCAGACGGTACACGCGTTAGTGTGGCATGTGGTGTGGCTGCTGCGGCAGGCAGAGGGGCCTCAGACGGTACACGCGTTAGTGTGGCATGTGGTGTGGCTGCTGCGGCAGGCAGAGGGGCCTCAGACGGTACACGCGTTAGTGTGGCATGTGGTGTGGCTGCTGCGGCAGGCAGAGGGACCTCAAACAGTACACGCGTTAGTGTGGCATGTGGTGTGGCTGCTGCGGCAGGCAGAGGAGCCTCAGACGGTACACGCGTTAGTGTGGCATATGGTGTGGCTGCTGCGGCAGGCAGAGGGGCCTCAGACGGTACACGCGTTAGTGTGGCATGTGGTGTGGCTGCTGCGGCAGGCAGAGGGGCCTCAGACGGTACACGCGTTAGTGTGGCATATGGTGTGGCTGCTGCGGCAGGCAGAAGGGCCTCAGACGGTACACTGCGTTAGTGTGGCATGTGGTGTGGCTGCTGCGGCAGGCAGAGGGTTATCGAAGATTACATTACTAAAATCGGCAAACGTCGGGTGAATTCATGTAGAGGTAAATAACTCCCCGGCTACAACGTGGTGCGTAGCGTTCGACGGCGGTATCCACCTGGTGCCCACCAATTTTCAATATAAAGTGCACATGTCGGACGATTTTAACATGGAAGTTCCGCGACAACGTTTAACATAAGATTACGTAAGTATCAAGAACCCTCACTTAAAAGTCCACCTTGATATACGATACAGAGGGGTTTTCAAACAACGCCACGGGCATTTATGTGCAGTGATGCAAGACGAATCCGACTTGCATTTCGCTATGTCGTGGCGTTTCAACTTAACCTGCCAAATTGCATTATTTGGGCAATCATATATTATGCATGGCCATTATATGCTAGATCAATGACTTTCCACCCTAGATCAGCCCATCAATTACGACCACTACGAGACTGCAAGTACAACCGAAGCAGTTCCATTGGGTACTTGCACAGCAAACATGGACTGTGGTGTTGTAATAGCATCAGGTCGCATACGTGAAACTTGTACAAATTTGTGACATTGAGGTGAAATATTTGATATTATGTGTCAGTTTGCAAGATGCGAGGTTGGTCGCCTGTTGTTTCATAACACTATATAGAGCATCAGGTCTGGCATTTATTGGCACCGTGAAAACATCGTCATGGGTAAATGATGCGATGTTTTGTAATTGTAAGCAGCATTACAATCTCCCAATTTAGTTCGTCACGTGACACCCAACAAGCCACTCGTACAAGCCATTCAGCGTCGACATTCTATTGGCTGAAATTATCCATCCACTACATGACAGTGAAGGTCTGCATTAAATGCTTTTTATGAACTATATGAAGCGGCAAAGGTGGTTCCAGGCGAACAAATTATGGTGCATAAATGCGATACACGGTTGCAAACGCTGTTCTGTACCTACAATATAATTATTTTCTATATCAGTTTTGAGCATATATTCTGTACTTAGTAAATATTGTAGGAGTATCTTAAGTTAACCCTAATACGACAGGGTTCCGCTGTGCCATGAACTACCTGCAAAGGGGTCATAGTGATCTTCTCTCGCTTCACATCTCGAACACTAATTGGCTATTTTCGCGCGGAATATGGCGATAAATGTATTGCAACGTATGAAAGAAATCGCTCGGAAAGAAAATAATGAAAATGTTGAAAGAGACGTTGCAGCGAAATTAAACTGAAAGTCGAGGCATCTTTCAGACTTCACGGTTCTTATATTTCGCAACATATTTATCTCATCTTGCACCTTTCTACAGCCAATCAAACGCTCACTATGTTCAAGTAAGAACAAATTTTCCACACACAAAAATGATAAGGCGAGCGCAAATCGTGTACAATTCGATACTTATTATGCGATGCATGCCTTGGCTACGCTTTTCAGATTTTGCACTGCATGTTGTTCTGTGCAAAATACTGACCTCAGAGCCACGTGAGCTGTGACGTGCTAATTGCGTACGGTCACAATAGTGAAACCAGCGAAGCGAAAACATACATGCAACTTAATGCACATGATGGTGCCAAATATCAATATTGTCGCAAGTCCCGCGATGTCTAATCTTGACCCCGTCACAAAAAAAAACACTTCCTTTGTAATTTTCATCATGGACGGAATCAGGGACGCCAAGATTGGAAGCCAACAGTTTGGGACTGATATCCACCTTGTGCATTCATCACATTTGCCACACTTCGTGAGTTTTTTATTTTCTGCGGTTTCTAGTAGGCGCCTTGTATTTTGCGTGATAATGAAGTGTCATGTTTCACGTCATGGAATGCATCGCATAGTGGTTCGCGTTGCTTTTTTCTCCACAAATGTTAGATTTGACAAAGGTAAATCTGAAACCACGCAAATGAAGTGGTTAAGATGAACGATTTTTTGGGGTAGGGCTACCTCTCTATGCTAATAAAAACACTGGGTCCCTGGTTTGTCCCCCCTCCCCCCACCAGCACAATTTCAGAACCGTGGTTGCATCCATGATTGTGCCACATTCACGCCTTTCAGCACCCATACTGTAGTTCCATGCGTATCCGCCACAGGCACGTCGGCCAGCAGGTTCGCTTCGGTTCATTATGGTGTATTTATTGCCACGATGCATATTTTCAAGCCAGCTGCCATTATCATTGCTAGGTCCGGTGCGATTTGGACGCTCTCAGTACGTTTTCCGAGTTCCCGATTTGCTCTCAGGACATCGCTGTGTTCATATCGAATCCCGTCGCCAATTCTTGGATCCCGACGGAAATTTGTGTGCCCAGTGCGATGTGTAGAACAACACGCGAGTTTTCAAGACGAAGACAATTCCTCAAAAGTGTGATAAAAAGAATGATTTTGACCTATCATTTCGAAGGGGGTCAATTGGCCTTCTGCCTCGTAGTCGGTCACTCTTGCACTGGGGGCCTCATTTTTGTCTACTTACTCGTGCCACCTGTAATATTTGCCACATCATACTTGACACTGTCTATTCCATTCCGTAGCAGATTTATCTTCGTAAGCAACCTGGGGACACTGAACGGAAGATGCCTGATTGACAGTCAGTTCCTACATGTGAAATGCTGCCAAAACGGAAGAACTTCGCTGAGCATAGCTAAAAGGAGATCAAGTTATGCACATGCACAAATAGACTACCAACAGGGGACTGGATGCACTGGTTTCAAAGGTTTGAGTTTTATTGAAAATGACGCTTCGACCTACTGGGGCCATTTCGCGCCGTGAAAAAATGAGTTGTGTAATATGTTTGTATGTATGATGTTTGTAAAGTGTTTGTATGTATGATGTTTGCAAAAAGTTTGTATGTATGTGTTGCCGACAGACACTGCATTTCGCGCTGTGGCCCACCGTTCGCGGGCAGCCGCGACGTCGGTCTGGACGCCGCATGTCCAGCGACGACGCATTTTCTCGACCGCTGGCGCGGCCCGCCGCGTAGCTCGTATTTGTTCGGGGTATTTCCTGAACGCCGGCCGCGGCGCAGGTGCAAGGTGTTTATGCGACCCGTTGACCCCTTTCCCTCCTTGTCTCAGCTGGCCCTTACCTGGGCCCCGATCACGGAACTTGCGGTCGCTGCGGCTCTGCGCTCAAAATGGGTTCTGCCTACCGCCGAAACGTCATCAGCAGCGGCACACCACGGTCAAAACATGCGTCAAATCTTGCGCAGAAGTTACATTTATGAACGTAAGATGCGTGGATGAGCTGATGTACCGGGACATATCAGAACCTCCAATACTCAAAACATATAATGCTTCAGAACCTATAATACTCAAAACGCATAATGCTTCAGAGCCTCTAAATAGTCGTCTTGTGGGAATGTTCAATACCTATGATACTCAAAACCTACAATGCCTCAAAACGCATAATGCTTGGAACATTTAGTTGTTCAGAACATATAATACCCAAAATCCTATAATGCATCACAGCCATACTACGTCCTGTGGGAACATTCAAAACTTATAATGCTCAAAACCCATAATGCTTCGAAACCTATAATGGTCAATTCCTATAATGCTTCGTTTCAACTAATATTCCGAAAGCATAACTCTTGAAACAGCTAATGCTTCAAAACCGCCAAAGCTCAAAGCATATAATGCACAGCATCTAGAATGCTCGGAGCCTACAATGCTCAAAACCTATAATATCAGGTGACGACCGCACGCCAGAATCGGCCGTATCGGCACTCCACGTCTCCACCGTAGTCTACCAATGGGAGACACCGCGTGAAAGCTTCCAGGCGCATCCGCCAAAGCGGCGACACATGCGGCGACGAGGCGACCAGGCGCATCCGACAGAGCGGCGATACATATGGCGACGCGCGAGTAGGACGTGGATCGTTCGCCGCATTGGCCGCGTTCATGCATTTGGCTTGTGAAGAGCGGGATATTTGAGTGGATGTTCCCTGAATTTAATTTCTTGTCGGTGATGTTCAGTGGTCGGTGTTCTACAAATAGACAATTTCAGACATTTACAATTAGACAGGTATTAACTGCAGAACTTATGGTGTAAAATATGTCATGCAATGTCACATGTCACGTTGCTCACCTGTGACAGTTCTTCGGTTACTAGTTTGGCAGATTTCGCACTTGTCAGGTTTGGATGCAAACTATGCATGATTCCCGTGTGAAATAAATATCACGATGTTTTTCGTTAAATTTGAAGTCCATTGAGGAGTGGTATGGTCCAATAGTATTAGCGTGCTCCTGTGTAGATCAGATCAAGTCACGGAGGGTGAATATGTTATGGTGGTTTCGTAGTTCCATCATTTTGAGTCTTAGAGCGTAGCGATGAAAACTTAATTAGAATTCAGCACCCAGAGTAACCATATGCATTAGCGGTTTGTACTAATTTCGGTCAACTGACCGTTGACTTTTACTGGCCAGAGATCAACACAGTCGCATGGGGTCAATGTGGGTCAAGGTTAGTTCTAGGGCACTCGTGTGTGCTGTTTTCGGATTAAAAGCTCAAGTTTATCACACATAAATCCCAAATCCCATATTGACTCAGCACTACTTGCTATCATTGGTGTAATGTTGGGGGCACTGGGAAACATGGTAACGATATTTTTTAAAGTGACGATCTGTCCCCTTGAATTTATTTTGTGTCCCCGAAGACTTGGTAATTAAAATGCCTATATATGGTCGCAGCAACATTGTAGTTCATCATTTATGTAGTGAAAATATATATGCAATAGAATCACCAAAATTCCAATTGGGAAAAAATCCTCGGGTTTCACTTTTCTTAGCCTAGGAATGAAATCAGCATGCAGTTTTCTACCTCGGAACTAAATCAAAGCACCTCCTTGGGATACATTTCCGTGCAAAAAAATGTCAAGGATCTACTGCAATGAAGTCGCTTTCGGGGCATAATATCCTGGCCCAACCCTGGATTCGTAACTGGATGGAAAACGATGGATAAAATGTAGACCTTACTGACGCGTGCATGGCTTTGATTGGACGTTGCATGCGGTGACTCGACAGCAAACGCCAGACCACCCCCTTGTCCTTGGCTGCTGCCATAGGTGTAATCTCTGGGGGCTGGGGAGGATATGCCCCTCCAAGTTGTGCAAAGTGGTGATTTTCCCCCTCAATTTCTTTCGTGTCCCTCAAAGCCCCAGCTGTTAAAATGCCTATGCACGATCGCCGCAGAATTATACTTATTAATGTACGTGCATATAAGGAAAACATACACCCAAGAGAATCACCATAAATGGTAACAGCCGATCTTACTAATCAACTGGCTTCACAGACTACCTGTCGTCATAAAATCTCCGAATGGTAAATCGGTAGGCCTTAGAAATGTTTGATTCCCGACCATTCTTCAAGAGCATGAACCTTGCCCATCTTGTATTTTCGCCCAGGTGAAGAATTGTGCTTTGCAAGGCAACAAATATGCATAATCGCAATTCCTTGTGTCTTAGGCTGCCTTGCCTACCGCATATATCGATATGCGTATTTTGAACGTGATTCTGGATGTCCTTGGGTATCGTCGAGGCCATGGAGTGGCGTCTTAGGGAGCCTTAAATGAAAGTGAAGTTGGCGTCGTATTTGTATTTGTATTCAGAGACGTGTTAGCCGGAGACCGGTATTCGTATTCTCGTTTAACGACAGTTTTATGTTTGTTCGCAACCATTACCACAAATGCTTTTGCCGGTACTGAACACGCTGGAAGTACACTAAACACTGAACTTCATTCCACGTGGTTTGTTGTGCGGACACAGAAAGCTACGAAATCCAACTAATTTCAAAGGTGAAAGGTGAAGCCAAGTTCTTCTGTCGCCCCACCTTTTTTTCTGCGCCGAACTCTGTATAAATCTGCTATCCAGGAATAGCTCGTGGTGAGCCTGGAGTAACATTTGAAACCGGCAATTTCAATGATAATCTGCAAGGTTGGTGGTTTGTTTACATTTATCTAATTCCACGCGATTCCTCGCTATGACTCCAATTTTCATAAAATTAGTGACATTGGGCGTGGCTTGCCGTATCGTATCAGGAAGTTGGGGAATCGAAACAAATTTGAAGGTCTCAAATGACGGTGTGTGCATAATGCTTGAGTATGATATTGCGTATGACGGCCGTGTCGGAGGAGGATGTCTGCAGGTATCGTGATCAGTGGCGGAACAAAGATTTTCCTAAGTTGAGGCCCAACCAAGAAAAACGTAATGAAGAAGGAGAGCCTTCGACGCACGCCCAAAATGGTTTGTGTGGTGACTTTCTCAAAATTTATCATTTGACCTAGTGTATTTTTAGGTGTAGGAGGGGGACACATTGGCTGCGTCGCTGATTGTGGTAACAGACGCATATTCTATTTGACTAATAGCAAGTGGTGTTGTTTGATATACCTTTGTAGGCGTAAGTGCCTCCTCAATGTTGGCGTTGACCCCCACCACCCACCCCCACAATAATTTCAACTTTGAATATGTAACTGTATAGAATGTACCCCCTCCGAATCTATTTGGGTCTGCCCGTTACCTTCATGTATTTTGCCCCCTCCCCCATTAAGTTTCAGAAATCAGCACCCGTGCTAGTAGCTCCCCGAAGAACTCCGTAATAACATGCTCGGACGACATCTCCTGGCTGACATTTCCTTTACACTGTCACATTGCTGTTCCGGATATGCAAATATATCAACCTTTTTTCCTTCGTTTTTTTTCGTAATGGCTTAACGAAAGTTGTCAAGTGTGCAAGAGAAGCCAAACGTAAATGAGAACGATTTCTTAACCAGCCGGATTTCACAAGCGCAAAAGAACAACAATTTGCCGCGGCCCGGTAGTTCAGCTGGTTAGAACGCTGGCCTACATTGGTCTCTCCTTTCTTGACAGCACAGTGTTCGAGTTGCTTCACGCGCTCGCATTTCGCTCGCGGCCGGGAGTGTCAGTTGGTAGCTGGCCCGATAAGGCCGGGGACGAGCTACCGGCGGCAGTGTCGGTGCATTGACGGCACGTTATGCTTTCGATAAAAATTATGCCGTTGAACTGGAATTCATGGATCGGGCAGCGGGGGCAGGGTTCACGCAACAAGCTCTGCTTAGCAATAGGACCCTGGTTCATAAAGCCACCCCAGCAGAAACTCGGATTAAATTTATTTGTAAAAACAATGGGTTGAGACAGACTGATTATGTGTACGCATATTCGGAAATGGTGATCTTGTGGACACAAATCAGTGACATCGAATTTTTTTCAAGGCAATTTCAGTCATTGATATTTTGAGCTGTTCTGACGTTTCGCCCTGATTTCAACTTACCCAGTCTTGGGGAAAATTGACCCTATTTGTAGGAAATGGTGATCGGAAGGACTATTTACGTATGTAAATCCTATAACTACTACTTGTGAGTGCTACTTTACAGACTTTGTATTATCTTTTTCACCTGCCGTTTTCTGGCGGCAAAACAAGCAAGCGAGAAGAAAAGCCACTTTTATCAGCAAGTGTCTGGCAAAGATCGATATAAATGTGAAATATGTGCATATAGGTCATCAATCACCATAAATCACGCCGACTGGTCTCGTCGGTCAAGGAGGGGAGAAAAGGCAAGCGCTGGAGCGCGGCAGGAATGGTGCGGTCGCCGGCCCTGCCAGATACCTTCCGTCGGCAGCGGGATAAACAGGGGAGCATCACAGTGCGGCACCACGCTGCTGTATGCGTGGCAGCGGGATAAACAGGGGAGCGCCACAGTGTGGCACCATGGTGCTATAGGCGTGGCAGCGGGGTAAACAGGGGAGCATCACAGTGCGGCACCACGCTGCTATAGGCGTGGCAGCGGGGTAAACAGGGGAGCGCCACAGTGCGGCACCACGGTACTATAGGCATGGCAGCGGGGTAAACAGGGGAGCGCCACAGTGCGGCACCACGGTGCTATAGGCGTGGCAGCGGGGTAAACAGGGGAGCGCCACAGTGCGGCACCACGGTGCTATAGGCGTGGCAGCGGGGTAAACAGGGGAGCGCCACAGTGCGGCACCACGGTGCTATAGGCGTGGCAGCGGGGTAAACAGGGAGCGCCACAGTGCGGCACACGGTGCTATAGGGGTGGCAGCGGGGTAAACAGGGGAACGCCACAGTGCGGCACCACGGTGCTATAGGCGTGGCAGCGGGGTAAACAGGGAGCGCCACAGTGCGGCACCACGGTGCTATAGGCATGGCAGCGGGGTAAACAGGGGGCGCCACAGTGCGGCACCACGGTGCTATAGGCGTGGCAGCGGGGTAAACAGGGAGCGCCACAGTGCGGCACCATGGTGCTATAGGCGTGGCAGCGGGGTAAACAGGGGAACGCCACAGTGCGGCACCACGGTGCTATAGGCGTGGCAGCGGGGTAAACAGGGGAGCGCCACAGTGCGGCACCACGGTGCTATAGGCGTGGCAGCGGGATAAACAGGGCAGCACTACAGTGCGGCACCACGGTGCTATAGGCGTGGCAACGGGATAAACAGGGCAGCACTACAGTGCGGCACCACGGTGCTATAGGCGTGGCAGCGGGGTAAACAGGGGAGCGCCACAGTGCGGCACCACGGTGCTATAGGCGTATGAACAGGGAACACTGTGTCACTGGCACTATGCTACTTACACCTGGTTACTGACACCGTGTCACTGACACCATGCCACTGACACTGTGTCATTGACACCCTGTGACGTCCCTAGATGCCATGCTTCTTCAAATGAAATATTGTCTGCAATGTTAAGCGCTGCATCCTGATAGGTTGCTTAGTCCATGTCCTGGACAAGATGGCGACTTCGGCAATAGGCGCGCTATTGGTTCCTTTATATTATATCTGCCATCGCTTAAGGAAGCAGGACATCGGTTGGCTATTCTGGATATTCTGAACAGCTGCGTGGCTTAAAAATGTAGGCACCAATCGGGGCCATTCGGGCACCGTTCTTCGTAATATGCGCAAAATTATTGGCTATATATGCCCCTCTAAAGAGATGAAAAGCATCTTTCAAGGCAGTTAGATGCTTTGAATGCAAGCGTCCTCATGGATCGGCTCGTGCTCTCATCTCGTGGACATTTCAGATGTGAGATGGAATCTCACTAGTCCACATGGAGCTTCATTTTATATCTTGAGGGTCTCGTTCTTCCGTCAAGGGCACTTTGAAGTCGAAAGATCATCCCAGGCCTATGTGGCCATCATGCACCCTGTTTATTCCTCAGTTGTTAAAGCTCCGCTTTAGCAGAGATTGCTCTTTCCAGCTGACATAGGCATTCCACAGGAACACGGGGCACAAGAGGTGGAACACAACAGGAACACAACAGAGGTGTTGTTTTATGCATTTAGCTATTTTTAAAACAGTTCCTGTTCCATAACCTTTTTCTTAGTCAACCCCACCCCCCGTTTAGAAAATTTTTGCTGCGCAACCATCTAATTATGCCACTGAAGCATAGCATGGTGAGTATTACTGGACAAACCTGAGTATCCTCAAAACTGAGCCTGAGGTTCTGACAAAGACCCGATGTACCAAATACTTATAATTAGAGATGCGCTATAAAATTCAAACATGTGTGAGCAAAGAGTTTACACCTGCAATCCATTGATTAGAACAAAATATGTACAAATCAACCCAAAAATTAGGATTTTTCCTGGAACCCATCAGTAGCGCTCAATTTGTGTTTTACCAGCCAATCACAATGGAGTATTTTGTCAATATTTGTAGATTGGCCCCTAGATGAACTAGAGTCGCGAAACAAAAACGAACGTATTGCTCGTTATAAGAGAAATGCATGGTACCCGGTTTTACAGTTTTCTGTCAACCAGTGACCTTGCAGGTCAGGCCAATGACCCTAAATTGGCGAATATCGCGAATCTTTTTGTTTCGGTGGGACACATAACAAAAAAGTTTCACAGTTAGAGACACCGGAAAATAAGAACAGGACTCATTGAAGCCCTGTAAATCTGATGATGACCTTCGTCGTCACTTTCTGTCAATTACACAGGTCAGGTCAAGTGAAAAACGTGACCGACCGTAACGGCACAGCATATAGAGCCCCCTGGCCATCATGGAATGAACCTGAATTAGTCGGAATGGTGCATGAAATATTAAATGTGTTTCAATATTATTGAATTCAGCATTATTCAACATCAGCAGCAGGAATCCAACCGCAGGGTAGGGATCCTTGCCGTTGTCCAGATGACACAGCAGGCTTCACAGGTCTTCTTGAAGCTTTCCGGGAAATGGGGCAAATCCGTTGCGCACCAACACACCACCAAGCTTTCCGGAAAGGCAATTTCTGCTTCAGGTGAAATAATTGTGACATCCGAAGTACGTCACCTCGCGTTGGAAGCCGTGCAGTTGAGAAAACTCAAGGGGACTCCATAATAACCACTATTCTGGTCCACCTCCTGTACTCGGTGCTGAGGAGGCCATCTGAGAGAAGCAAAAGATGAGATTTTGCGCGACCTCTAAATATGCATGAAATCGTCCAAAATCTGGCACACAATACCGGTACATATAGTGGAATAAAATAACCTTGTGGAGCACACTTCCTTGAAACTTTTAAAATTACCATCTATGTTTGGCACACCCTAATATATATATATATATATATATATATATATATATATATATATATATGCATGTCCTTCGCTATTTCAAAAGTACGAAATACGAATTCCTTTGCATTGCTATTTAAATGCCAATGCATTCAAATGATATATCGCCTGTAAGCATCCTGTTCGCTGTAATGTTTAAAATCGGCATCGGAAGCTAACATGTAGCAAAAGAAGGCATCCGTCCACATGAATACAGTATGCCACCAACACATGTACGTTACTAACCGTACAATTTTATCAATAATTTTGCTATATATATATACATATATATATATATATATATATATGTATATATATATATATATATATATATATATATACATATCTATAAATGTGTGCATATATGTACATATACATGTATATATATACATAGTGTGTGTGTGTATGTGTGTGTGTGCGTCTGTGTGTGTCCGTGTGTGTGTGTGTGTGTGTGTGTGTGTGTGTGTGTGTGTGTGTGTGTGTGTGTGTCTGTGTGTGCGTCTGTGTGCGTGTGTATGTGTGTGTGTGTGTGTGTGTGTGTGTGTGTGTGTGTGTGTGTGTGTGTTTGTGTGTGTGTGTCTCTGTGTGTGTGTGTGTGTGTGTGTGTGTGTGTGTGTGTGTGTGTGTGTGTGTGTGCATGTGTGTCTGTGTGTGTGTGTCTGTGTGTGTGTGTGTGTGTCTGTGTGTGTGTGTGTGTGTGTGTGTGTGTGTGTGTGTCTGTCTGTGTGTGTGTGTGTCTGTGTGTGTGTGTCTGTGTGTGTATCTGTGTGTGTGTGTGTGTCTGTGTGTGTGTGTGTGTGTGTGTGTGTGTGTGTGTGTGTGTGTGTGTGTGTGTGTGTGTGTGTGTGTGTGTGTAAATTTACATCTTGTAAGAAGAAATCATCTTAAAAGCTAAATGGCTAAATGGCAGCCAAGGTAGCCTAACGCCAAAATTTATCTTAAAAACTTATTTTTAAAATGGTATTGTAGTTTAAGTCAACCATGACAAGCTTTACACACATTTCACCTTTATGAAGCACACAAAGGGTTAAGCTAAGCAAGGTAGCTTGTATGCCGGGTAAATTTTAAGTGTCTTCAACATTAAACATATTCAACTTTCTTCTTTAAAAACTCTGTTCAGGCTAGGTTAGCAAGGAAAAATGTTTTGTTCTTCTCATTTTCTTAATTTCTTTTTCTGAAAGGATGATTAGGCTTCGATAGGTTACCTTAGGTTACATTATTACGCTTGTTAGATTGCATCCTCTTTAGGTTTTCTCAAGCAATGCTATGATATCTCATTTTAACATACATTTTACATTATATTGTCTGAAGGAAAGAACATTTTTGGTATGGTTGTGCTTGTCAAATGATGAGTAATTATTGCCAGAGGAAATGATTGGTCACATTGTCTTAATCACGTTGACAAACATTGTTTGAAAACCAAGAATAGAACTATTCAATACACGAATTACCAAAGTTTGTCTTAAAACATAGTGTGGTCTGGGACAATGCAGTTTGACAGGTAGGTACCTGTAATCATTGGCTGGAATGTATTTTGTGAAACATGACAATGCGTCTTTGGGGAATAGACTTATCTGTTGTGTTCCAAAATTATTTTGTGTTCATTGGAAACATAAACATATTCTGTGAAATGTAGTTGAAAACTGAGGCATTTCAGCTCATGAAAAAAAAGAACTGTTGGGATATTCTTTGTTACTTTTCCTTTAGATGCTTCCACCAGGTTTTGATCATTCATCCTCATAAAAATTAAGAGTGTGTGTAATGATTTAACTCCATAGCTTATTGGTCCTGCTAATTAATTCACACGGGATAAATACTTGAAAATTTGAAGTCACATTACCTATGGTATGCATACGTATTGTACATATGTATTTTCCCTTCAGGTGATTTTGTAATTGTTGGCTTTTTCTCACTGTATATTTGGAAAAGTAGTTAGCATGATGCGACTAGTTATTTCCTTTGCAATTTCATACTCGTTAGTTGGCAGAAAAAGTAACAGCATAAAAAGGAGCTTTGGGTTGGGTCATGTAGCATACCAAATAATGTTCATTAAAAGTAAAAATGCAACATGGTCTAGAGTAACTTAGGATAATTTTTAATGTTAGCTAAAATTTAGGAAGGTGGAGAAAAAAAGAACAATTTTTCTTCTGAAACATCATCATAACAACCTGCCCTGACCTAACAGCATAAGTAGCTTTTGAAGAACAAAAGGAACCTGAGGAACAAAGAGCAATTTTTGCAACTAAAAAATTGACTAAACCCAGCCTAACCCCTTTGTTTGCTTACTGCAGGTAACATGTGTCTAAAACCTGTTTTGTGAATATCTTAAAGCCCAATAATACTGTACATGTAGGTTGTGTTAATAGGAGAAAGTATTAATGATGCCAAACACCAGTGTGGGATGTTGTTCCCCTTGGTTTGTCTTTCACCAAATCTGGAATGCCTCAGGCATTGGTGTTGAATGTGAATATCAGTAAATGGGTTGTTGAAGGCTGTTGCAGAATTTCAATAAAATTCAAAACAAACTACATTTATTACCATAATCATAACGAGGTGACCACTCATTTTTGTCATGCATCCTATATTTTTAATTGACAAACCAAAGAATACAGAAAATTCAACTCTGCTTCTTGCAAAATATGCTGAAAATTGCAGTAGGATGTTATTTTTTTTACCTATGAAGCTAACCTACTGATAGTGCGCTGGAGATATAGTCCAGCTGCCGGGGAATTCTGCCGGAACGTCGAGCATGTTACCTGTCCACATTATCACCCTCGGCACAACAGACAAGTCAAGGTGTCATCATTTCTACTGTAGGTCTGGCTTTTTGACGACTTTGTGTCCGCCACTATTTGAAGCCATTGTCTGTTTTGCGTTCCCTTCTACCTTAACGGTGCCACTGTCCACTGCCACAAGGAACGAGTGTCAGCACTTGAGGTAAGGCGAGTGATCAAAATACCACCAATTGGGTGGTGACATGGTGCATTCCCTACACCAGCACGGTATTGTATATCAGTGCTGCCCTCATTTTTGGCTCACCTAGTGATGACATGGTGCACTCCATGCAGCAGCATGGTATTGTATATCAGTGCTAACCACACCTGTAGCTCACCTAGTGATGACATGGTGCACTCCCTGCAACAGTATGGTATTGTAATATCAGTATATCACTGCTAACCTCACCTGTAGCTCACCGAGTGGTGACCTGATGCACTCCCTACACCAGCGTGGTACTGTATATCAGTGCTGCCCTCACTTTTAGCTCACCTAGTGATGACATGGTGCACTTCATGCAGCAGCGTGGTATTGTATATCAGTACTAACCTCACCTATAGCTCACCGATTGGTGACCTGGTGCACTCCCTACACCAGCGTGGTATTGTATATCAGTACTAACCTCACCTGTAGCTCACCGAGTGGTGACCTGGTGCACTCCCTACACCAGCGTGGTATTGTATATCAGTACTAACCTCACCTATAGCTCACCGAGTGGTGACCTGGTGCACTCCCTACACCAGCGTGGTATTGTATATCAGTACTAACCTCACCTATAGCTCACCGAGTGGTGACCTGGTGCACTCCCTACACCAGCGTGGTATTGTATATCAGTACTAACCTCGAGCTCACCAGTGGTGACCGGGCACTCCTACACCAGAGTACATCACCCCTTAGCACCAGTGGTGACCTGGTGCACTCCCTACACCAGCGTGGTATTGTATATCAGTACTAACCTCACCTATAGCTCACCGAGTGGTGACCTGGTGCACTCCTACACCAGCGTGGTATTGTATATCAGTACTAACCTCACCTATAGCTCACCGAGTGGTGACCTGGTGCACTCCCTACACCAGCGTGGTATTGTATATCAGTACTAACCTCACCTGTAGCTCACCGAGTGGTGACCTGGTGCACTCCCTACACCAGCGTGGTATTGTATATCAGTACTAACCTCACCTGTAGCTCACCGAGTGGTGACCTGGTGCACTCCCTACACCAGCGTGGTATTGTATATCAGTACTAACCTCACCTGTAGCTCACCGAGTGGTGACCTGGTGCACTCCCTACACCAGCGTGGTATTGTATATCAGTACTAACCTCACCTATAGCTCACCGAGTGGTGACCTGGTGCACTCCCTACACCAGCGTGGTATTGTATATCAGTACTAACCTCACCTATAGCTCACCGAGTGGTGACCTGGTGCACTCCCTACACCAGCGTGGTATTGTATATCAGTACTAACCTCACCTGTAGCTCACCGAGTGGTGACCTGGTGCACTCCCTACACCAGCGTGGTATTGTATATCAGTACTAACCTCACCTGTAGCTCACCGAGTGGTGACCTGGTGCACTCCCTACACCAGCGTGGTATTGTATATCAGTACTAACCTCACCTGTAGCTCACCGAGTGGTGACCTGGTGCACTCCCTACACCAGCGTGGTATTGTATATCAGTACTAACCTCACCTGTAGCTCACCGAGTGGTGACCTGGTGCACTCCTACACCAGCGTTTTTTATCTACACCAGCGTGGTATTGTATATCAGTACTAACCTCACCTATAGCTCACCGAGTGGTGACCTGGTGCACTCCCTACACCAGCGTGGTATTGTATATCAGTACTAACCTCACCTATAGCTCACCGAGTGGTGACCTGGTGCACTCCCTACACCAGCGTGGTATTGTATATCAGTACTAACCTCACCTGTAGCTCACCAGTGGTGACCTGGTGCACTCCTACACCAGCGTGGTATTGTATATCAGTACTAACCTCACCTGTAGCTCACCGATGGTGACCTGGTGCACTCCTACACCAGCGTGGTATTGTATATCAGTACTAACCTCACCTGTAGCTCACCGAGTGGTGACCTGGTGCACTCCTACACCAGCGTGGTATTGTATATCAGTACTAACCTCACCTATAGCTCACGAGTGGTGACCTGGCCCCCCTAACCAGCGTGGTTTTTTAGTACTAACACATAGTCACAGTGGTGACCTGTGCACTCCTACACCAGCGTGGTATTGTATATCAGTACTAACCTCACCTATAGCTCACCGAGTGGTGACCTGGTGCACTCCCTACACCAGCGTGGTATTGTATATCAGTACTAACCTCACCTATAGCTCACCGAGTGGTGACCTGGTGCACTCCCTACACCAGCGTGGTATTGTACGTCAATGCTGACTCGGCATGCGACACGATTTGCCGATGTTGATTTCCTTTCCTCAACTTTCGCGGTATGTCAACGTTGACATCACTCCCCATTCGGCTTCCGAGGTATATCAGTGCTGACTGCCCCACTTCCCTGCCGCGGTGCATCAGCCCCCCCCCTCTTCACGTGCCGTAGCATATTGGTTTTGCTACCATTCCCTTTACCTTCTAAGTTGTTACAGATCATATGTGTTGACCCCTCTCCTCCCCTTCCCACCTTCCTATCCCGTTCTGATTTGTTACAGCATATGTATGATAGAGATCATGTATGCATTCAAGACCTCGTCCTACCTATCCAAGTCTTACTTGGTGTCACCTAACGTGCGATGAAGAGGATGGCGGTGTGATATATCTGTTCGAATGCTCTGGTTGTTCCCGATATGGAGTGATGTAAGCAAGCAGGGATGCCTTTGCATACTACCAGCTCCAACTACAATTTTCTAGCTTGTGGCCAATGAGGCTGCGATGTTAGGTCATCTCAGCTCCGACTTCCGATCGCTTGGCGTTGCCGACACGGTCGATTCTCTGGCCCTCAGTTGGCATGACTGTGACCTACTGACCGCTGGTCTGGGATGGGTGGGCCTGACCTGACGGGCGGCTCCAGGGCGCGGCCACAGGCGGCGGCGGAGCCACGTCCGACGACACCGTCTACCAGATAGCTGACGACGTCGTCAGGCGGCTGCCGGCCAACTTCGACATCGACGACGTGCTGAAGAAGTACCCGACCATGTACGAGCAGAGCATGAACACCGTGCTGGTGCAGGAAATGGGCCGCTTCAACGCGCTGCTCACCGTCATCCGACAAAGCCTGCTATCGCTCAAGAAGGCAATCAAAGGTGCGCCGCAATTGGAGGGTCGTCGATAGAATGGCATGACCAAATGTATCTCATTTGTGTCTAGCGTGCATTAATGTCGCAGTAGTGCCTCGTGTAAAGCGTGTTCTGTCGTGGTTTTTGGAATGGTTTGGATGTGCCCCGTGCCAATCATCTGGCCCGCACTGCTATGATTCGATTTGTGAGCACGACACCAATATTTGTCAGATAGTGTTTGTTTATAGACAGAACGGTGGGCGGGCGGTTGGTAGTTTGTGACCTATGCGAAGGCCCTCACCAGCTCCATTCCCCAGGCCTGTTGGCGATGCCAAGCTTTTCACTAGCTGTATTACTCAGGCCTGGCGGT
Source organism: Imbricaverruca yamaguchii (assembly GCA_034440575.1). Taxonomy (NCBI): domain Eukaryota; kingdom Metazoa; phylum Arthropoda; class Thecostraca; family Neoverrucidae; genus Imbricaverruca; species Imbricaverruca yamaguchii. The sequence goes on along the minus strand of JAOTOL010001457.1, from coordinate 124,867 downwards.
GATACCAAGTTCTTCCCAGCTGTATTCACCAATCCTGTTGACGATGTCAAGTTTTTCACCAGTTGCATTCCCTAGGACTGGTAGTGATGTCGGCGGACCTGGAAGAGGTCTTCACCAGCTGTATGACGGGTGTCATTCCCAACACGTGGCGTGCGAAGTCGTATCCGTCGCTGAAACCACTGGGTAGCTACGTCACCGACTTCTTGGCTCGACTTGCCTTCCTGCAGGTCAGGAGATGACCAGATATCCAGTTGCAGGTTGGCGCGCCTTTTGGCAGCATAGAAAAGTCATACTCTGGCATGAAGCTGTTGGATTCTGTCAATATGACTGACGTCAGTTACCATCCAGTGTTATGTAGCGTGGCTGGCTACTGCGTGATCGCAATGTAAAAAAAAATATAGTCATATATATATATATATATATATAGGAGTATTAAATACATAACATCGAATTCACATAAATAATGCAGGAATAAACGTTTGCTGAACTGACTGGCTGATAGGGATGACTATCGATCACCAAATGCACATACGTTCTCATGACATTGCCAATGCGTATTCACAACTATGTTTAGGTATACCTATTCACCTACTATTAGCTTTGTCTGCAAAGCGCAGCTAGCTGGGAGGCTGCTGTCGAGTTCTGGGTTGTACCTGCACCTTATAGGTGGTACATACACAGAAGCGTAATGTCTGCTGCACAAAGCCCAGTTCGGCGGGTTTCCTGTTGATTCTGCCGATGGCTGTAACGTGTGGGCTGTGTCTGGCAGAAATGGTACGAAGAGGGCGCGCCCGCCACTTTCTGGGTGTCGGGCTTCTACTTCACTCAGGCGTTCCTGACGGCAGCGCAGCAGAACCTGGCCCGCAAGAACACCATCCCCATCGACCTGCTGTGTTACGACTTCATGGTGAGCCGGTCGGGCAGTGGTGACAGCTGTTCATCACGGCGTGACAGCGACAGTCGCTGTGAACAGCATGCTGGTCACAGCCGCTGCTCATTACTGGCACCTCCAGCTACGGCTGACACTCGACAGGCTATTTTTGGTGTTGCGTCTGTGACCTTCAACTATGAACTGTACGTTAGTGGACATTTGTCGCACATTTATATTTTATCATGCTGTATATTGCAATAGTGTAATTGCACTACAATTATGTACATGCGCTCAGTCTTCGATTTCCCACATGAAATCGTCGTTAGCGATATGCGTGCTGATAATTATCTGTCCGTAGTCGCGTCTACGGAGATGGTTATTCCTACGGAGATAATACGATGGTCTGCAAAGTGATGTTTAAAAATGCATTGGTGGATTCGTTGAGTGCCCCATGAACTTGTCCCGGACAACAGCCCTCGGGGAGCGACGGCATGTAATGCTTGTATTGGGCGTGATTTGTTTGCATTTTTGTCTAATACGCTTACAACATCTGATGGGGTAGCACTGCCGCAGAAAAGAGCAATGGACATGTATCTTGTGGTTGAGCGATCATGAGCATTTGGGATGCCGGTGCTGTGAAGGAAAGTGGTTGAGGGTGGGTCTGATCTTTTGGTGAGCTCACACTCCCAAGCAGCGCATTTGTTTCAGAAGCTCGGTGAGTTCAGACGCAAGCTAATTATGGGAAATGAAAGTAAAAATATGCGCTCAAATATATATCTGAAATATGCACATCTCAATGATTTTCGACGGATTAATCATTCGTAATTCCCGCATGGAAGAGTGACAGTAAATCACTCTCCAAGGAGCAAGAACCCGCGAACTCACCATCCAGGGTATATAACAGAGCTGAAGACGACTATAGGTCGTCTTTATACGATTTTAACTAATATGTTATCGACAAAACGACAGGCTACATATAAAAGAATTATGTTCCACACGGCTCCGACGACACCTACGCTCCAAGATCGATGGTTGTTAGTTTTGCACCAAAACGTCCTGCAGCAAAGATTGCCAACTCCGTCACAGCGCATTTCCAGCCGTTTATAGGAGTTGGAAGAGCCGGCGGGTGGTTGATGCGGTACGTACCACAGTGTTTAGAATGTCACAAAGATGCCTTTAGAATTAGAAGGAACCACCAGACTGCGCTTACCTGTGCGCTCCTGCTATCCGTTGAAGGAAGACACTAACATATGTGGAAGGTTACATCGTGTGAGTGTTACCAGCTCCGGAAGATATGTTGAGACCAGGCACATGGTCAATAATTGTCTGGCAGAGAAGATTTTGCCGAGGGGCTCCGGTCTACCCCTACGCATTTTGATGTCCCCGAATTTCAAATGTTATTTCAAAATGGCTCGCTTTTCAGCTTAGGAAAGAAAGTATTTTCTTTTGGATTTTTTTTGTCGAGCGCATTTCAAAGTGTAAACCATCGTTTTCTGTTTCTGTCTCTGTCTCTGTCCTCTCTGTCTTTCTGTCTCTGTCCCTTCTGAATCAGGTGTCTACTCTCACATCTTGATGGCCTCTTCCATCCTGACTGTCTACGTATCCATCTTAGGGAATCCTCTTGCGTATGGAGGCCCCCTGACATTTCTTAGGATTTGCTGTTGCAAATTATAGATCTCTCGCGTCTTGGGGGGCCTCGTCTCATTTCCGCGAGCCTCATTACCGGTCTTGGATGTTTCCTCGTGTGTTCTACCCTCCTCCATGTTCCATGGTCCTTCTCGCTCGTCTTAGAAGGCCTCCCCTCACATCCTGAGGCCCCTTTACTATGGCCTGAGGCTTGCTCTCATATTCAGGGGCCTTCTCTGCCAAATTAGGGGTCTCTTACTAAGTCTTGTGGGTCTCATTTATCCTGGTGATGCCTTCAGGGGCCCTCAATTTTTGGAACCTCACCTTTCGTACTACTACTACTGCTACTACTACTCCCATTTTGCGCACATACACACCACCCGCGCGCACACACACACCACCACCGCGCGCACACACACACCACCACCATCCCCGCACACATCTGTCTATCTGACTATCTGCCATGTGACTATCTGTCACGATCTGTCCAACCAGCAAATCTATAACACTAGGTACTCTACAAGTAGCACCACCAACCATAGCACCAACACTCCAAGCTGGTATTATGGTTGGTGTTATTCGATCACCAACACTCCAAGTCCAATCAATCAAGTCCAATCAAATCAGCATATTACGCCGCACAACCAGCGCCACCATAACACTGAACACTAGATAATCTGTGGATCTACGCCAAAGAATCACGCCCATCTATGCCGACCCCGTGCTAACATGAAGAAAACCCAAGAATTATGAAGAATCATCGTGTTCTGTGAGTGTGTCTTATTTGTGACTAATATTTGGGCTTATTTGTGTTTTGATAATAGGCTACGTACGGTTGTAATGTCATTTGTGATTGTCCAATTAACAAAACTCTATGTCGTTTGCATTTATTTCAAGATGTACGTTAGACACCGAACAATGGTAAAAACAAAAGTTGTTCGAACGTTGATCCACATGCCTCTCCATGTTCCTTTTATCTTAAAAGCTCACCTCTGTAAGTTTTAGATACATCCGAACTGATCTAGGTGTCCCGCAAGCTGGCCTCGTTCGTACATCATTGCCACTCCACTGGACAGGAGAAACTGCTTGGCATTCCCAAAGTGTCAGCTGGCACAGGAGTCGAAATGGCACGCGTCGGGTTTGAGTTGGTTCACACAATAAAGGAGGGTGAGAACATACATTAAAATGCAGATCTGAGCACATGCGGTCATGCTTCATCTCAAATGAATCTCCGTGTCAAGCTGAACTCAAAACTACTCTTCCTTAAATGATACGTTGCCAACTTTATCAGTTGCATACTTATGGATTCGGTTTTTGACGTGATGCATTATTCGCCATAGGGCCAATGGGTGGAGCCAATGCCTACGCATGGAAGCCAATGGGTGCGATATCACCGGCCCCTGCGATTTCTCTGATTTTTGGTGTGCCAACAACCCCACCTCCGACACTTGTATTTCCGAGGAAATTTCCCGGTGCATCAGCATTCTCACCGAATAAATGGGGGTGAGAACATACACGAGAATGCAGAGAAATCGCAGGGGGCGATCGTATCGCACCCATTGGCCTCCATGGTAAACCGTATGGCGAATAATGCATTACGTCAAAAAACGAATCCATAAGACTTATGGATTCGGTGTGGTTGCTGTCGGATAGTTAGTCGGATAGTCGGATAGCATAGTCGGAGGTGTGGTTGCTGGCATACCAAAAATCAGAGAAATCGCAGGGGCCGATCACATCGCATCATATTGATTTAATCCTGATAGGAAAGTCAGTTTGAGCTATGGTTTAGACAGTAGTGGTGGTATGTAGCATGGAGATTTCATGACAAGATGCTCTTATTGAAGTACTGCAATGGTCAGTACTGAAACCACCGTTGGTCACAATATTTGCAAATAGTATTGAAAAGTGCCAAATTAAATTTAGCTTTGATAAGTGTCGAATAATGCATGTCGGTAGATATCATATCAGGAATCCATACTTGATAGGTAGCCAAGTACTAGCTGTGATTCAACAGAAGAACTTAGGTGTTATTGTGAACACAAAATTGTATGCATCATGTTGTGTCCACATATTATATTATGGATTATATTATGGATGGATATATCACATCATATTATGGACAACATACAACGGAAGCAATAACACAATTTTAGGCCACATTTTAAATAGTGGAGCTTGACCCCCTATAGCTCTGGAAGAAGTTGATAGCATTTAGAGAGTGCAAAAGAGAATTAGTAATTTGGGCAACCTAGCATATGAGACAAGATTAATAAAGATAAGAATGTGTGTACAATTAGATACGGAAAACTAAGGGGAGAAGGTCTCATCATGGTATTTAACCATACACACATTCATATCTTTCTTAATCTTGTCTGATATGAATATATGCATGGTCAGCAACAGATAGGATAATACAAATTATGCATGGTCAGCAACCTACATATCTAGGATAATACAAATTATGCAATTATTAATTAGACAACCAAGTCAAAATTAAAGTTAATCGTATCAGGATAAAGACAAGACAGCCTTTCTTTAGTAGCAGGGTAGTTAACATTGGAACCAGCTATCACTTACAATTCGCATTATCAATGGGTGAGGCTCATAAGACCTACTTTCAGAAGAACTATTTTCATTAGATCTACGTTCAGAAGGTCTATGTCCACAAGACCTACTTGGAGGAGGAAATGTTCACAAGATCTACTCCCAGGACTGAATTGTTCAGAGGATCTACTCGAAGACGAAAGTGTTCACAGGATCTACTTTCAAGAGAATGTTTTTCACAAGATCTACTCTCGGGACTGGTTTGTTCAGAGGATCTAGAAATAGGCCTCAAGTGTTCAGAAGATCTACTGAAAGCTGGAAGTGTTCACAAGATTTACTCTCGGGACAGGTTTGGTCAGAAGATCTACTCGAAGACGAATGTGTTCACAGGATCTACTTTCAGGAGAATTTTTTTCCACAAGACCTACTCTCGCGACCGGATTGTTCAGAGGATCTACAAATAGGCCTTAGTTGTTCAGAAGATCTACTGCTGGAAATGTTCCGAAGATCTACTCCTGGAAATATTCAGAGGATCTACTCCGAGGACGGAGGTGTTCACAAGATCTACTCCCGGGACGGAATGTTCAGAGGATCTACTCTTGGTCCGGTGCGTTCAGAGGATCTACTTTCGGCACTGGATTGTTCAGAAGATCTACTCTCAATTGTGATGTCCAAGAAGCATAAGTTCAGCTTTCTCTCGCTACGTAGCAGCACGGTCTTGGTATTACGGCATTGAATAAGGAATGAATGTCATCAGATTGAACGCTGAGGCATAGGTAAAAATATTTATCGCTAGATGGCAGGATGATACCATTGAACAAGCGCTCGTTGTGTGTCGACGTTGTTGGCGGATCGTCACGCGCGTGCAGTGCTGACAGCATCAGAATCACCATGCTCAAGGTGCTTTTGCTGTTGTTGGACCACACTTAGTGCACGCCATTAATAGTAGCATTGTGAACCGTGACCTCCCGTCATCATGGGTCGAGCATTACCTGTGGGCGTAAAACGAGCGACACTGACTGGGAGGTAATTTTTTTTTTTTGGGGGGGGGGCGTGACGGGAATATTGGTTGCCCCAGAACGATTGTTTGTAGTTCAAATGCGATTATCTGCAGGCACGGATACAACTTACATTTGCGCTTACGCACATTTGCGCATACGTACTTTTGCACTTACGTACACTTCCGCATACGTACATTTTCCATACGTGAATCTGCGCTTACGTACAATTGCCATACGTACATCTGAGCTTAAGTGCATTTGCTTACGTACATCTGCCATACGTACACTTGTCCTAGAATCAGATATTCCCCCATAGGAGAAGACCCTATAAGAGGGGTACCCCTCCCCCTTTGAAGGAAAGGCGCTCCTCTTGGAAGACCCGACTGTATCCCTGCCTCAAATATTCTAGCCAGGGGCGCCACTCTATGAGGAAAATGCGGCCCTGCGAGAATGCTCGCGTGTGCCCCTCAATTTTTTTTCAACCGTTGGTCCCCCTGAAAGGCTAAGTGGTTCCCTCCTGGACATGTGCCTCCATAATAATTCATCGATCCACCCATTCCTTGGGGATAAGATGGACTGACATTCAGCCATTTGTATTTTCCTGATAAATTTATACCTTGATACAATATTTACCATTACCCTTACACGATGACATTTCCTCGGCAAACAAAAAATTATCCGAAAAATTACTATACACCTATATTCGCATGTAACCCTACACCCAACCAAAAAATATGAGAATTCAATTCATCGTACCAATCTTCACCGCCATGGTTCTTCTATCATAACATGCCATGAAGTGTATTCAAAATATGTCACAAAAGTCGAACTGGGGCAGCATAAATTTGTGTGACTCCACTTGATGAAAATTGAAGATAGCGACGAGGTGCGAGGACTTAGAACAATTTAACCTTCGGTCTTGTAGTTTGACATTGGCATGTCCCGGTTTGGAATGCTACTGGAGGTAACATCTTTAGGTAACACGGGCTATTGTTTGATACCAGATATAGATAGGCTAGGGCGAAGAAAAATATGCGAGGCGACCAATACAATCGGTTTAATCTTTGACCTTAGAAATTAGTTATATTTGGTAACATTATAACACGGCACAAGCCACGTCGAATGACACCCACTTGGTACAAATCGAACCCATAGCAACGAAATGGGAGTGGGAGTAGTAGTAGGCACTTCTCTCAGTTCCTAGGCCCTCCTTCCCGTCTTCGGGGCTTCATTCGATCGTGGGGCATCCCTACCCGTCTTGAGAGACTCCTATCCAGCCCGGCGGAAGCATCCTTTTCTTTTCTAGAGGACTTCTCTTCCATGTAAGGGGCCTCCTCTCACATCTTCGGGGCCTACTCCTCTGTGCTTTGATCCTCTTTTCCCATCTCCGGGTGGCCTTTTATATCCTGGTTGGCTTCCCTTTGTTCCCACGGACCTCCTCGTCCAGGTTTGGAGCATCTTTTCTTATTCCAGTGGCCTTCTAATTCCCTGGTGACCTTGCCCATCTGGGGGGGCCAATATCTCTTGCGCTCGTGAGCCATATCTCTCATCATGTGGCTTTTCTCAAGTATATCAGACGCCTCCTGTTCCATCATGGGGCTTTCTTTCCAATTGTGTGGCCTTCTGTTCTGAATTAGATTCCTCCTGTTATGCCTCGGAAGCCCAATCTTCCATCCTGGGGGAACCTACCCATATTGGAGGCCTCCTGTGCTTCCGGATCCTGATACACTATTCCACTGCCTTCCTCCTTTTCTAACCTGGGGGCCTGCTTCCCCATCTTTGGCGACTGTCTCCTCAGCTCTTGGACCCCTGAGCCTCTTCTAGAGGACTCCTTTTCCGAATTGGAGGCCTCCTCTAATGTCTTGAGGTCATCCTCATCTGTGTTTCAAGCCAATCTTGTCTTCTCTTATGAGTGTAATCTTGCGTCCTGGTGGACTTCTCTTCTCCTAGGGGCCTCATATTCCAAATAAGGGATCTATTTGTCTGTCTCAGTAGCTTTATTGCGTTCTTGCAGAGGCCTTCTTACTCGTCTTGAGACCTTTTCTTGTGTGCGGGGAAACCATTCCTTATATCCTATGCCCTCCTATATTATCCTTGGGGCTTCCTCTTTGATCTATCTTTGGAAGGAAAGAATGAAAAGGATTCCAAGCTCTTGGAATCCTTTTCCAAATTATGAATCTCCTATTACGCATCGGGAGCCTCCTCGTCTAACCTGGGCAGCTCCTTATCCGACTCGGCTTTTCGTCTTGGGGACCTCCTCAAATGTCCTCCATCTCCATGCACTGTTTTTTATTGACCTGATTTGACTTTATGAGGGTTCATTGCCTGTCTTTTGGGCCTCATTGTCCGTCTTGGGTGAGTTCTCGTACGTCCTGGCCCTTTTCTCGTCTCATTGGGATATAATTTCCAAATTATATGTCTACTCTCAATTGATATGGGCCTCCTCTATCATGACTGTCTGCTCACTCGTCTTGGGAAATACTTATGAAATAGCGCACTAATCTCAGGAAATCTCTTGCGTACTGTGGCCTCCTGTCATTTCGTACGGGCTTACTCTTGCAAATTAGGGGTCTCCTCACGCGTCTTAGGGGGTCTCGTCTCATTTCCTGAGACCTCGTTGCCGGTCTCCTCGTGCATCATACCCTCCCCACATTCCATGGTCCAAATCTCTTGTCTTCGAATGCCCCTCTTACAACCTGGGCCCCCTTTATCATGGTATATGGCTTCATCTGCAAAATTATGGGCCACCCGCTACGTCTCGTGGACTTTCTTTATCCTGGTGACGTCTCACCCCACCCCACACCCTATCCGTCATAGGGTGTGGGGTGGGGTGGGGATTGCGGGCTGGTTTCAAGTTGTGGAACCTTATGAGGTTCCACCTATAGGCTCACCTATCGTAGAGGTTGCCACTCCCATTTTAAGTGTCTTCTCATTTTATGGGGCCTCCTTACCGGTCTTCAGGACATCATTCGGTCCCGATCCTGGGGACCTCCCAACCTGTTTTTCGGGGCTCCTCCTCTTGAGCTGCAAGGGCCTCTTTTTCTATTCTAGATGCCTCCTTTTCCAAATTAGGAGTCTCCTCTCATGTGTTGGGGGCTTCCTACTATATGTTTTGATTCGATCTTTGCCCATCTTATGTGTGGCCTGTTCTCTCCTGGTGGACTCCTCTTCTCTCCCAGGTTCCGCCTCTTCCAAATTACAAGCATCGTTTCCTATTGCAATGGTCTTGTCATTTCCTAGTAACCTTCCTACCCGTCTTGGAACTTCTTTTCCGCCCGGGGGCCTTCCCCCTTATCCGATAGCCTCTCTCCTATTTTAGTGGCCTTCTCGTTCATTGCGGAGGCTTGTTTTCAATATTGTGGCATCCTCATCCAAATTAGGTGACTCTGCCACGTTTCTGGATCATTCTTTTCATATTGGTGAAGCCTTACCCGTCTTGGGACCTCCTCTTGCGTCTCCGAAACCTCACCTCATATCCACTGGCGTTCTCTTCCGTCTTAGGGCCTCCTCTCATGTTCTGGGGCCTCCATATCCGTATTCGGAAGGGAATGTTCCTTTTCAATCATGGGAGCCACCTTGTTAATTGTTGGTACTTATGAGTTCTGGGGCCTTCTATCATCTCCTAGGGTACTCTTCTAAATTATGGGTATCTCACCCCTTGGAGACCTCATCAGTGTTTTGAGCCCCGTTGTGCTCTTAGCAGGGTGATTCAATTTGCACCATGGTTCCAACATTCCATCATAGGGCCATCCTCTCAAATTGTTGGCCTCATTTCCTATCTCAGTGGCTTTCTGTCACTCATGTGGAGACCTTACACATCTTGGGGCCTCCTGTTGGGTCCTTGGAAATATGTCACGTCATATGTCTTCATTTTCTATTACAGGGGCCTCCTCTTCCATCTTGGTATCCCCCTTTTCCAAATCAAGAATCTCTTGCGACGCATGGGAAGCCTTCTTGTCTAACCTGGGTGGCTCCTTGCCCGCCTCGGTGACATCCTTTTCGTCCTGGGGGCATTCTCCACATCTCCGTTCTACATCTCTTATATGGACCTGATCTGATTTCTTAAGGCCTCGTTGCCAGTCTTGGGGCCTCATTGCCAGCATGATATTCTGTTCTGTCTGCCTCCTTGCCCACATTTCATTGCTGTGCATTTCCGGGTAGGGACCTCCTCAAATGTTATTGGGGGCGGTTCCCCCTCCCAAGTATCACGGTAAGTGGTGACTACCCCCTCTCCCCTCCTCCACCCCCGGTGACAACGTTCCTGAGTGCTGGTTGAATAAACTGGAGCGCTTGCTGCTGTTAATGTGAGCGTTATATAGATATATATAATATATATACATATATATAATATATATATATATATATATATATATATATATATATATATATATATATATCCCAGAGTTCTGCCCAATTACATAACTTTGACAGAGCTCAACTGGGTTTTGGGTTTTGGCTGGGGTATGAAACAGGAACTCCAACCGAAACCCATGGAAAACCCAACCGGATCCCGCTCGGGCAAATACGGTCGGAGCTATAATAGCCACGGAAACCGTGGCTCAGGTCATGCTGCCTGGCAGTTATACATGGGAAGAAGTGTGGCCCGGCGCGGGTTCAGCCCATATTGTGCGCTCTGGTGGCTGCGGTTTACTTGGGCTGAGTCCATGCTGCGTATGGCAGTTATACATGTGAGGCAGTATGGCCCGGCGCGGCTCAGCCCATGTTGTAAGGCTCAGGAGACCATGTTGCCTATGGCGGTTTTACATGGGTTCGATTTTCATGATTCTTATCCAAACCGCATACCTGGAATGTGGTATCTTTTGAATCCACTAAAGTTTCCAACTTAAAATCTTATACATTTGAGATCCCAGGTTTCGAAACGTCCAAGAGTCAAGATGTAAGCCAAGATTAAGATTTTGTGTTACTGGCACATGTGTGAGATCAACCCCATACTCTGCAATAATGCGGAGGGAATGTGGCTGCTGATCTGACCGCTGCTCGGACCGGTCTTTAGTGTATGGACCCATGGATGATAAATAACGAGACGTTGCGCCTTGCGATGGGTTAGAACACCGAGCAAGGAGCACTAGGTACGTCGTGAAGGAGACGATGGGTCACTCTGAAGCATGGAACAAATGCGCCGTGACACAGCCTGTATACTTTTCGGTGTCAGCGAACCTTAAGAGAACCTCTGTCAATCATAAGTCGTGAAGCTGGTAAAGACATGTTCGTGTTCACTGTCACCAAATATACCACCAGGCACATGGAAAAAAATCTTTCTGATCATGTTGAAAACGTTCATTGCTGAAAAACCGTAGACAGGCACCAGTTGCCCATACAGCGCGTCTGGTCGTGCTGAGGCGGTGTGCGGTAGGTCTAGTTCTGTTCCTCGCCACTAGGTGCTGGACGATGAGGAGTACACCACGCCACCTGAAGACGGCGTGTACGTGTACGGCTTGTTCATTGACGGCGCCCGCTGGAGCCGCGAGAAGAAGGTGCTGGACGAGTCGCTGCCCTAAGTACTGTACGACACGTTGCCCATTCTGTGGCTGAAACCTGTCGAGAAGGTTAGTGTCGTCGCTCGGTATGAGCCTCGCTGGCCCCGTTGTTTGTTGGCGGCTTCTCGTTCAGCGGTGTGAACAACCAGGCGTTTGGTGATTGCTGTCAGTATTATACATGCGTTTTTCCAACGGGGTCGAGTCTCGAAATAGTTTGATCCAAGCTCTGAGCATGGCCCGAGTTCAGACAAAGACATGTCGAGCCCGACACCGCGATTAGAAAATTAACATGTCCGGACGTGTCTTAAAATGCTTCTTTTTCGTACGGTACTCACTTGGTCGGATAAAGTGCGCAGTCTCTTTGGTAGCCAATGGCGAATGGGTAGTGTGATAAGTTATGAATAGTCATGAATTTCGGCTGATAAGTGTACGGTAGCCTCTGTAAAGAGCACAAAATTGAACAGCTTACAGAATATCCATGTTTGTTGTTCACGTAAGTCAGCACCAAACGTATTATTGTAACATCAAAAGTGAGCTTTGCCGGCTTCCAGTACAAAAACAATGATGATCACTACGTTAGTCACTCCGTAGACCAGCCATAATAGTTGCTTTTCGTACGTTGCACATGAATCAATGCAGTAATCCATTGAATGCAATTACTATTGCCTGCAACTTAAAATGACTCGTTTTCCAACAATGCTGACATGATGTCAAGCATATTTATTGTAAAGTTCAGCTCTGCCAAATTTCGGTATCACGAACGGTGAAGGGCGCTCAATTCACTTGATGTGGAATAGTCCAAATGCAACTCGTAGGTAGTTGGATGATCCTGGGGCGGGGGCAGGAAACGATGACAGCTTTGCCGATGTTCGTGAAACAAACGTTCTGTGTACATTTTAATACATTTGTTTCGTATTGAAAAGCACCCGTTTACTTCTATCACCATACGATAATTTCTTTTTTACGTGTGAGTGTTTTAGTATGGGCACAAAATGACCCTAGATGTCGACGCTCCCCTAAACTACAATCCACCACCTGAGTGTTTTGGAACAAATTCGAGCTCTTCGTTGTCCTCCCAGTGGCCCTTCCTGTAGATAGATATGGCACATGGTCCAACGGTTATGTTTTTGACATTGTTATTTCTAATAACACTTATTCAGTCCATGGGCGCTATATGACCTATGCAGTCGATGCGCCCTTAAACTAATAACTAACTAACTAACTAACTTGTTCAGTCCTGGTGGCGCTATCGATCCTGATGAAGGTGTGTTAATCCTGACGGTGTCGTGCCGGTTCTAGTGGCGATATGTCGGGCCCTGTTGGGTTGCGTCAATCGCAATGCCACATTGTCGATCCTGACGACACCATATCACTCCTGACAAGCCTGCCTGATTACATTGTGTCGGTCCTGACGACACCATGTCACTCCTGACAAACCTGCCCGATTACACTGTGTCGATCCTGACGACACCAGGTCACTCCTGACAAACCTGCCCGATTACATTGTGTCGATCCTGACGACACCATGTCACTCCTGACAAACCTGCCCGATTACATTGTGTCGATCCTGACGACACCATATCACTCCTGACAAACCTGCCCGATTACTGTTTTGTTCCTGAGGACACCATGTCCCTCCTGACAAACCTGCCCGATTACATTGTGTCGATCCTGACGACACCATGTCACTCCTGACAAACCTGCCCGATTACATTGTGTCGATCCTGACGACACCATGTCACTCCTGACAAACCTGCCCGATTACATTGTGTCGATCCTGACGACACCATATCACTCCTGACAAACCTGCCCGATTACATTGTGTCGATCCTGACGACACCATGTCACTCCTGACAAACCTGCCCGATTACATTGTGTCGATCCTGACGACACCATATCACTCCTGACAAACCTGCCCGATTACATTGTGTCGATCCTGACGACAAAAATTTTTTTTTTTTTTTTTGTATAACACCTTTTTCCTCCTGACAAACCTGCCCGATTACATTGTGATCGACACCATGTCACTCCTGACAAACCTGCCCGATTACATTGTGTCGATCCTGACGACACCATGGCACTCCTGACAAACCTGCCCGATTACATTGTGTCGATCCTGACGACACCATGTCACTCCTGACAAACCTGCCCGATTACATTGTGTCGATCCTGACGACACCATGGCACTCCTGACAAACCTGCCCGATTACATTGTGTCGATCATGATGACACCATATCACTCCTGACAAACCTGCCCGATTACATTGTGTCGATCCTGACGACACCATGTCACTCCTGACAAACCTGCCCGATTACATTGTGTCGATCATGACGACACCATATCACTCCTGACAAACCTGCCCGATTACACTGTGTCGATCCTGACGGCACCATGGCACTCCTGACAAACCTGCCCGATTACATTGTGTCGATCCTGACGACACCATGGCACTCCTGACAAACCTGCCCGATTACATTGTGTCGATCCTGACGACACCATGGCACTCCTGACAAACCTGCCCGATTACATTGTGTCGATCATGACGACACCATATCACTCCTGACAAACCTGCCCGATTACATTGTGTCGATCCTGACGGCACCATGATCTACACACCATCCTGACAAACCTGCCCGATTACATTGTGTCGATCCTGACGACACCATGTCACTCCTGACAAACCTGCCCGATTACATTGTGTCGATCCTGACGGCACCATGTCACTCCTGACAAACCTGCCCGGTGACACTGTCGATCCTGACGACACCATGGCACTCCTGACAAACCTGCCCGATGACACTGTGTCGATCCTGACGACACCATGTCACTCCTGACAAACCTGCCCGATTACACTGTGTCGATCCTGACGACACCATGTCACTCCTGACAAACCTGCCCGGTGACACTATCGATCCTGACGACACCATGTCACTCCTGACAAACCTGCCCGGTGACACTGTCGATCCTGACGACACCATGTCACTCCTGACAAACCTGCCCGGTGACACTGTCGATCCTGACGACACCATGTCATTCCTGACAAGCGTCCATTGTGATACTGTGTCGATCGGGGTGTCACCGTGTCAGTGTTGGTGACACCGCGTCATTGCCGATGCCGCCATGCAGACAAAGCTGCCGGAGCGTCGCAGCTACACGTGCCCCACCTACAAGACGGCGGAGCGTCGCGGTACGCTCAGCACCACCGGCCACAGCACCAACTTCGTGCTGGCCATCGAGCTGCCCACCGACCTGCCCGAGGATCACTGGATCCGGCGTGGTGTGGCACTGCTCTGTCAGCTGTCCGAGTAGCAGCGCTGCGGCGGCCGTCGGCGCCGGTCGGCAAAGCCACTGGGAGGCCGCCGCTCGGCTGCCAGAGCCGGGTCCGTTCACAACTATGTCGGCTGGTGCGGGGTGTTCCGGTGAGCAGGGCCGCGAGTGACGGAATCTCACAGGGTAGTTACGTCGGACACCGGCTGCACACGACCGATGCGGGTGTCTGCCAGGAGGGAAGGCCAGCAATATGGCGCCACGTTGCTTCAGGCAACGGGCAGTCGCATTGGGAGTTACACCCACAAATAGTCGGAGATCATGGTGGATATTGCCACCCATATTATCCGGCGAGAAACAGCTATAGGTTTGTCTAATCGTGCAATTAGTCGGTGAGATGGGTCTACTGTCAGGTTCGTGGAGCATGTCCCACTCACTTGGGTACATCCACTTAGATTCTTGTAACATTGGACACTCAGCAAGACTTCTCCTTCAGTTCTTTGAATTATGTGATGCTCAATGAAATATTTATCCTGCTACGTTCTTGAAACATGTAATGTTTGGCAAAGCATATCGACTACAAATCGAAATCTGTCATCTACCTATGGACGCACTGTTAGGTTCTTGAATCACGTCGCGCAGAGTAATATGCACCTACGTCACACATTTCAGTATACATCGACGTCAGGTCTTTGAATCGTGCGATGCTTAGGTGTATGAACAGGTCTTGGACTCATGCGATCCCCAATTAGAAACATGTACTGGTCTTTGAATTGTGTGATTACCTGCATAATGTTGCATTGTTCCGAATACAAAATTATATCTGTGAAGCTGATTGTGAATTGATTGCCTGATGGCCGTTTGCTACCTAGTGGAGATCCGTAGCTATGAATGCAGTTGTTCGCTGATGACATAAGTGATCATGATCATACGCATAACATCCAGAAGGTACAACATAGCTTTTGTTTGTATGCGTGTGTGTGTGTGTTAAAGAGAGAGACAGACAGACGGAGACAGGGAGAGAGAGAGAGAGAGAGAGAGAGAGAGAGAGAGAGAGAGAGAGAGAGAGAGAGAGAGAGAGAGAGAGAGAGAGAGAGAGAGAGAGAGAGAGAAAGAGAGAGAAAGAGATAGAGGGAGAGAGGGGAGAAAAAGGTAGAGATAGAGATGGTGGCACTGAGACAAAGTACAAGAGACATATGCTCGCAGGGCAGCAATCACGAAGCCATAATTGAGTGCGCAAGTGCTATGAAAAAATGTGAACTGGGCATATGTAAACTGGAAGAAAACGGAATATCGGAGAAGAGGCAGTCAAAACAGCGGACAGTGCTAAAATAGCATTGAAAAGGTGCTGGCGCGAGATAGTTCGGTTTGCACACGCATGCTCGTCTTCTTGGCTGGGGTGTCTGCATCGATCTCCCCTTGTCTATCCGTTAAATGATGAATTAATGATCAGTGAAATGATTCTTGGTTTTGGTCGGTGTTCAGCAATCACAGGATGGTCTTTACAGAACGTGGCTTGGATCACAGCGTGAAAGGAAAATCCAGAAGAATTTGGCATTCCAAAATTTAGAGTTTTCAAGTTTTCTTTAATTTACCTTTTCTAAGGCGCAGAGCGGACCGCAAAATGTTGTTCGAAGTCAACTTGCTCCCATACAAAAATGCTTACTTTAGCCAGAATCCTGGATTTTAACTCTAATGGGCAAGTATACAAAACTAAGAAGTAATCAAGAATGGAAAAAATGACAAATATTTCTGGTGCGTTTTGTTGCATCCCTAAAGATAGGTAAACGCTGAAAGTTTCATTCAAGTATCTTTAGTCGTTAAAGCGTGATGACTGGTTGAACTGTTTTGGAGGCGACATCACTTGACCCTGACTAACTCGTTGACCCTAGAAGATCTGACTTCAAAATTTTGGAACAACATGCCAAATTGATTTGGGAAAATGTATGCCAAATTTGGGAGCGCTGCCGCGCGCTGTTCTTTCACAGTCCGCGGAAAACCTTTGGGGGTGGAAGTCAACGACCCCCTCCCCCCCGGGACGGCGCGGGATTAAACTCATTTTGGGGACGAAACGTTCCACCAAAATGAACAAACCTTACTGCTTATCACTGCCTTTGAACATCCAGTTTTATGTTGTATGTGCTGGTCCCGATTTCACAATCACCACAGATCCTTAAGTACGTTAGGCGTTCTCACGCAGACAAGAATAAAATATTGGACTATGGTTTTATTGTAGTAAATATAAACACCCAATAACCTGTCCAATTCTTTCCTGTTTTACGGGAGACATTTTGATGCAATGATAACCAGGTCGGATAAAGGGTATGACACCGAGGACATGTGCCACCCACATGGAAAGTGATGCCCCTCTGGCCGGGAGAAAGCGAGCATCTGAAAAGGTTCCAGTGCACCCGCTCGAATTTTTCAACCAAAAGCGCCCATGTGAGAGAAAAGGCCACCCCTTGGAAAGAAAGGCGCCCTTTCGGGAAGGACCGAATGCAACCCGCCCCCTCGACTCTTTCAGCCAGAGGCGCCACTTCAGGTGCTTTCGCAGTGGCGCCGCTCCAAAGAAATGGCGTCCGTCCAGGCAAGTGACCATCATGACAATTCCCGGACCTAGCTCTGATTACAACATTGCTCTCTTGCGGTATGAAATCCGGCTGGTTAACTAGTGCGCATTCACGTGCGGTTTATCTTGCTAATTTCATAACTTCCGTTGAACCATTGTGGAAATATTGTACAGAACATCAAGGTAGCAGTGTAAATTTGAACCAGCAATAAGACCGCCGTCTGGGTAGGTTATGATGGATTCCTTGGGTGGGGGGGGAGCTCCTGGTCATATGGGATATGAGTGACTGCTACCACAACGGCTACAAATAAAATATATTTGATCCTCGTATTTCTATTACACTCAACCATTGTACACACACCGGACCTTGGACTCGTTCGAATTTTTTTCTCTCGATATCTCAACATTCTTATATTTATGGCAAGCCACGTCGAATGACACCCGCTTAATGCAAATTGAAGCCGCAGCGACGAAACCCGAGGAATTTGAAGAAGTAAAGCTAACCATTGACATTGAGGCTTGACCTGACATGTACCGGGTTAAAATGTAACTTGAGGGTTGCCCACGTGCTATCTCTTGACACCAAACATGGGCGCCTTTGTGGGCAAACGAAGAATCGCGGGGAGACCGATGAAATGAGTTCGACCTTTGACTGCAAATTAATGATTTCTAAACGGTTTGGTAGGGTACCTCACGACACCTTTCATGGCACCTACATGATGAAAATTGAAGACATAGTGACGAGGCGCGATGGCTTCAAGCAATTTAAGCTAAACTTCGGTCTTGTGGTTTTACATTGACATGTCCCGGTTTGAAATGTTACACGAGTTTCCCCACGGGCTTACTTGATACCAGATGTGGGAGATAAGGGCAAAGAAAAATATGGGAGGCGAACGAATAAATTTGTTTGACTTTTGACCTTTGAAATTAGTTCGATTTCGTAGCATTATAATACGGCACACGCCACGTCGAATGACATCTTCTTGGTGGAAATTGAACCGTAGAGACGAGTCGCTTTGAGGGCTTCGAACAATTAAAACTAGTCTTTGACCTTGAGGTCTGAACTTGACGTATCCTGCTTTCAAAATGTTACTCGAACATTTAACATGGGCTATCGCTTGATAGTGGATCTGGGCATGCTTCGGCGAAAACCCCACCAAAAGTGCGAGGCGACTAAAGAAATCAGCTTGAATTTTAGCCGAAGTGCGAATGTTAAACGACGCGCCTGACATTTCAAAGCAGGTGCGCAAAGAATGGCGTATATCGACCGGTAAAATCTGGAATTATGTACGAAAAACCGGAGGGGTTAGTGGGTTTCGCCCACCCACCCTCGTGTGCGCGTGTTAAGGCATCCGATGGTATGTTTGGCTAAGGAGCGATTTTCCTGACTCGGAAATGTATTTTTCGGAACCTCTATATTTTGGAGGGCTCTGACTTGATCCATGTCGAGTTTCTTGCGATTTTTGGGCCACGCTGTGCTGTTTGTGGCCCTTAACGCCAATTTTAGGAGTAGCGAGGGGAATTTTTCGTATGCGGGCTGGAATTTATGAGGATACCTACAGAACTTTTTCGTCCCAAGCGCGATAGTTTGGGGCTTGCGTTAGTTCGCGGGGCGCGTTGTACATACCTGTATCTCAGCGCAATTTCGGCATTCCCGGTCGCAAAATTGTGGCATCAGTGCAAGTTTTTTTTCGGGGTGGCGGTTGTATTTATTTATAACCTCAAATTCCGCGGGCCCGACGCGAACCCATGTGGCCCCATAACCATTTTTTGGAATCCTGCGCAATTCGTGGGTTCTTGGAAGCCCACCTCTTCAGGATGGAGAGGGGAGAGATACTTTCCTCTTTCGTAGGTATGCCACTGCGACTGCTCAACGAGTTTTTTTTTCAGCCGATGGTAACCTTCAGAGTAAAAAGCCCTTGGGATAATTTTCCGGTGTACTGGTCGACTCGAAGGAGTCCTTTTGTGATTTTTTCTGGTCGACTTCTATTTTTGTGTAAGCCTCCTGTGCGACATTTTTGGGCCTCGGTGCGATTGTTCAGGCTCCCAGTGCATTTCTTTTCGGTGCTCCAACGTGCTTCTTTTCCGGGGCCCGACGCGTTTTGGGGGTCTTTGATATAATGTTTGTGTCCACAAAGTACCATTTCGGGTAGGAATGTATTTTTTGGAAGCCATCTGGGATTTGTGGGGCTCCGGCGCGACTTTTTGGGCCCAAAGTGATTTCCAAAGACAGTGGCGCGATGTTTTTGGTCTATGTGCGATTTTTTGACCCTGTCAAGGGCCCGAGAGTGATTTTCCATGTCCAGACTGTTTTTTTCGCTGCCCCGGCTTCATTTATTGATTGTTTCGGATAAGACTTTTGGGGCTTCGATGCGACCTGTCAAGCCCCTAGCGTGATTTACATGGGCCCGGACGCGACTTTTCGGTACCTTCAGGCTCAGCGTGATTTGCAATGGTCCCGACCCAACCTTTTGGAGTCCTCATTGTGATTTTCAAGAGACTCGGCGGAATTGTTTGCTGAGCCCAAACACGAATTGTTGAAGCGTCCCCAGCGTGGCTCGTTTTTCTACGGCACCCATCGCGATTTTGAGGGGTTATGACACGACTTTTTTGTGCTCCCAGCATGATTTTCTCGGTGCCCTGTCCAACTTGTTGGGGCCCCGGCGCGATTATAGAGGTCCCATCCCGGTCTTTTGGGACCCAGCGTGATTTTGAGGGCCTGACCAGCCTTTCTGGTGCTCAGTGTCGTTTTTGAGGACCCGGCGTGACTTCCTGTCTTTTTGGCCCCCAGTGCGATTTCCAGGTGCCCGGCCGAACCTCGTATGGCCTTAATGTGATTAGGTGGGGCCCTGGCGCGATTTACCCGTTGCGACCTTTTGGAGGCCCAGCGATATTTTGTAGGGACCCGACTCAACATTTTGGAGCACTCTGTCATTTTTAGGGTCCCGGAACGTTTTTTGAGGCCCAACGTGATTAGGTCACCGAGGTCAAGTCAGGTCAAGTTCATGACAGGTTAATGGAACCAAATTTGGTCAACTGGAATGTTGTCATAGATGCAAATGACTGTCATGGGATTAATTTCACTTTGCATGTTACTCCCTACACATCCTAAAAACTACTGTTTGTCATTGTGTACCTCAGCGTTTCCATACTTCATTCATGTACTTCACTCCTTTCTTCGTGAAGCCAATTGTGCCGATCCGCCCGACGGAGCAGTCGGTCAGGTTCCGGTAACTGGAACAGGTAACTGACCTCATGAAGTGCTGTTATATTGGTGACCGGAGGTCAAATGCCGAGTCCAGGTTCTGTGTTGCATCATTAGCCATGTCCAAAACAGCATTAATGCCAATTTTGGAGCATTTAAGCACAATCACAGCGATCCATAACAATGTCAAGCCATGCCACGGAAAACAAGCAAATTGTGACATATGTGATCTCATATAACCAGGACGATATTGACCTAAGGTCGTGAAATTTGCACGCAATAGACTTCACTACGGTACCCATCTATCCCGAGAATTACGTTACTCTAGCTTTAATAGGAGCCGAGATCTTATGGGGTCGGAATTCACTTCTCCACCTCCCCCCCAAGTGCGCGTAGTTTTCAGATGCCATCCAGGGCGCGTGTTAACGTGCTGCCAATGCTGATATGCTGCTACCCAGCTGAAGATCCACTCGGGTCAGTTGTCATGCTCGTCATGTGCCTTCTTAGGTCACATGGCGAGCATCATTCGTTTACTCGTCACATCATCATATCACTCCTCATGTGACCTTGTCAGGTCGCATCACGAGCGCCTAATCCTCTCCGGGGATTATAAGATTCTGAGAGGCGTTCTCGCACTTGAAGCTGATATAATGGGATCTGGACTTCATTGTTGTATCTATGCTACCATGGTAAATGATGGATATAAATAATTTGCTATATTAGATGCTAGCACCGATAAAACCCAGGCGTTTTATTTCAAAGATATAAGATGCCTGGTATGTGTATGGATATGGATATCCGTGTGATGTGTCAAACTTTGAAAATCCATTGAAATGCATATTTTTTTCGGTCTGTTGTATAATACGGTCACGCAATGTAAGTATCGTGGTAGACACTTTATGCTTCAATAATGAAAATATATGCAAATGTTGAAATGTATGGCATCTAGGACCAATACGGCATATAATACATACTATGTAATATAAGCCACATTAGAAATTGCACCTGCAAATTGCATGTATAGCCTTGATTGTGTTATGTTACTGCCTTCAACCTTTACTATTTTCCACTCTAGGCAATGTTACTGAAATCGATGATAAATATGCTAACAGTCAAATACCACAGTGAAACTTTATTATGAAGGTATGAATGAATGTATATGAATGAATGTATTTTGCACTAGCTGACACATTATCTGCTTTATTGTCTTTTCATAGCATAATGTAAAGTGTAAATATCTAGATATCTGTTGTATTACATACACTCCTGAATTGGATGCTTTGTTGTAGGGCCATGTCCAAGTGTGCAGGACTTGAGAAGTGAAGTGCTACGATGCGATAGATACAGTTTTTACTTAGGTATGGACTGCAGGTAGGTTTTCACATATCCAAAGGTGTGCATGCTGCATTTTGGAAAATTTAATGTCCGAAGTGTGGGAGGACCAGCTACAATTATTGTCCCCCCCCCACCGGCTTCAAAAAGTGGGTATGCCATGACCCACTGACCCCTGTTCTTACGCCTATGCCCAAGGGTTCTTTCAAAGCGTCGAGTGCGGACGTTACAAGCATATCTATAGAAGTGCAGTGGATATACTAGATGCACACCAGCCCCACTACCGTGTTGGTGTTTCCGACCGTCTTGGCACAGCATGCGACGAAGCAGATCAAGCACACGCAGACAGACAGACAAACAGACAAACATTTATCGACTAGTTTGGAAAACTGACCACCATGCATTATATCTTCAATATATTTGTGTCGTGACATAGTCACACGAAGTCCTATTGACGATTTCGAATTGTAGGCTTTCCAGATTTTTAGCTACTCAGGAGCAATGGATTTCTGCTCTTTGGCTACGTGCAGTTCATCTTTTAGGAAAAAGCCTGGCATTACGTATTTTATCATTTCGAAAGATGCGGAAAGCGGAGTGGGTGCACCGATGAGCAATTACCTGATTCGATGAACATCAAAACAGCTTTCATCTGTTCCCAATTTGGGGAAGGCGACATGACCCATCAGGCCTCTTGAAGTGGTTCATTGGCTTGAAGGCGAAGCTATTCCTACGTGCAAATTCTATTCCATCAATGATCATTCCATCAAGGTAGGTAATCCATTGATTTTAAAGAATTTAAATTCTGAGACTTGCTCTGGTGACTATCGAAATATATATACATGCATATATATATATATATATATATATATATATATATATATATATATATATATATAAAGCACATATATGTATATATATATATATTATATGGCAGTTTGCCGCCAGGTGTCACGGTGGAAGCACGTCGGTGGGGAACTCCTACTTACCAGATAAGTCGCTGCAGAACTGGACAGTACATTAGGCTAAGCTGTGGATAGGTGCTTACCAATTACTTCCGTGAATATATTTACTTAGTTTTTATCTGATAAGTATTCTTTAACAAGCCAATTATACTATATCAACCTAGGGAGGCTGCCCAGCGTCATCTTGTCTTTAGGCTACGTGCTGTTTGACTTGTGTGCTTTTCATGTACTAGCCTTCATCTTAGAATTTTAACTGTTTAAGTTTAAGGTACAGCTAAAGATTAAAATAGGGAGCTAGATTAAAATAGCGAGCTAACATTACACTAAGTAGCTATGTCAATCCTCCACGAGAACACTTTGTAGACAGGTGCGCGGCCTCGTGGTTTAGATTTCTGTAGTGTAAAGGAATACGTTTTGGTATTTTTGGTGTTAAAGTTTTAGATGGAGTTGAGGATTTAAATAGCTAGCTTCAATTACACTAGGTATATCTCCATATACCGGTGTAGTTGTAGAGGTATCTAGGGAGTATTTTAGTATTTAGCTGTGTTCAGTTGGAGATTATAGCATGATTACAAGGTTCTTAGATAATCTTTAAATTGTCTCGTTCACAGTGTACTTTCGTTCGTAACGTAAGTCCTTGTATTTAATTTTTCGTATATAGCCTATCGCTGTCCTTTCTGTGTGTAGATATTATAAGTTACATTAGAGAATGCTAATACTTTCTTAACATGCTTTATTTAGTTTTGTGGTGCGCAGTCTTTTGGTATTTAAACTGAAGATATAGTTCAATGCTAAGTTGGTCGTATTCATAAGTGCTGTTTGACTTTTGTTTATTTGCCTGTCTAGCCATGAGTGATATCATAAGTGATGTTTGTCATCTAGTTGTCTACTTGTCTAGAAGACAATTGGATTAGACATTTAATTTAAAGAAGAAGAAAAAAACAAACAATTGTTTAATAGTTTCTCCTTAGTGTGTTGGTATTCTTGAGGTACTTAGACCATTATCTGACAGTAAAGGAGGTAGCGATTTATAGTGAATAATAATTCGCTATTTATTTAATTTTTGTCGGTTGTTTAACGAGTTAATTCCAATCCAAATATAGGTATAAGCTGCAGCCTGTAGGATAGTTTCTACCAGGATGCAGGGACTAGAGGAAGAAATTAAGCCCCTTGAGATAGAGCTTTCCAAGCTCAAGGCTGTCCTTGTTGCACAGGCTAGGCAAGAAAAGGCAACAAGTAGGGGTCCCTGCAGCAGGGACATCATATGCCCAGGTAGTCGCTGTCCACCAGGTAGCTGAAGCCTCCCCTACTGTGGAGGTGGCTGGGATTTCTCTAGAGGAGAGTGTTAATAGTGAACGGAGGAGGGCTAGTTCTGGTAGGTCACAGGAGGGGAAGTGGCATGAGGTCAGGTGTGGAGGATTTAGAGACGCGAGCTTAAGGAAAGGGTCAGTGAGTGGCAGGTGGCAGGTGGTATGAGTGGGAGGAACCCTAGTCAAACTGCTCAGCAAGCAGGCATATCAATATCAAATAGATTACAGGCACTATCCTGCGCCCAGGATAGTAGTAGTGAGGATATGGTACTGGTCGTAGGTGATTATTGTGTGCGACGATTAGATCGAGTATTTTGTAAAGGTAGGAGGGACAGGAGGTGCATCACCAGGCCTGGTGCCAAGGTCAAGGACCTGGTGCCAGTGGTGGCACAGGCCACTTGGCTTGATTCATTTGGTCCATTTGGCTTGATATCACTGTGGGAAAAGGCAACACCAATACTCTGAGGATAGGAGCTTTCTACCGATCAGGAACCCTGCCACATTCCCAGCAACTGGAGCTTGACAAGGTGATTTGTGAGGAAATCAGTAGAAACTTTAAGAGGAAGTGCCATATTCTTGGTGACTTTAATCTAAAAGGTTATGAAAATGCTGGTGTTGGCTCCCATCATGCAAACTGTTTAGGAAATGCCTTGAAGAGGACCTGTTCTTACACCAGTTTGTATCGGAACCTACCAGGCATGGTTCATTCTTGGACCTTGTATTCTCGGATTTAAGTGACTTGGTTTAAGACTGACTGTAGGAGAAACTCTGGGAAGAAGTGACCATGACATAGTTAGATTCAAGGCACATGTAGGGGGAAATATCAAGGATAATTTGGTAAAGGTTCCAAATTTCAACAGAGCAGCCTTTGACTGCATGAGAGCGGCTTTAAGTGCCATCAGATGGGAAGAAGAATTCTCCAATTTAAATGCCTGTGAAATGTGGAAAAGTTCAAATCTTACTTGAAGGAAATTCAGATTAGACATGTCCCCCAAAAGCAAAGACGCAAAAGAAGGGTAGGAAACCCAGCATGGCTTACCCCAAACATGATAAAAGCAATTAAGGCTAAGAAAGCTGCATGTGGAGTGTTTAAGGAAGCTTCAAATATCGTAATATAATGTATCGAAAAGCTAGAGACTCTGTGAAGCAAAAAACCAGAGTAGCAAGGCGAGGAAAAGAACTCGATTTGGCTAGGAACTGCATTGGGGACAGCAAAAAGTTCTTTAGTTTCTACAAGCTGAGTAAAGTTTCTAGCACAATTGGTCCACTGGGAGTAAATGGGACTATATTGGGTGAGGATAATGCGATGGTTCAGGAGCTGAGCAAGCAGTTTAAATCAGTGTTTGCATTGGAAAATATGACTAATCTGCCGACTGTACACCGTAGTTCAGTGACATGTGATCGGATAATTGATGTTGATCTCATTGATAGTGATGTTGTTTTCAATCTTATCAGGAAAATAAAGCCAAGCAAGACTGCAGGACCTGATGAAATTTATGCTAGGGTATTGCGGGAAGCTGAAAAGGAACTGACATTTTCACTTAGTATAATATTTTGTAGATCAGTTTCACAAAATGAAATTTCAACAGATTGGAAAAGGGCAAATGTAGTTCCTATTTTCAAGAAAGGAGAAAGAGGGAAAGTTGAAAACCATAGGCGAGTAAGTCTCACATCCCTAGTTTCGAAGGTACTCGAATAAATTATGAGGGATAGAAAAGCTAGTTATCTGGAAAAAAGCAGATTGATTCAAGATACCCACCATGGACTTAGAAAAGGGCAATCGTGTATGACAAATCTATTAGACTTTTTTAACTTCGCCACATAAAAATTTGAACAATCAGGGAAATCAGGTTGATGTAACATATCTTGACTTTAGTAAGGCCTTTGACAAGGTACCCCATAAACGGTTAATGATGCAGCTTCAGGTCCATGGTATTGCAGGTAGAATCTTAAAACTGATAGAGTTGTGGCTTTCAGATAGACAGCAAAGAGTGATGCTAAATGGTACAAAGTCATCATGACAAAATGTCCTTAGTTAAGTCCCCCAAGGGTCAGTATGTGTATAGTGACATTAATATTTGTGAATAACATTGAAAGTGGCTTAGGCAGTAAGGTTTTGAAACTTGCGGATGATTTGAAGGTCTTTAGGGCAATAACAGGTCACAATGAGCATATCTCGCTGGAGAAAGCTTAGATGAACTTGTGAAGTGATCAGAAAAATGGCAAAGGAAATTTAATTTCGATAAGTGCAAAATCATGCATGCAGGTAAGCAGCATATTAAAGCTCCATACTTGATGGCTGGCCAAGTACTACCAGTTACTCAACGGGAGAAGGATTTAGGTGTTATTCTAAACACAAAATTGGGGGCATCAAAACAGACCAAGGAAACCAGGAAGAAGGCACTGAGAATGCTTGGGGCCAATAAATAGGAATGTATCATACAGAAGTGAGGAAGTCATCAGGAAGCTTTTCTGTGGATATGTCAGGCCACATTTGGAATACTGCGTCCAAGCTTGGTCTAGCTATGAAAAAGATTGTTCACTTTGAGAGAGAGTTCAAAGGAGAGCTACAAAAATTGTTAATGGTATAAGCAACCTGGAATATGAGGAATGATTGAAGAAATTGTTTTCGCTTACGCATAGAAGGCTGAGAGGAGATGTCATCGAGGTCTTGACATTTTTCCATGGTCTGGAAAAGGGGATATCTTGGGGAAATGTCTGAATGTAACAGAAATGATGCAATTAGAGGTCATCAATTCAAAATTAAAGTTCACCGCAACAAGACAAGGTTAAGACAGCCTTTCTTCACAAACAGGGTAGTAGAATACTGGAAGCAGCTGCCAGGAACCATTGTCAGAAGCAGCACATTGAACATCTTTAAAAACAGCATAGTCAATCCATTATAAGAATAGAGAGCTTGCTTTTCAATATTACAGGTAGGGCTGATCGACGGATTTGGTGGGCAACTGGTTGAGGTACAGAGTGCAACCAAGAAGGGCCCTTGTGGCTCATAGTTGCACTAATCTGTTACGCCTTGATGCCTTTATTATGAACATAGTAAAGAGGGCGTGATGTTGACCCAGTGTAAAATAATTCACCATGTGGCCTGGAAATGCACAGTTAATGGAGTTGTGGTATTTCATCCTCGTCTTCGGTTTTTACCATTTGGCCACATTATGTATGCGCAGTCATGCACACAACTGCTAAATAATATAAAATGCATGTGACTGAAGCGAAAGGCATTCCGCTTTTTAATCCTTAAGTGGCAATCCTTTATTTTCTTCCAATCCTTCACTATTCCCAAGTAACTTCTTCTTTCATCCACACAGTTAATGGTGGATGAAATTTTAGGACACTGTGTTGACCTCCCTTGGCAGTGGCACAGTGTTCAAATAATGGTTTTTCGTTAGATGTGAGATGTCGAATGGAGTACAGAAGAATATCTGAATTTCTCATCGAAGCATGCCACTTTTAAATATCGTTCCATTAGTATAATTTTTGAGCCAATGGGTACCCATACGTATATGGGCTTCGGATATTTTGGGAGACATCTCTCATACAGATGGCATATACTAATGCTAATGCAATTGCAATACTATCAATAAATGATTTTGTATAACAGACCACCCTACAGGTCTGTTATACAATTGCGTAGCAGCTATGTACCTCCTAGAACCGATAATTGTATTGCGGTATGCTTGTGTATCACAATATGTAATGGGGAGCATGAATACAATCCTTGCGCACGGAAAAATTGGAAACGAGGCAAGGAGACATCATAAGCACACATCGGGAAGTACGATGTCGCCACTTCTTGGTGAAGGATGGCTATGAAGTGTTTAGAAAGTGATAAATTACACCCTATTTCACGCGTAAATTACCACTTTCGGGGCATGATCTGCACGTCGGTAGTGATGTAGTCTTTTGACAAAATAATTGGTGGGTATACATGGTGCATGCGCCTGCGGGAGATGTAGGTATGATCTTTTTACTAGTTACACAGTCTTTTTATTATTTACACAGTCTTGCAAATAGTTCTGATATTTGAAGTTGACGTGGCTGTGACGTTTTATGAGTGTGAACCGAGTCGGTGCCATACGACCATTGGGGGACGGACGGACAAGACAAGTATGGCGATAGGCATGAGGTGGGCGGACTTCGCGCTCAAGAATATGGTGTCACAATAAAGATACAGTAGTCGTTACTAAGGATAGTGAAAACACAGTGAAGACAATGGAGAAGAACAGAGCACGCGCCCACAAAGTGGTGGCGGTGTTCGTGTGGCGCCACGGTCTGGGGCGTATAGTCGTCGCTCGGTTCCGGCTGTTAGTGCTGCAACCGTGACCTGACCAGTCGCCGAGTCATCGATGCCTGACGTTGGCAATGCATCGACCTCGATGAACGACAGATGAATCGGATTGGACGGTGAGGAAGATATGGTAGATTCAAAGCACTGCCATTATTTCATATTGGTTCGCTCGTGATCGTGACGTAACTGTGTCTGTAGCTTCCATGTGTGTGCTTCGCTAGTGTTTCGTGTCGTGTTTTGAAGCTTTGCCTGCTCAGACATTGTGATGTTCCAGACATGGAGTCGGCGTGAGGCGTCACACCGCACACTCCCGTTGACGCTGAGGCCGCGAGATACACGTGGGATGTCCCAGCGGGATTGTGCCTTTCTCCATCCCTGAGCAGATGCTATAACTGGTAGCGGTATCGCTAGTGTGTTATTGTGCAATGGATTACTTTCTTGGTTATCCTCCGATGGTTTATTCGCCCTTTCCAATTTCGTGGTCTGATAGCAGTGATGCCTTGTTTGCTTTGCCGAAGATCTGGTCGGGAGAGGTAATCCGGGGAAAGATAGCCACGGCACTCAAATTCCCAATATAACTGTTTTTATGTTCTTTGTACTTAGTCTACAGACGCGTGACTGAGGGTAGTACCTTGTATAACTCTGGGATATGATACCAATGTCCCTGATATAACTTATGTCTGGAATATAGATATATTGTTGAACTTTAAGCATCATTGAATACAATTTATCACATTTGCAATTGGCCTTGTTTGACCTGTGTTGACCATGAGATGTCGTGGTCTTTCGACGGCTGGACATGATGGTGCACATAGAATAAATGCCTGCGTTTATTTAGATCATAGGTGGAAGTAGTATTTGTCCCTACCAGAACTTAATTTTTGCGCGCGCCCTTATGTGGTACACGTCTGCTTAAAGCAATGCTTGCTGCTACACAATGATTTCCCGACAATTCCACTCTTGATTCAAATACTTGCATTCCCTCCACAGTCCACTCGTCATCCTTGCAAGCAGCACATTGCATCGACATGGTCCTCGTGAACTGCGAGGCCACTAATTGACCCAGGGACATATTTGTGCACCAATGTGAGGAAAAACGGGTCAATATTAACGGTCGGTTTCTGGCGCTTCCATATCATCCCTTTAGATGATTAATTGCCGGGTGGAACTTGAAGTATACAAAACGACGCCTCTGGTTAAGGTGAGGAATTGAGACTAACTTAGTTTTTTTCGGAAAACACAAAATTAATTCTTGTGAGTCTTATTTTCCGCCATTGTTTCCTGTCCACCACTCTTTGTTCAAACGAAAACGC
This sequence comes from Imbricaverruca yamaguchii, assembly GCA_034440575.1. Lineage (NCBI taxonomy): Eukaryota > Metazoa > Arthropoda > Thecostraca > Neoverrucidae > Imbricaverruca > Imbricaverruca yamaguchii. Next base: position 95,059 of record JAOTOL010001457.1, on the reverse strand, counting down.
TTCATTTCGTCCAATGGTGATGCATTAGAAAGGAGATAATTATGCAAGGTGATGGACCAAGCAACCCATGATAATTCAATTGGAGGATTATTCGTCTCTCATTCCGTTAATTGTGAAATGAGTCCACATGGGCAAAACCCTCGCAGCATGCTGGAAAGAGTATCACCAACAAGTAAACAAAAACAGATTTAAACATCAGTCATCTTCCAGTCTGTCCCCACATATTGCGTGAGTCACAAACAAACTATATTATTGGTCAATGCGGATGTTTTTTTCACCATTATATATTTCACTTTCAGGCATGCTACTATCATTCAATCTTCATAGTGCAGTAAGGGAATGCTGACTTTCAAACAGCTGAATGGTGAGGGACGATTTTTGGTATGTTGCGTACGAGATATTTTGAGATTCGATGTTTTGCTTGTTCGATATGTTGTACACCCGGCATTACTTCATTCGCTGCTTCACGTTTGCGATGATTTTCGCACTGGATATTTTACACATTCAATATTTTCCCTTCGATATTCATCCACTCGATACTTTACGTTTATATATGTTTCCGGAAGCCATCCACGAAATCAAATGGCAGGAGTGTCTAACACAAGTCACGAAAGTGCTACCGTATGAAATGCAAGGAAAAAATGGAGTGTGAGTTGTACCAAAGCCACAAACAGCGCATCGGTGTACCATGATGGCCGTGTTGTCTTGACGCAAATGGCAAATTTGAATCCGCCACCCGCGACAGTGGTGTGTCATCAGCGCAATTTCCGTTGGCTAGTTCATCGCTCGGAATGTGTAGAGTCGTGAGGTCACTGGTGGCCACCTGCGCTAAATGTCGCTGAGGAAGATGCGATGCCTGAAGAATTATGAATTTCCATGATGTTTTTCTCCAACCATTGTTCAGGTCAGGTCAGGTTGCGATGACGCCCACAATGACAGTCGGCATTTAATAATTGACAGAATACAAATGTGTTTATATCGCTGCAGCGTCTCCCACCAAGAAAAAGATCTTGCACCTACATTGCCTGCCGAATTCCTATCTTGCATTGATATGGGCTGTGTATGTGACCTGGTCCACGTGAACAGGCGACCTGGTCTACGTGAACATGTGACCTAGTCCCTGTGAACATGATACCTGGTTCACGTGAACAGGAGACCTGGTCCCTGTGAACAGGTGACCTGGTCCACGTGAACATGTGACCTGGTCTACGTGAACAGGAGACCTGGTCCACGTGAACAGGAGACCTGGTCCCTGTGAACAGGAGACCTGGTCCACGTGAACATGTGACCTGGTCCACGTGAACAGGTGACGCGGACCCTCTGGGTGGCTGCCGGGGGCAGGTGGCCCGGTCCCCGTGGTCAGGTGGCCCGGTCCCCGTGGTCAGGTGACCCGGTCCCCGTGGTTAGGTGGCCCGGGCCCCGTGGTCAGGTGACCCGGTCCCCGTGGTTAGGTGGCCCTGTCCCCGTGGTCAGGTGACCCGGTCCCCGTGGTCAGGTGACCCGGTCCCCGTGGTTAGGTGGCCCGGTCCCCGTGGTCAGGTGGCCCGGTCCCCGTGGTCAGGTGGCCCGGTCCCCGTGGTCAGGTGGCCCTGTCCCCATGGTCAGGTGACCCGGTCCCCGTGGTCAGGTGGCCCGGTCCCAGTGGTCAGGTGACCCGGACACCGTGGTCAGGTGGCCCGGTCCCCGTGGTCAGGTGGCCCAGTCCCCGTGGTCAGGTGGCCCGGTCCCCGTGGTCAGGTGGCCCGGTCCCCGTGGTCAGGTGACCCGGTCCCCGTGGTTAGGTGGCCCTGTCCCCGTGGTCAGGTGACCCGGTCCCCGTGGTTAGGTGACCCGGTCCCCGTGGTCAGGTGGCCCGGTCCCCGTGGTCAGGTGGCCCGGTCCCCGTGGTCAGGTGGCCCGGTCCCCGTGGTCAGGTGGCCCGGTCCCCGTGGTTAGGTGGCCCGGTCCCCGTGGTCAGGTGACCCGGTCCCCGTGGTCAGGTGGCCCGGTCCCCGTGGTCAGGTGGCCCTGTCCCCGTGGTCAGGTGACCCGGTCCCCGTGGTCAGGTGGCCCGGTCCCCGTGGTCAGGTGGCCCGGTCCCCGTGGTTAGGTGGCCCGGTCCCCGTGGTCAGGTGGCCCGGTCCCCGTGGTCAGGTGACCCAGTCCCCGTGGTTAGGTGACCCGGTCCCCGTGGTCAGGTGACCCGGTCCCCGTGGTCAGGTGGCCCGGTCCCCGTGGTCAGGTGGCCCGGTCCCCGTGGTCAGGTGGCCCTGTCCCCGTGGTCAGGTGACCCGGTCCCCGTGGTCAGGTGGCCCGGTCCCCGTGGTCAGGTGGCCCGGTCCCCGTGGTTAGGTGGCCCGGTCCCCGTGGTCAGGTGGCCCGGTCCCCGTGGTCAGGTTCCCGGTAGGACCCGGTCCCCGTGGTCAGGTGACCCGGTCCCCGTGGTCAGGTGGCCCGGTCCCCGTGGTCAGGTGGCCCGGTCCCCGTGGTCAGGTGGCCCTGTCCCCGTGGTCAGGTGGCCCGGTCCCCGTGGTCAGGTGGCCCGGTCCCCGTGGTCAGGTGGCCCGGTCCCCGTGGTCAGGTGGCCCGGTCCCCGTGGTCAGGTGGCCCGGTCCCCGTGGTTAGGTGGCCCGGTCCCCGTGGTCAGGTGGCCCGGTCCCCGTGGTCAGGTGACCCAGTCCCCGTGGTTAGGTGACCCGGTCCCCGTGGTCAGGTGACCCGGTCCCCGTGGTCAGGTGGCCCGGTCCCCGTGGTCAGGTGGCCCGGTCCCCGTGGTCAGGTGGCCCTGTCCCCGTGGTCCGGTGGCCCGGTCCCCGTGGTCAGGTGGCCCGGTCCCCGTGGTCAGGTGGCCCGGTCCCCGTGGTCAGGTGGCCCGGTCCCCGTGGTCAGGTGGCCCGGTCCCCGTGGTCAGGTGGCCCGGTCACCGTGGTCAGGTGGCCCGGACACCGTGGGTTGATGCCGTGACGCGGCCGGTCGGCGGCCGGCGGCCGGCGGCGGTAATGTGTAGGTCGCGACGTCGCCACACGGGGCCGCAGGTCAATACCAGAGGGCGCGCCGACCGCCGCCACCAGCCACGATCGATAGGGTCGGACGCTGCCGCCTGAGAGTGGCCGCACACTATAGCCGCTGCCTGACCGTAATTGCACACTATAGCCGCTGTCTGACCGTGATGGCACACTACAGTGGCTGTCTGCCGGTGACGGCACACTACAGTGGCTGTCTGTCGGTGACGGCACACTACAGTGGCTGTCTGACCGTGGAAGCCCACTATTGCCGTGGTTAGTAGTGTAGATCTATTGTTGCTATGCCTAGCAGTGGAGGCCCACTATTGCCGTGTTGGCAGTGGAGGCCTACCATTGGCAGTGGTGCTCACTATTGCCGCGTTGGCAGTGGAGGCACACTATTGCCGTGTTGGCAGTAGAGGCACACTTTTGCCGCGTTGGCAGTGGAGGCACACTATTGCCGTGTTGGCAGTGGAGGCCCACTATTACCGTGTTGGCAGTGGAGGCCTACCATGCCGCGTTGGCAGTGGAGGCACACTATTGCCGTGTTGGCAGTGGAGGCCCACTATTGCCGTGTTGGCAGTGGAGGCCCACTATTACCGTGCGTGAGTGGAGGCACACTATTGCCGTGTTGGCAGTGGAGGCCCACTATTGCCGTGTTGGCAGTGGAGGCCCACTATTACCGTGTTGGCAGTGGAGGCTCACTATTGCCGCGTTGGCAGTGGAGGCCCACTATTGCCGTGTTGGCAGTGGAGGCCCACTATTGCCGTGTTGGCAGTGGAGGCACACTATTGCCGTGTTGGCAGTGGAGGCCCACTATTGCCGCGTTGGCAGTGGAGGCCCACTATTGCCGCGTTGGCAGTGGAGGCCCACTATTGCCGTGTTTGGCAGTGGAGGCCCACTATTGCCGTGTTGGCAGTGGAGGCCTACCATTGGCAGTGGAGGCCCACTATTGCCGTGTTGGCAGTGGAGGCCTACCATTGGCAGTGGAGGCCCACTATTCCGTGTTGGCAGTGGAGGCCCACTATTGCCGCGTTGGCAGTGGAGGCCCACTATTGCCGCGTTGGCAGTGGAGGCACACTATTGCCGTGTTGGCAGTGGAGGCACACTATTGCCGTGTTGGCAGTGGAGGCCCACTATTGCCGTGTTGGCAGTGGAGGCCCACTATTGCCGTGTTGGCAGTGGAGGCCCACTATTGCCGTGTTGGCAGTGGAGGCACACTATTGCCGTGTTGGCAGTGGAGGCACACTATTGCCGTGTTGGCAGTGGAGGCCCACTATTGCCGTGTTGGCAGTGGAGGCACACTATTGCCGTGTTGGCAGTGGAGGCCCACTATTGCCGCGTTGGCAGTAGAGGCACACTATTGCCGCGTTGGCAGTGGAGGCACACTATTGCCGCGTTGGCAGTGGAGGCCCACTATTGCCGTGTTGGCAGTGGAGGCCTACCATTGGCAGTGGTGCTCACTATTGCCGCGTTGGCAGTGGAGGCCCACTATTGCCGTGTTGGCAGTGGAGGCCCACTATTACCGTGTTGGCAGTGGAGGCCTACCATTGGCAGTGGTCCTCACTATTGCCGCGTTGGCAGTGGAGGCCCACTATTGCCGTGTTGGCAGTGGAGGCCCACTATTGCCGTGTTGGCAGTGGAGGCCTACCATTGGCAGTGGTCCTCACTATTGCCGCGTTGGCAGTGGAGGCCCACTATTGCCGTGTTGGCAGTGGAGGCCCACTATTGCCGTGTTGGCAGTGGAGGCCCACTATTGCCGTGTTTGGCAGTGGAGGCCCACTATTGCCGTGTTGGCAGTGGAGGCCCACTATTGCCGTGTTGGCAGTGGAGGCCCACTATTGCCGTGTTGGCAGTGGAGGCCCACTATTGCCGTGTTGGCAGTGGAGGCCCACTATTGCCGTGTTGGCAGTGGAGGCCCACTATTGCCGTGTTTGCCAGTGGCATCACGTTGCAAGTGTGTTGTGGCAATTACAGCACACTGGCCGCCGTGCAAACAGTGACGGTACAGTGTGGCTGCTACCTACAGTGGTATATACTACAGCCACAGCCTACCAGACGGTACAGTGTGGCTGCTACCTACAGTGGTATATACTACAGCCACAGCCTACCAGTGGCGGTACATTATGGCTGCTATTGTGTGACTGGAAACAACGTGGCCGATCAGACTGAAATTGGAACGCAACCAACTGGTGATAGGGTTATCTGCATCCAAATTGGACGTCATGTTTCCTCATGCAAACAACCGTCAGACCCTGAAAGATGGATGAAATATGGGTGACCTGCTAGCTTTTTCATAATTGTATTCTTAAAAGACTAGCATGCGCCTGAAAGTCCTCCGATCCCGAGGCAAAGTCCAGTGGAGGGTTACATTTGGAAATCTCGTTGATGTACCATATCTTGAATTTAGTAAGGCCTTTGATAAGGTACCCCATAAAAGGCGAAAGATGCAGCTTCAGGTCCATGGTATTGCAGGTTGTGGTATGAATAGAGTTGTGGCTTTCAGACAGACAGCAGGGAGTAATGCTAAATGGTACCAAGTCATCATTGCAAAATGTTCTTAGTGGAGTCCGTCAGGGGTCAGTACTGGAGCCACTGCTGTTCAATGATATGTGTAAATAGCATTGAAAGTGGCCTAAGCGGTAAGGTTTTGAAATTTGCGAATGATTTGAAGGTCTTTAGGGCAATATCAGGTCACAATGAGCATATCTCGCTGCAGAAAGACTAAGACGAACTTGTGAAGTGGTCCGAAGAATGTCAAATGAAATTTAATTTCGATAAGTGCAAAATCATGCATACAGGTATGCAGCATATGAAGGCTCCATACTTGATGGGTGGCCAAGTGCTATCAGTGACTCAACAGGAGAAGGATTTAGGTGTTATTCTAAACACAAAATTGGGGGCATCAGAACAGACCAAGGAAACCAGGAAGAAGGCACTGAGAATGCTTGGGGCAATAAATAGGAATGTATCATGCAGAAGTGAGGAAGTCATCAGGAAGCTTTACTGTGCATATGTCAGGCCACATTTGGAATACTGCATCCAAGCTTGGTCTCCTAGCTATGAACAGATTGTTGGCTTTTAGAGAGAGTACAAAAGAGGGCTACAAAAATGGCTAATGGTATAAGCAACCTGGCATATGAGGAAAGATTGAAGACATTGAATATGTTTTCACTTAGACATAGAAGGCTGAGAGGAGATCTCATCGAGGTCTTTAAATTTGTCCATGGTCTGGAGAGGGGATATCTTGAGGAAATGTTTGAATTTAACAGAAATGATGCAATTAGAGGTCATAAATTTAAAATTAAGGATAACCACAGAAGGGCAAGGTTAAGACAATCTTTGTTCACCAACAGGGTAATAGAACACTAGAACCAGCCTCCAGAAACCATTGTCAGTAGGAGCATCTTGAACATCTTTAAAAACAGACAATCATTACAAGAACAGAGGGCTTGCTTTTCAGTATTCCAGGGAGGACTGATCGACGGATTTGGTGGGCAACTGGTTGAGTGTCCAGAGTGCAGCCAAGAAGGGCCCTTGTGGCTCATAGTTGCACTGATCTTTTATGTCAAGTGCGACCTTGTATCCTAACAAAAAGACACATAGATGCTCATGGCCAGTGGCTCAGACAGGATTTTCTCAAGGGGACTCCGAGTCCTCCAACAAAATGTCAGTTTGCTAAGAACGCCTTTGGCGTGTGAAACACGCCAACAATTGCTCGCTTGGCACGGTACAAATTCTGGGATTTTGTGTTTGTTTGTTAATATAGGTTTAGCAAACAAACAAAAAACAAACAAACGCTGTTATATCGTCATGTGAGGCGGTCTGCGTGCCTTGGGACCGGGCGAGTGCGTGGTTTGCGTCAGTCCGGTGGGTGGAGCAGCGCCGAACTGAACGTCTGCGTGTGGCGTGGATTGAACGCGAAGGCTGTCACAGTAGGGTATTGCACAACGTGGTGTGCGCTTGCACCATTTCGACAATTATGCATGTTGTATGTATATTGTCAGATACTAACATCATATTCGGAAGATGAAACTACGTCCTCAAGATTGCAACCAATTTCGTTTGGAGTGCATTGCATTTGATATGCACACATGCGGATTTGTTATACAATATCCGTGCGATCGGTCCCCTGTGTCAAAACTCCAGCACGGTACAGCAATAAGAGAGGGCTAAGGGGCTATAGCCCCACGTTGTGCAAGTTGGTCCCCATTTCGAAGTGAAAAGTGCGTCATCGGGTTTTGTGTCGGGGGAGGGTGAGTAAACACACCCAGACCTTGCAAACACAACGGGAGACTGAAAACGCTTTGGGGCCGTCCAAAACGTACTGATTCTCGCAAAAAGATGCAGGGCCTTAAAGTATGCGCTAGGGTCCTAAATAAATGCTCCGGGAGCCCTAAAAACACACCGGTGGGCTTTAAACACACCGGGGCCGCAAATGCAGCATGTAAATCTTATAAACAGGTGTGCCCGAGAAAGCGACATGATCCTAAAAGTGAACACACAGGTTCCTATAAATAAACACAGGGGGTTTCCGATGCGATGCGATGGGTGGGTAACAAATATTAACAGCGAAGCCCTAAATGACGCTGGTATCTCAAAACGTGCCTGAGCTCAAACAAAGATGCGCTAGGGCCCTAAGACACATCTGTAGACGAAATGAAAGCAATGAACCCAAAAGGCACACCGAACTGGCGCCTCGGTTTGGTAGCCAATCTGGAAGCATATTTAAACAAGGAGATGATATACATCAAATTTTGGCGAAATGTACGCATTTCTTTTCCCTGAGAAAAGGTGGGAACAAACGAAATAATCTTCTAATTTAATTCATCGAATTTTTACGGCTGGCTATAGGTGATCTGGGAAGTCATCCACCGACCTAAGGTGTGCAAATGGAATATAATCGCTACGTAACCTGACGTGCCACAAAGCACACATTTCGTTTCAGTTACGTGCCATTCAAAAATGGGGAGGGCCGGGGATATGAAGCTGGAAAACGCCTTACAGTGATGCATTCAACAAACTCTGAAGCTATGAAATGTTCCCCCAGTGACCTTTTCTTAAAGTAAATTTTAGTTAGAGTTAGATTGAATTCAAGTTGAGGAAAAGTATCCACAATACCCCTTGTTTTTCTTCTTCCTGGACACATTATTCGTCTATCGGAATACATTTAGAATGCATTCTAGTGCGGAGTTGGGGCGAATCCGCCTGCCCAGTGGTTTCTGGCGCACCACTTCTGAACCGTTTGCGCCAGAGCTCTGTAAGCTTGATGTTATCTTCTAATTGTCCTCGCATTCCTCTCAAAGCAGTAAAGCTTCGTCTTACCAGGGTCGCTTTCGGCGAGGAATTTAGGGGGGAGGGGGCATGTTGTGTCATTTGTACCGCTTCTGTAAAAGTCCCGCCAAGCACTGATGCCAGGAGCGGCAGAACGCACCATAGCAAGGGGGTGGGGCTGTACTCCTATGTCTATTTTACTGGTGGTGCAGCAGGTAGCGTTGGCGACAATTTGCTGTCATTCAGGCAACTTGTATTGGACACATGGTCAGCTGGGAATTGCACTGCCCGGTGGCAAAGCGATGCCACCGATCTTGGATTGGGAAAATAGAACCGAGATCACACGCAAGAAGCGCGAGAAAAGTTTCTGGTACGTTATAGAGAAGATCACACAATTTCGTCCATCTAGCGTAACTGTTTGAGAACGGAGAAGGGTGTTCCCCTTGGCTGCACCTCTGATTGCGTGTCTTTTGACATATTTGCTTTTAAAAAGCTATTGTAGTGTTTTAGCAACTTAGTCAGGGGCAGCGGAATGTATCGCGGCAAGTGCTTTTCCAATGTGAATGAAAATAGCTTGTGTGAGTGCGCTGCAATTCCCTGTAGCATATGTGGCGTTGCGCGCAGTGGTCGCAGTCAGGGTTATCTTAAGTGGAGGAGCCCGACCACAAACATAAAAATTTGTAGAAACGACGCGTGCGAGGAACGCCGGATATCTGGTATGGCGTGATGAAAACAAAAAAATGTCGTTCACTTGTAGTTGTTTGGGTAAAATGGAGGTGGCGATGCCCTTTGGCTGCGCCGCTGATTGCACGTCTTTCGACATACATTTTTTATTAGCCATTTTAGCCAACACGCCAAAGGTCATTCGACGTCTAGTTAGGTGAATGACCTGAGATAACTTTGGAGAAATATATTGCAGCTATTTGATTGGTCTATTACCCTTTCACATCTATCATTGATGATTGTTGGGTTGTAAGCAAGATTACTTGTCGAAAATTCGCGATTTTGGTGACAAACTATTGACTATTTGCCCTCTTCTTTTGTCAAATATCGGTGAAATTTTGCGCACAGCTAGGCTACGTCTCAATGATGATTTTGTTTTGCTATATGGCGATCTCAGATTCAACCTTTGACAAAAATGGCGGACATTTTCAAGGTGGCCGCCATCGGTTATATGGTCTTTGATATGATAGATTCAATCAATTGCAGGGGTGGGAAATCTTATTTATTTGTATCGCATATCTGACAACAGTAGTTTTGCTGACCATATACCAGTTGGAAATGGCAACGAATTCAATTGAAATCTTGAGGTAATATACAAGATTATTGTAATCTTAGCACATGCTTACGATTCCTAAATAGGGACCACCTGGATCAAGTTTATCAAAACACCTCATAATTATTTGCTTCTTAATATTATGCCACTCACTATGTAGGTAGCGCATCTGTACACAATAGCTGATGTGGAGACCTACTATACTATTCTTTAATTACAACTAAATTTGCTGCAAGTCATCATAAGCGTAGGAACGTCTCAAAAGGTGGAAGGGCCAGAGTCAACAGCAGTGTGGCACCCCGGAATTTCGCCAAATGCAGCGATTGAGCACTTTTGGATAGATAACCCGAGAATTTCAATAGCGAAAACACGACTTTCGCCGTTAAGGGAGATGGGGGTAGGCGACTAACAGCAGCATGTGATGCTGAAAAAGGACTATCATCACAATATAAGTACTTCCAAATTCACACTTCTTGCTGGACTTGGAACTCTTTTCACGACTGATGGATTATTTTTTTATACTAGGTTTATCTCCCTGGTGCGAGTGAAACCATTACTATTGCTGTTCAATAAAAAAATGTCAACTTCCGCTAAGTGCATGTGTGTGGGGGAGGCATAAATGGAAAGGATTAAAAGCAGAAAAGACGGGTGATCGCTGGCTGAACACTCTTTATTCGGTATCTGGCAGACAAATATTGGCAGGCTGACATAACTGAATAGTGTTCGTGTATATTTTTTTAATGCATATGGTTCTGAAGGCTTTTTGCCGGTACGCTTTGGAGGGCGAGGTGCATTTTTGTTCTCCAGTTATGCTCTCAGGATCCCCCTGTGCTTATTTGGGGTTCCTCGCTCACATTTTGTGTGGTCCCAAGACGATATTGGGGGCTCCAGTCTTGGAGTCCCCCCGCGACATTTCAGGTCCAGGCGCATGGTTCCGGGGGAATCCGACGCCAGTTCTCTAGGCTCGACACAATTTTTGTTGACTTTTCCTGAATTATGCAGAGTCGGAGCCACGGCCTGATTTTTTCTAGCCACCGGCGACATATTTTTTTTGTGTGTGTGGGGGGGGAGTCACGCGGCGATTTTTTAAGCTCCGGTGCGTTTTTAGGTGCCATGTGTGATATGTTTAGGCATCTGGTGGTACGTTTGAGCTAAGGAGCGATTTTTCTGGCTCGGACATTAATTTTCCGGAATCTCTTTTTTGAAGGGATCCGGCTTGATCTTTGTCGGGTTTCGATGCGATCTTGGGGCCACGCTGTGCTTAGCTGGGACCGCCAACGCAACCTTTTGGGAGCCCTGAGGGGAATTTTTGATGACCCGACCAGGATTTATATGACTAGCGACATGAATTTTGGGTCCAAAGCGCGCCAAAGCGCGATACGTTTTTGAGGGGGATTTGACGCTAGTTCACAAATCGCGTTGTACTTATCGGGGTCCCAGTGTTAATTTGGCTCTCCCGGCACAAATTGTCTGGTTCGGTGCAAGCTTGTTGGTATGCGAGCGGTCCCTATCGTGATTTTCAAGGACCACAGTGCGACGTTTTGTCCTCCCAGCGTGGGTTTCAGGGGCCCGATCCAACTTTGTGTGCCCCCAGTGCGATTATCAGAGGTCACGACCCGACGTTCTTGGACCCAGTGTGATTTTGAGGGCCCGAACAGTCTTTTTCGGGTCCAGCGTCATTTTCGGGGCCACGGAGAAACTCTTTGGCCCTCAGCGAGATTCAGAGTCAGGGTCCCAGATTCAGAGTCCCATTCACACCTCTTAAAGCCTTTGCGTAATTTCATGGGGCACTGGCGTGACTTATCGGTGTCCCGGCGACTTCCAACAGTATTTTCGCGAGTCCGGTCCCACATTTTTGGGCTATCAACTTCATTTTTTAGGGTCCCGGGACGATATTTGAGGTCTTGAATGTGATTGTTAGGGGCCTTGGTGGGATTTTGAGAGGCCCCAGCCTCTGTTTAGGGACTCCTGCGCGACTTTTTGGCGGACCCATTGATTTGTGTGGGCCCCTTTGCGATTGTAGGAGACACCAACATGATTTTTAGGGAGCGTGATGCTATTTTTCCGCACCAAGGCGCAATTGTTGGGGCCCACAACCTATCACGGAGAGGGGGACTGCTCCAATGCTCCCTCCCTTAGGTACGCCACTGTGCATGCCCCAATGATTGCATAGCTCAACCATGACGTCTATGGAGTACATCGCACACCATCGACTTTCCTATGCCCTTTTGGCTGCTTGCACCATAAGTAGTATTAAGAAATATACACCCTGTAATTTGCCTAAATTCATCTAATTATCTTCGGGGTTCTTAAATTTCAGCCTGGACGTGCACAGCAGTGGACGATAAAAAGACTCAATTGTAGTCTCCGTTGTAATTCGGTGTTTTGTACTTTTAATCAAATGTTTTCATTGATTAGATTTTGTGATCAGTGCCTTTACTAAGCAGAGATTGTTACATATGCCATGACACCGCCATTTTATCGAACGATTTCTATTCAACGACATAATTTGACTAAACACTCATATACTTTGTATCGATTCAGTGCTCCATTAGAAATTGCAAGATCGCCATTAGTTAGCCGTTTCTAGATCAGCTCTGCTTTAGACGCAGGCTGGCCGTTCAGATCGCGGACAGCTCGCCTCCTCTGGGAAATATGAACCGGGCTGCGACGTCGGGCGCTTAGCCATGCAGGCTGGGAAACGGACGACTGCAGTGGTGGACACAGCTGTTGAGCTGTTCATCATTTTGTCAACGTGTCCAGTATCTTCAGATCTGTATGCTGCTGCGCCGTTGGTAGATCATCTTTTCCCTGCCACTGTCATGTGGAAGTGTCCTTAGAGATCAAGCTGAAGACGCCACTGGCAACGTGCACATGTCACTGGGTACGGGGAGGGGAGGGGTAGTTGATGCGCGGTCTTCCCACGCCGGCTTGGGACTGGGCTGCTGGGAACTGACGCCAGCGGATGGTCGGCTTATTCAATGGCCAATGTGGTTGACTGGTTTAAGGTTGATACACATATGTCTAATGGCAAGGTGCTGAACGATGTGTAAAATGTGTGGATTATTAAGCTTCAAATCATGCTGCTCGCATGCATCATCCAGCTAGTAGAACATCTAAGCCAACTCATGCAATCAGTTACCCATTTCGTATGGGCCGTGATAATTCGAATGTCTAGCTTAAATAGCACAGAGTCGCATTTGCCGTCCCTTGGAAACGCTTGCCAGACGTTAGTAACTTCGAATTCAGTGTGGGCTGAAATCCTGTCCCCCAAGAGGGATTTTCGGAATGGGAACGGTTTTCGTGTATATTTACGGTGAAAAAACGCGATTCATTTCCGTGCCGCGTTATATGAAAAAAACTCATCTCCGTGCCGCGTTCACTTTCTTGTGGACATTCCGTAGTCAGCAAAATTAGAACAATAATTATGTATATTTATACCTTGAAATCCATCTTATTAACCACAAATTAAGCAAGAATTAGCTCATTCAAGCTGTGGTGATCGTTCAGGAAGTAATCTGATATCAGTACTACTTATTGAATTTTTAAGTTTAATGAGGTGAAATACAACATCATTGGTGTAGGTACTGTGATGCCAGTGTGGGAAACTGCCATTCCAACTTGAAAGTTGGGAAGGCAGGGCCCTCTCAACTTCCAAATACATGCTTGATTTTACAGTTGGAAACAAATGTGTTAAAAATACCCCATGTCTAAAGCAAAGCGGCCGAAGTCAGGTTAATTTTTCGGATGCGTGGGCGTACTTTAGGATAGCATCTACTGTACTTATCTGGTGACGTCGCGTGATAAGCTCGTGTTCTCTCTCGCTTCAGCCTTCTCACCTCAAGCGCAACAATGGTTGCGCTTGAGGTGAAGCAAACTGTAAAGACGTCATTGTTGCAATAATTGGGCAGGGGAAACCGGATCAAATTGACACAATTTTGGCGAAACTCAACATAATTCATCACTTTGGAGACGTAGCGAGGAGATGTCAGTTGGCAGCCGGCCCGATAAGGCCTGGGACGAGCTACCGGGCGGCCGTGTCGATGCATTGGTGGCACTTCAAACCTTCGGTCCAAATTCTGCCGTTGAACTAGAATTCATTGATCGGCTGTTCGAGGTCATGGTTCACGCAACTAGCTCTGCTTAGCAACAGGGCCTTGCCTCATAAAGCAACCCCAGGAAGAACTTGGATTAAATTTATATAAGGGAATAAAATTTGAATAATATATCAGGGATTTAATGTTTACTTTCACTCCATTTTAAACATGAATTTAAACGCATTTCACAGTCGCAAAGTTGGGAGAACATAATAATAATAGCCGACACTTAAAACAAATAACAAGTGGGCTACAAATTAGAAATTAAGGGTGAAGCAAAGGGATTTAAGTTTTACTTTCGGTCCACAAATGTGACACATCGTCACCATTCCGCAGTCAGAAGTCGAAAAGACTTGGGTTTGTTTTTGGCGCGAGATGAGGGTGTCAGTAGCAACATGTGCAACAGTAGCAATGACAACCGGCTTCATGCTTTTGGAGAGAATGGTGTTGTATCAACAATCCCGTGCATCAACTAGACCCGGTCTCCCCTACTACTGTTGTCACGTTTATTTCATGTGTTTACATGGCAACCTCGCAAGCTGCCACCTGGACTGTGTCAATTGGATCCTCTTAGCCCATGGCGTGTAGCGACTGGTAATACATTGGCTTCAGTACTTTCATAATCATAGGCATCACAATTTGTTTTTAAAACGCTGTGAAAAGGACATTGCAAAACATTGCAATACAAGATGTAGGGCTAGATGTTACGGAGACTGAGACTGGGTCTTGTGGTTAGGTTAAGTGAGCCATTCACCTCAAAGCAAAGCTGCATGACCACTGCAGTCGATGCGCCCCTAAGCCCCCACCTCAAAACAAGGACGCTGGGAATCCCCATAAAAAATATCGCCCGACCCCACAACGGCGACAGTGAGTGCTCAAACAAACCTTGCTGGGCTCCAAACAAATCGCGCCGCAGCCTAAGACAATCGTACCAGAACCCAAAAATCGTCGGACCCATCCTCCCGAAACATCACGATGGAAGCGGAAAAATTGCACCGTAGCCTCATAGCTTGCACAGGGTCCCGGAATGGTTCAGTTTAAATCAATAAAAACCAAGGGGACCCTTGAAATATCCAGCAGAGTTTATAAAAATATGCATTGAGGATTACAATGGATGCACCGGATCAAAAATCGCGCCGACTGAGGCCTCAAGGCTCAGGGGCCCTCCAATGTTGGTGTCATTCCTGAACGTCTGGCGTAACATCTGCCGGTGTGCGTCTACCAACGCACACGACATGGCCCGTGTCCAACTGAGGAACTATGAGTAATTGAAGTAGAGTTTAAGGTGGATCAGTTTAGGTTTCATAGACGATTGTAAGCTACGCTCTTGTCGATTAACAGGTATGTGGTGCATATCTTGAGAAAGGGAAGACACTATCACCCAGCAAGGCATTAATGTCCTTCTCGTCCCCAATCGTTTCGGACTGTATATTCAAAAGTTGCATTGTTCCACTAGATTGCCGACGCCTCGTGCTTCCGGCATGATCACCGTATCTCAGCAATTGATCACGAAATCCGAAACGTTGGAAATTTCTTGAAATATTAGTCATTCATTTCAAGAACCCTTCCATGGTTATAAAGACATTGCAAGTTGTATTTTCCTCCCATGTATGCTTAGATTGTACTCCGCCACTAATTTTCAGTGCCCCACAATTTGATTCCTAATCTATGACACTTCGTTTTGACCTGCCCACCCTCCCTCCGTGTAAATCATGGATTGTGCAGTGGTGAGCTGCTTGCAACAGTCTGACTTGTGCTGTCTAATTCGCAGGTGCTGGATTGGTGCTGAATTCCGAAGTCAGCTTAATAAATGTCACTTGTCCCAGATCTGGACACTTGAAAGCCGTCACTCGCTCTCTCCTTTCCGACTCCATTATCTGTGCCATATCCCATGCTCTGTTCTTCACTAGAAAATAATGCATTTCGTGCGTAAAGATAGCTTGGAGTTCGACGTGTCCAATCTGATTATAGTGCGCTCAAATCCACATTTCCTTCAGTTATATTTTTTAACCCATGTTGTTCACAACCGAAGCCCACGCACAGTACATGCGTTGCATCGCGAATTATCTACGACGCGTATGACAGTGACCAAATGCCCACTGGTCGAATTCGCTGGATCGACAAGACATCGGTGTGGATGAAAGCGGAGACAATTCAGGGGTGACCACTAATCTGTATGCAGTTTTGGCTTTGAGAGGTGTTTTATTGGCCAATATCTCTCATATAGTCATATGTCCAGTTCTTCAGATAACCATCATGTATCATGTACTCACTACTTGTCGGTAATGAATTGAAGCTAAAAAGGCAGTAATTGCTAAAAATACAGTATTTAGCATGTGTGCTAGATCATACCAACATTGTTGGTAAACTTGAATAGCTTTTTTATTGTCCATATTCAGAAACACTTCCGTTTCATCTATTTGTTTCATACTTATTGTCAAGCAACATAGCATTTTCTCACGTCTGGATGTCTCCATAAATTGCCACTCGATGAAATGCGTAATGTTGTGTTGTAAGACAAAAGCGCCATGCCAAGATAAAAGGGGTTATTCTCGACACCGTGTGAGTTCAGAATTCGAACCTTGCCTGGGGTTCATTTGAACGTGGATGAACGTGAATCATTTGAACGTGGACGTGTCACCCATAGGGCCTAAGAATGATCGACATACTGCATGCCATTGCTAAACCATGCGGCGAACCACTGGTCGTCGATGCCGTACCACCCTAGCTTCTCCACGAGGCAGTGCTGAACGCTGTCGAATGCTTTTGAGGTGTCTGCCGTGACTAGGGAAATCATCATGTCTTTGTCAACATTGATAGTCGCTTTTTAACATATACTACAGCTCAAGCAAGCACTGCCGCCTTCGTCGATAGGTCAGGGCGGAAGCCATATTGTTGCCGGGATATAATATGCAGACTAAGTACATATTGCGTCAGTTTTGTACATACCGTAAGCGCACAAAGCCTAGTCACGACCAGCAATATCGATATTGGTTGATAATTGCACCGCTTAGCATCGTCGTCTTTATCTATCGGCGTTATTGTAATGATTTTCCGGTTCACAATGCTACTATTAATAACATCCAGTAAGTCCAACAACGGCCAGTCACCTTACGCATGGTGATTAAAATGATGTCGGCACCGCCGCACAATGATATCGGCACATGACGATCCCATCCCCCTCCGCATGGGCGATAGCTAGGGCAGCGCCGCAGGGCGCTGAGAAAGCGCTCCCGCTGCAGAATCAATGCCGGCGTGACGGGAGCAAATTTGGAGCGTCACAGACGCTGCGTTTTCTCAGTCCTTCCCAGACTGCTAGTCAATGGCGTCACCAAGGAATGGCCAGCCGCCATATTGCAGGTGGATACAATGTAAATATTGCGAGAATATCACAGTGCATCTAACAATTTAAGCCGACCGTAAGCTCAGATACAAATAGGTCCGAACAATGTGTGCGTCCTCTCCACCCGCCACTCCTCTGCATATCAGTTTCCCACGGGACGGCAGCCGATCGCGAAGCTATGAAAGACACACAACGAGCTCGTATTCAACATCATCATCCTGCCATCTAGCGATTAATATTGTTACCTATGTTTCAGCGTTTAATCTGATGACATTCATTCCTTATTTAATGCCGTAATACCAAGACCGTGCTGCTGTCTACCGAGAGAAAGCTGAACTTATGCTTCTTGGACATCAGAATTGAGAGTAGATCTTCTGAACAATCCAGTCCCGAAAGTAGATCCTCTGAACATACCGGACCAAGAGTAGATCTTCTGAACATTCCGGGCCAAGAGTAGGTCTTCTGAAAATTAATTCCCGAGAGTAGATCTTGTGAACACTTCCATCCTCCGAGTAGATCCTCTGAACATTTCCAGTAGTAGATCTTCTGATCATTTCCAGCAGTAGATCTTCTGAACAACTAAGGCCTATTTGTAGATCCTCTGAACAATGCAGTCCCGAGAGTAGGTCTTGTGAAAAAAAGTTCCTGAAAGTAGATCCTGTGAACACTTTCGTCTTCGAGTAGATCTTCTGAACAAACCAGTCCCGAGAGTAGATCTTGTGAACATTTTCAGTTTTTTCAAATAAAAAATTTAATTCGAATTGTTGTTGGGGTGGCTTGAGGAACCAGGGTTCTATTGCTAATCAGAGCTTGTTGCGTGAACCCTGGCCCCACCACCCGATCCATGAACTCCAGTTCACCGGCAGAATCTAGACCGAAAGTTTAACGTGCCGCCAATGCACCGACACGGCCGCCCAGTAGCTAGTCCCCGGCCTTATTGGGCCAGCTGCCAACTGACACTCCCGGCCGGGGGCTAAACGCGAGCGCGCGAAGCGACTCGAACCCTGTGTTGCCAGTACAGGGGAGACAAGTGCAGGCTCTAACCAGCTGAGCTACCGGGGCGGCAACCAGCTGAGCTTTCAGTAGATCCTCTGAGCATTTGCATTCGGGAGTAGATCTTCTGAACACTTGAGGCCTATTTGTAGATCCTCTGAACAATCCAGTCCCGAGAGTAGATCTTGTTAAAAAAAATTACCCTGAAAGTAGATCCTCTGAACACTTTCGTCTTCGAGTAGATCCTCTGAGCAATCCAGTCCCGAGAGTAGATCTTGTGAAAATAGATGTTTTGAAAGTAGATTCTGTGAAAATGAATCCTCTAAAAGTAGATCTACTGAACGTAGGTCTTCTGAAAGTAGATCTTATGAGCTTCCCCCTTGTGGCAATGTAATTGTGGCTCCTGCTGGCACTCACTAATGATGGTCGGTGTCAATAAGTATGTGGGGTCTGTCCTTTCCGTATGGTAGGTACAATTGCTGCGATATCGTCCTCTCTGGTCCTCTGTCTCTTCGTTCTTCGACACCAGAGACGACTCACTACACGTCGATTCGATGATCAGGCAAGTGGCGTCTTATACAATTCAGCGAAATGCTCAGAGAAAGCGAAGGGCGCCGGTCCCGCACGCAAAGTGCGCCGGATCAATTTAAAGTGCACCGAGTGAGTGAACCACCAGAACGTCGATCTCAAGAAGAACTCCAAACTTGACTAAATGGACACTGGTTTCACTACAGGACGATAAGCAGGCGCGTCATCGACGTCCATGTCCTGAGCAGCATGGCGCCTCCGGCAATGGGCGCACTATTAGCTCCGAATATGAGCTCTGCCATCACCAAGGGGGAAAGACCCTCCAGCATCATGTCAGCTCTAATACAGGCATTCGTCTGGGCGCCACTCTTTAGAACGTATGCGTTTTCCTGGGTCAGGCGAGCGCCCGTCATGACAACGTAGCCACATCTCTCACAGCATAGTGCAATAGCTGGTCTAACATGGCCAAAATGGCCGTTGGTGCAGCTGGATGACGCAAAAGGGCACACCTACCGTCTGCCATACTCCACACATCTTTGCCAGATCACCATTACCTCCAGGCAATTGTTCTGGTTCAGGGAGAGAAAATGCCTGTCTAATGTATCATGAACGAAGCAAACGAAACAAATATATCCAAATTATGCCTAACAGGTGTTAGGACCCTAAAGTGTTTGCAAAAAAAACGCACGCTATAAGCTTCCTGACAGAGGCAAAGACAGGCCACATGCGGATGATTGGTCTGGTGTGCCAGGCACCATCTCCCAGGGGAGAGCGCCACAAATTGAGAATACTCCATTGTGTGAAATCAGATCTCACCAACAGGAGCATATTTTCCACCGAGATGACATTGGCTAAAATGAGAGGAAGAGAAGAGGCGGCAGTCAACCGTTCCTAGTGAGCGCCGCTCTCTGCACATGCCTTTAGTTACCCCTCTGGATCCCACGGCATGTTTGATGGCATTTGAAAGGGCAAGCGACGAGGCCAAAATATGTCGAAAACGAAGAATTTGGTCGGGATTGGCAAATTTAGCTCTAAAATTATTAATTTCATAGATTGCTGGAGGTATTTTAATCCCCAATTAACATGTCAACACAGACTCCGCTGAATGCGCCACTGGGCCCAAGTTATCGGGATGAAGTGGACGTAATTTCAGTTTCAAATATGGCAAGCAAGACCACTGATTTTAATAATGATGACGAGCAAAGCGTGTTGTGCAACCAGACAATAATTTCCTTAACTGTTAAGATGCACCATTTAGCTGTTTATTTTTGTTTAGGAAGTATAGTATCTGGATCTGGGGAGAGGAGGCAGTTTTAGCGAACTCACCAGGGTGGGGAGGGGATGTGATGTCAGTATGCGGAACTCCAGCGCCCTATACTTACCGCCGCTCCTCACTGATATATTCCGAATTATGCTGTATGGACTTACGTTTGCGACAGGCGGCTATTATCCCACGCGAATGGGAAGCAGTAGAATCTGCCCTGTGCTTTACTGGACAAGTTCCGCGCGCGATTTCGTTGCTATTGGCGGCAAATGACAGAGTTGAACAAGATGAGCTGAAGTAAGTCGAGTATATTGAACTTTTACCTGTGGCCTCCTATGTCAGTTACAGGTTTATAAGTTGACCTTTTTGGTGACGTTTCGACTTTAGTCGAGCATGACAAAACGAAGCAGCGCACAGACCAAATTTTGTTGCCAACATGCGGCAGCCTATATTCTAGCATAGCAAAGAAAAGCCCATTTACACGTAGCATCGGAGCACAGCAGACCTGAATTGTGACGACCATGGGTGAAAGTATTTCCTTGGTACCTAACATTGGGGAGAGGTGGAGCCCAAGTTGTGCTGCGGGCGAGTTCAGTGTCGGGGAAGGGGCACAGCCTCCACAAAGAGATACACGTAGAAATCGACACGAATGACCTCTGATCAACTATGTGCATTTATAAGTCATCGTGATCGCCGAGTCCAGTCGTCGCCACACAGGACACCACAAGTAAATTAAAATGCATAACGGTCACTCCTGAGTCAATCAATGTCAATCAATGTCAATCCTCACTATCAATCAATGCAAACATCTATCAACTTATCTATGCATAAAACTATCTAGGTTTGTTTGTCTTTACCTCAACTTTACCTGTGAACTTTACCTCAAATTTCCTTTTTCCATTTTACTTTCCGATCCTTTATTGTCCATTTTTGTGTTTCAGTTAATTGTTCATGCACAATTATTATTCCAGGTTTTCCATTTCCAGAACTAATCACCATTTCCAGTTGGCTCTTTCCCTGAGAAATGAGTCGGCTTAAACTTGAAGGAGCTACATTGGAGTTACCAGGGAATGATTTGAGTAATAAATACCCTCCTCATGAACATATACTGTCACAGTGTAAATATTATTCATTACCTCAACCACTTAACTTGAATGTTGAGTTCTCAGTACTTCATATCAATGCAAGGTCCCTCAAGAATAAATTTGATGGTGTTATTAATCTTTTAGCAAATTTTGAAGTTGTTGGTCAGTTATTTGTGTGTCAGAGACATGGTTGAAGAAATATTTAAAGCAATACTTTAGTCTAAAAAAAATATAAGCTATTTGCATCTAGTAGAAAAGAAGGTGAAGATGGAGGTACAGCAATATATGTAAGTAATAGATATGAGGCTAGGGAAAGAAAAGACCTGGGGAGTGAACATTTTGAGACAAGTTTTCTGGAAATAAAAATGAAGTTGGGTGTACCAGCAAAGAGATTCCTAGTGAGGGAAATATATGGACCTCCAAACCTGAGCCACACTTTATTTATGGACTACTAGAAAAAAAAACTTGATTCTTTGGAAAACACTAAGTGTACATGTGTCATAGCAGGGGACTTCAATTACAATCTTTTGAAATATCACTCGGATAAACCCACACATATTTTTATGAATATGTTAAATTCCTATGGATTTTTCCCAACCTTCTCGAAAGCGACCAGAATTTCTAATAATTATGATGCCCTTTTGGATACTATATTTATAAATGATGTTAATGTCTTGAACAATTCAGGAATTCTACTTCATGATTTATCACATCATTTTCCAGTTTTTCTTAATATGTCATTAATTCAAAGCACAATTGTAACAAGACATTCAGTGACAGTCTTTGATCAGAATAAAATCAGTGAATTAAATGATCACCTCATTAATACCTTGGAAGCCTTCCAAGATGAGACTGATGCTAATCAAGCATGTAACAAACTTATTAAGGCATATGAAACAGGCATTAAAAAATTATATACAACTTTTACACCCAGTAGAAGAAAGACTCCAATTAAACCATGGGCAACCCCTGCACTTCTGTGTTCAATGAATACAAAACATAAACTATATACAAAATATATTAGGAATATAATTTTACTGAATTAAAATAAATACAAAATGTATAGGAGCATGCTTTGCAATGTGCTTAGGGATGCGAAACGATTATGTTACAAGAGGGCATTCCAGGATAGTAAAGGTGATGGTAAAAAAAAACATTGAAGTATTTGAATGAAATTATAAACAAGAATGAATTGCAAACAGTTCCTCCAATGTGCTTTGTTGATAACTCTGGGGCTTTTTTTATTAAAAAAAAAAATAAAAAAATAAAAAATTTTATTAAATTTTTTATGTTTTTGTAATAAAAAAAAAAAAAAAAAAACAAAAAAACTTAAAAGGTTTGGTTTTTTGTATCTTTTTGCAAATTTAAAAAAATAAAATAAAAAAAAAAAAAAAAAAATTTTTTTTTTTTTTTTTTTTAGATAACAAAATTTATAAATAATAAACTTTAATAATATAAAATAATTTGTTTTTGTTTGGGGGTATATGCATTATTATTTCATATAATACCACATACATTATTTTTTATAAATTAAAATAAAAAATTTTTTTTTTTTTTTTTTTTTTTTATGTTTATTCATAGGGGGGGAAGAAGGAAGAGGAAAAAGAAGAAAAGACAAAATAAAAAAAAAAATATTTAATATGATTAATTAAAAAAAAAAAAATAAAAAAAAAAAAAAAAAAATATATAGTTTTTTAAAATTTAAATTATAAAAAAAAAACAAACAATTTTTAAAATTTTATATTTTATATTTTTCCTTATTATTTATTTTTTTTTTTTTTGTTTTTTTTTTTTTTTTGTGAAGAAAAAAAAAAAAAAAAAAAAAAATCCAATTTTTTTTTTTTTTTTTTTTTTTTTAAAAAAAAACAATACATTGGGGGGGAAAAAAAAAAAAAATAAAAAAATACTAATTAGTGAGAGTGAAACCCACACACAGAAAAGAAAAAAAAAAAAGAATTTCACAACCCAAAAAAAAAATTATATATGGATTTTATTTTTTTTTTTTGCAAGAAAATTAATATTTACTGTAACTCTTTTACACATATATTATATATAAAAAAATTTTACTAAAAAGAAAAAAAAATAAGGGTTTTGATTTAATATTTGTTATTTTTTTTTTTTTTTTTTTATTTTTTTTAAAAATTTTTTTTTTATAATTATTATTAAAAATAATTTTTTTTTTTTTTTAAATTAAACAAAAACACTCAGGCTAGCATAGGCTGTTTGGTTAGAATAGACCATTTAATTTTAATTTTTGTAATTAAAAAAATAGGATGCATCTTTTTCTTCATTTTCAACATTACATTTCCTGGTATATTTCCCAACCAAACCAGAGCCACTTTTTTTGGTGTCATTTTGCTACCCAACTGCACTTGCCAAAAAAAATGAGTGGTAACATCATGTAAGTACCTACGTAATGAACACATTCATAATCATTGCACGAAAAACAAATTTCAAGAAATCGAATCACCTTAAAGTGTAAATTTGTACATTCAGAAAGTCAGAGACCAGAAATGTTAAAAGTATAATGGTATTCAATGGAAAATGTGAACAGGATGCACCTAACAACTCCCTGAACATTTCATGCATGCACAAATAATGCTTGAATGCATGCATATCTATAATATCTGCAGTCAATGTGCACTGAAGAGGCCCGACCCCCATTTTGAAAGAAAAGCATTCACGCTTCAAAATGTGGTAAGTGAAAACAGGATTTTCCAGACAAAAGCAAAGCAATCAGTTTTGTTCATTGCTACGCTTGTCGGCAAAACATCGCAGCAATTGATATAATCATGTCCTGCTCCTTGTATTATCTGAAGATATCCCGTCACACAACACAAGCTTATAGCTTTGGTTTATCCAAATCAATAACTCGAATAACCGCGAAGATATTTGATAGAGGTAAGTAGGTAGGTACCTATATAGTCAGGTAATACCAACTCTCATACGTCGAGCCAAACACGCAGTCAATTCCATCCGGATAGCAGCGAAAAGCTTTAAAGAAAATCCTTCTTTGAATAAAAAAAACAACTACGCTCCCTAACGAAATATAGGAATTCACCTTTACCAGCCCGACCGCGTAGGAAATTCTGTTCTTGGATTCAATGAATTCACCGCTCTCCATTTCCCACTCCGGCCGGAGCTATTTAAACCATTGCCACGAAAAGCCATGGATAATGCATTTCTTCTTGCTTTCTTGGAGAATGATATGTTCTGCATCAAATGGGATGGACTAAACCGTTGATATTTATATTATTATGCAGTCAGGAGCGATATACATCAAAGATATCGGAAGGATTTTCCCCATGAAAATTGCCTGAATGGTACCAAAACGTTCCTAAACCCTGCAACACTGCTCCAAAATGAAGATCCATAGAACGAGAAATTTCACCTTCTTTCGATTTCATGACTTCTATTGTTTCCGAATTTCATCAACAAGCGGGAATAGTTCTGTTCATGCCACTCCGACCGCGAGGTTTCCCCACTCCGGACAAATTCAGATTTACGTGTGTTGACCTAATCATCTACACTCTTATAAGCCTCATTCTGATCCAGTGATTAATTTCTTCCCATAATCCTGATTATTATTAATCGAGAAAAAAGTTCCCTACAATTCTCTTGGCAGTTTTTTATAACTTATTTCCATTTTTTGGGTATTTCATAGCAATCATGGTGCGAAATGAGACGCTAATTTCGCTCATCCGTGACGATAGTCTGTTTTACAGCGGCAATTTCCCCGCCCGTTTAGTCGCTTTTCATCCTTCCAAGTCATTCCTTGCTTCAAGTAAACATTCCAGACATGAACTAAAATGTGCATCGAAATGCATTTAATATTTACAAGAATTGACTTCAATATTTTTTCAGCGTTCTCATTTGAAAATAAAAATCATGGGCGAGAGAATAAAGGATTTTAGACGGATTGTTTTAGTATAACCTTCCTTACACCATTATATATTCCGAAACCCATAACCCGAAGTAGCATTTTAGACCCTCCCATTTTAGACCCAGTCGGTGCACGAACGTCCTGCTCTCGAGGTATGCTGTGAATTTGTATTAGCTGTGCGGTGTTGGTAGGTCAGGAGTGTCAGGCATTGATATATAAACTTGGTTGACATCGATTAAGTATACTTTTGTGATCATTTTCTCTACCATTGCTCAGGAAGTTGCCTTATAAGTCATTCACGTAGCGTGGATGACTTGAGTCATGAGTCCCACGCTCCACCATTTAAGCTGCCGAGGCCCCCGGGTTTTTATTCTTCATTCCAGGAAACATCACTGCATTTTTAAAAATGTAGGAACTTCGTTATTTATAAAATGTATATACTCCGTTACTTGGAGCTTCAATACACACCCCATAATTTGGCAAACTGGGCAATTATACGCTCCATAACATAGTGCTTCTCAAGATTATACACACCATACTTTGGCAAGCAAAAAACTTATACGCTCCGAATCCAAGACCGAGAAGTGAAAATCCAACACTAGTCAGCGCACAGCTTTGCAGTGTGTTTTCTCCACGTGCACACGTATAATGAGCAATGCACACGTCACCGGGATGTATATTTACATTGATGTTGGTTTGCTATGTCTGTTTGTAGCATTTGCAACCTTAAAATTTCATCCGCATTTTGTCTGCTTGGCCATCACAAAACAACGCTGTGTATCCCTTGATCTATTCGGCGATGGCAACGAGCTTTGCTATCTTTGTGTTCTTAAGTGATTCGTTAACCTTCTTATGGGTGATCACGTTGGTGCCATTTGTCCCAAGAATCGCAGCGTCTTCAGGAAAGGCCGCCAGGATTTTTCCTGCCCTTCGATCGTCGACACGATTTGCGTCTAGGACCTCGGCTGTGGTTTTCCACGTGATGGTGCGGAGCCTGTTCCGCCTCCGTCTGTCTGTTGGCGCGAACTGGTCGCCACTGTCATCGTATGTGTCGTGGTTCGTCTGGTGGTCAAAATCGATATGAGGCACGGCGCTGTGAGGATTGTCCATAGCGCCCCTGTGCATGGACTCAATTTCTGGAGCACATCGTTCGCCAGCTATTTGCCGACTGCCGCAAGCAGGTCTGTCTACGGCGCCGATATACTGCTGACGAGCACTGCTTCTCCTGCAGAAAGTCTCTGTCTCCTCGGAGCGCTAATCCATCTGTCTTACTTTGGATGTCAAATAGGTAGCTCGTCTCCAGATGTGAAGGTGCTGTGATGCTGGCTTTCCCTGCTGATTTTCTTATATTTTCTTTGCACTGCCACAACTTATACATCTGCTCTCGTACTCTGTATTTCGACCAGGCGGGGATTGGTGCTTTTACCCATAGCTCAAGGCACTCGCCAGTCACCCTCTCTATTACGTTCATCATAGCCACACATTTCACAGAAACCTCAATCTGTCTGGTATCTTCGATCTTTAGTTTTCAAATTATCCTCATACCTTACATATGGGTAGCTGAATAGTCGGCAAATCGTGTTACGCCAAACTGTGGATGAGATGGAAATATAATGTATTTACAAGAAGTAGAGATGCAGTCATGCTGCTTGTTTTGCATAGAACAATACATAAATATGCAGCCTCGCCACGTCTGAAGCTGCAATGTATTGTGTAATATGTACTTCTGGTTAGTAGGTAATATCAGAATATTCATAATATCTGTGCTAGCATGACAACATATGTGTATAAAATAGTGGTGCTGTTTGCATCACAATATGGTGCTGTTTGTCTTTTTTAACAAATATTTCATACAATTGATTATACTTCATATCGGGAAGCTATACACCTACATATATATTCGCGATGTCTATTTTTATAATTACATGAAATGATTGTGCATAGGTAATTCTACAAGACATCTATCTATATATCAATTATTTTGACGAACGATTAGCATGGATTTCGATGTGGAAGATCTTGCTTACCTCACCACTTAAGGTTTATGGAGCATGCAATTGGGCAACCTGACAATGGAAACAGAATAGATGTAGTCGGTAGCGCATCTAGGATTTGCGTCAGGAGGCAAACGGTTTTGGGTGGTATCCATCCTAACAGCGCTAAAAATCCTGCCCGGATTTCGAGCACTATTTTTGTATTAAGGACCCACGTTAAATATGCATA
Organism: Imbricaverruca yamaguchii; assembly: GCA_034440575.1. Taxonomy (NCBI): domain Eukaryota; kingdom Metazoa; phylum Arthropoda; class Thecostraca; family Neoverrucidae; genus Imbricaverruca; species Imbricaverruca yamaguchii. The sequence goes on along the minus strand of JAOTOL010001457.1, from coordinate 68,112 downwards.
AAAAAATTAATCGCGACTTAGTTTTCCCTGGAAGTGGCCCAGCCTACTACCATTATTTATACGTCATCGGATTTCGACCCTTCCCCCTTCTTTCCAAATTTTGTCGAATGACCGACGCATTTTCGAAAAACACGATGTGTGTATTGAGTTGATGCGCGTCTTCGGGGGCTCCAAACCGATCTATCGTGCCCGGTGCGATTTTTCCGGAACCCATGATTAATTCAGCGGGGCGCGGGTTGATTTTGTTGTGCCACAGCTCCCAGTGCGACATTTGGGCCCCCGGTGCAATTATTTAGGGCACTAGCATATTTTTCAAGACCGCCTTATGCCAGCCACCTCCCCCGACCTTGCCTGCTCAGTTTCCAACTGGCCATTCACTGAACTAACCAAGAGGCTTTGCTGACTACATCACACTGCTAGAAAGGACTGAAAAATATCCGGATGAATAACAGTACTTTCGATGTGGGAGGATTTAATAATTGTGCAGAGGAAGAAATTCACAATGCGGTAGAAAATACAGATACTATTATATTATTCCATTCTTTATGCTGTTTAAAAGAACAACAATAATATGGTTTTCCTACGTCATACATTCATCGATAAATTCAACTACATATGCTATGCATCGGTCCCTTGCTATATTAAAATAATATATTTTGATATGGAGGTCACACATGGCTTCCTGGAAAATAATTAATAGTCAGTCATTTCAGCATGTATGAATAATATGTGGTTATAAAACCATGTAGTATTTTTCGAAACGAATTCTTCTACTTCGCGTTGTATTTTAAGAAGATCATTAACTGCAAGAGTTATGACAGTATCATCCGCAAATTAGTAAAAACTTGCCAAGTTAGAAACATTGTGGAGATAGTCAATGCATAGAATACATATTATAGGCCCAAGAACTGAACCCCGAGGGACACCTACTGTGATATTTTGTGGTTGAGAGAGGAAACCGTATATCTTAGATGGTTGACATATTTTTCGGAGGTGTGAGCTTAGGAGTTAATACAAATTGCCTCTAATGATATATATTGCACTTTCGATCTCGAAGATGTTTGTTTAGCTGGCCTATTGGAGTTCATGGAAAATGTAACTATATAAGTAGACAATCGAAGCAGGATAGATGTTGCTTGCTTAGAATTTAGTAAAGCTTCTGATAAAGTTCCCCACAGGTGTCATCAACTGGAGCAGCATGCGAATGATGGAAAAGTTGTAGGTTGGATTGAAGCATATTCAAGGGGACTGAAGTAAGGGGTAGGGTTAAATGGACGTAAATCTGAATGGAAGCATGACCTGAGTGGAGTGCCACAGAGCTCTCTTCTCCGACCACTGCTCTTGCCATCTATTTGAATAGCATTAAGATTTGGCTGAAGAATATTGTGTTGAAATTGCATGACATCAAGTCGGTAACAGTAGCCATCAGTAGTGATCAAACTAGTAATACTGAACTAGACTTAAAGGACATTAGCCTGATGTATGGAAGATTTCTTTCACCAATGATAATCATACGGCTATGTACCTGGGGTTTGAAGGTTCTAAATTTAGACTTACAATAAGAGGTAGTCAATTGCATGGATGTAACTTCTGGTGAGGGAGGGAAATTCCCCCACCCAAAAAAAATTAAGTTGCGATTTGTCCCCTCAATTTCTTCGGTATACCATAAAAACCTCACCTATTCAAATATCAGATTGTGATCGCAACAAGATTATACTTAATCATTCATATGATGAATGTACATATATATATATATATATATATATATATATGTATATATATATATATATATATATATATATATATATATATATATATATGTATGTATATATACGTTTATGTGTATATTATGCATTTACATGTATATATATGCATATATATCCATATATATGCATATATATATACACCCAAGATGATCATCACAAATACTCCAAACTGACCTAGCATATCAATGGGCTTCACAGACTATCTGTCGTCGAAAAATTTCAGTGGTAAATCGGATAGCTTTATAAATGATCGTTGCGATAAAATTCTTCAAGAACATGAACCTTGACTTCTTGTGTTCTCGCTTTGGTGATGCATTCGCTTCGCTGGGCACCACATTTACATTATCACAAGCCTTCCTAGTCTTAGGCTGCTTACCCCCACGCATATGCCGACATATCTTGAACACATCCTTAAGAGGTGGGGCTCCGACCAAAAAACCTCATAAAAAAGAGAGCATTCGGTGATGTTATAAAATTTCAAAACTTCTAGTTTGATCTCGCATATTTGTTTGGTTCAGAGGAGGGGCATCTACCTTGACTGCGCCTCTGATTGTGATAGGAGGCACTCATATCCTATTTGACTAGTAGCTCCCCAAAGGAATCCAGCATAACATGCTCAGAAGACATAACATTGGCTGCAATTAAAAACTGCCACATTGCTGTTCCAGATATATAGATATACAAATTTTGTTTGCAGGTCGACCGCTTTCTTCGTAATGGTTCAACGGGAGTTGCTAGCCAGCGTGTAAAAGAAGCCACATGTAAATGCGCACGATTTTATCATTCTTTGAAGGGGTGGTACTGCGAAAGTAACAGGACGATCGCTTTTTCCCCTCGTAAGGACGACTCTGTCTGACAAAAAAATTGAGGGGAAAGGTGAGGGAGACGGTGTACTCGGGCCTTCCCGCAGGGTCGCCTTTCCTTTCAAGGGGGCTCATTTTCTCTCAGGAGGCGCCTCTGGCCAAAATGAATATATAGGGGTGCACTCGAACGTTTTCGGAGAAGCTCCTTTTCAAGGCCGGAGCCACCTTCCATTGGGTGGGGTGGTGGGTAATGCCCCAGTGGCACCCCTGTATGTTACTGCATCAATGTGTGTTTGCGTAAAACAGGAAAACATCGGAATAGTTCACGTAAGTCCATGTGTACCAAATCAAACCCACGTCTAATATTTTATATGTTCCTGTTGCAAGAGAGTAACGTGTGATTGTAAAATCTGGCCCAGAACATACGGCAAAATGTTAAGTGGGTATAGTCAGTGATATGTAATGAAACTTGATTATTTTGGCGGAACCATGTCCTCCAAAATATTCAGATTTAACAACGACAAATGTGAATGACTGAAAATGAAGTGGCTGAAATCCAGTGAAGATTTTGGTGTGTGGGTGGCTTACCTCTCCAACCTGCCTAAACTTCCCTTACCCCTCCCCCGAACCCACTTCAAGACCGTCGATACATCCATGGTGACATGGATGTCAATGGAGGGAGAAATATTTAGAAATATTTGCTTCGGAGAGCGTATCTCCGAAAAAGACTGCAACTCAGTTAGAAACGGGGCAGTTAGAATGTTAGAGATCATCGATAGGAGCGTCCAACATAAAAAGCAAGGAAGTCTGAAGTAAATTGCGCTTGCCTATGTGCAAGCCCGTATGGCTATGTACATGGCTATGTTTCTTATATGAACTTTCCGAATATTGTGTACAGGCGTGGCACACTTCCTTAGAAAAAGACGTAGATATCTCAAAAAGACTGCAGCGCAAAGCCACAAGAGGTACTATAAGCTGACAAATATGCTGCCTACCAATGGACTAGGCAATTCAGAATGTGTGGACATGCTATATACATATATATATATATACATATATATATATATACATACATATATATATGTATATATATATATATATATATATATATATATATATATATATGTATGTATATATATATATATATATATAAATATGTATATATATATTCACTCAAATACCGGAGATTTAGGATGCCATCCACCCGTCCCGTCTCTGAGGGTCTTCAACCGCCCCCTCAGATTTTTCGCGGATAGCGGACGAACGGCGCAGGGCAGCGCGCCCAAATTTGGCATACCTTTTCCCACACCAGTTTGACATGCTGATTCAAATTTTTTTAGGTCAGGTCATCTAGGGTCAACGAGTTAGTCAAGGTCAAGTGAGGTCACCTCCAAAAAAGTTAAACCAGTCGTCACGCTTTAACGGATACAGATATTTCAATGAAACTTTTTAGCGTTTGCTTATCTTTACGGATGCAATAAAACGTATGAGTTGAGTTTTTCATTTTTCGTTTTTGACTACATATAAGTTTTGCGTATTTGCCATATTGTAGTTCAAACACAGGATTCTGGCTAAAGTATGCATTTTTATGAGGGTAAGTTGACTTTCAACAACATTTTTCGGTATGCTCTACCTATTAGAGAAGGACAATTAAAGAAAACTTGAAATCTCAAAAAAATTTAATTACAAAAATTAAAAAAATATTTTTGGGGGGCCAAATAAATGATAGCCCCTTCGAATTTGCTGTCCTTTTCTCATTCCAAATATTTTTTCTTCTTCATATATGCCCAAAATGAACTCCCCAAAGTAAAAAACATAATGCAAGTCGTGAAAAGTCGTGAAAATTTAGCTCCCCTGGTGACGTCACTTTTCGGGGAAATTTTGTTTAGGGGTATGAACCCGGCCTCTACTCATCGAACGCTTTTCGATGACACCTCTTTCATTTTCGTGCAATGCTTAGTTTGGATTTTAGAGGGGGGTCTTCAACCGTCCCCCCGAGACAGGGTGGGAGGATTTGACAGGAAAGGTAGCCCGGGTTAATGAGATAAAATAGTGAAAGGGTTACATAATTTCAACCTGAAAAATGCCACTTCATTTCCGAAGTCACATGAGGGTCATCAATTCACCTCAAGCAACTCGAGTTTGAGACAACTTGGGTTGTAGAACGGCTAAATGCCAATAGGCTTTCAGTCAGAGGGTGGCTGATCAATGGAGTGGGCAACCTAGTGATGTAGTGGAACGTCGTTCAATACGTCTATTTTGAAATAGGGTGGATGCTTTTAAGTCCGATAGTCTTATGTTCCGAGGTTGACGCTACCACCGAGGACGTCACATCGCTTATCGCTATCGCTTTGGTGTTACCATGATGGACGTACTACCAATCCGTCGAGCATCCCATTTCTCTTTACGACATCGCATATCGTTGAACAAAAATGAGATGGGTCGTAAGCGGGCGGGGATGTTGCAATTCAGTCCTGATTTTTTTTGTAATGAAACGCACATCCCGTACAAAAAAAATCGAGCATTGCTGGTAAATGTAAATACATGCAAATATATGTAAATGAAAAGTAGGTGAATGACAAAGTACGCAGGCACAAATGTATGTATACGCAGAAGTACGTAAACGCAAAAGTACGTTTGCACAAATTTACGGAAGTGCAAATGTACGTAAAAGCATATTTACGAAATCCAAATGCAGGCAAACGCAAGTGTACGTATGACAGATGTACGTAAACAAGTGTACGTAGATTGAAATGTAGGTATGGCAAATGTACGTAAACTGATATTAAACTAAAATGATTTTTTTTAATGAAACGCACATCCATATAAAATATCGAGCATTGCTGGTGAATGTAAGCACATGCAAATATATGCAAATGAAAAGTACGTGAGCGAAAAAGTACGCAGGAACAAATGTATGTAAACGCAGAAGTACGTAAACGCAAAAGTACGTTTGCACAAACATACGGAAGTGCAATTGTACGTAAAAGCATATTTACGAATGCAAATGCAGGTAAACGCAAGTGTGCGTATGACAGATGTACGTAAGCAAGTGTACGTAGATGGAAATGTAGGTATGGCAAATGTACGTAAACGCAGATGCGCCTGATCACAAAAATACATATAACAAATTTGCTTATGGAAAATGAACGCCAGAGCTAATGTGTGGATGGGACATGTACCTAACCAAATATGTAACCACAAATGTACGTATGCACGAATTTACTGACATTGGTTCACACGTATATTTGCTCTTACTTACGTCTGTCGTTTACGTGCAATTGCGATGTCGTATGTTTGTGCATACACACATTTGCACTTACGTGCTTCTCCGCGTACGTACTTTTGCGCTGATGTATATTTACGTTTACATTTGCTTACATATTTTTTTAATACCCATACTTGCTCTTACGTACATCTGCCATACGAACATATCACCTGCACGTCCGGAGGTCCGAGCCAACTTCGCATGTCCGGGAAAGCAGATGTCTGCCCCCCTAAGATCTCTATAACTATGCTAGCTAGCGACAAACAGGGCTAAAAAATCGTATCGTTCTGTCGTCGGTTGGTTATTTGGGCTTTCGGGCTCATCGACTGCGGTGGTCATACAGCGTTCTGTCGTCGTGGACGACAACCACGAACGGGGACTTTTGGGGACCACATTTCCATATCATTAGAAATATTATATGTGAGTTAGTTAGTTAGTTATTTGGGTTTTAGGGCGCATCAACTTATTATATGTGAAATCATATAAATGGTACCTACTATACATAAAATTGACTACGTCACGATATCCGTGTCAAGGTACGCAGGATTGAAACGAATCGGATTGGACCGGGACTGGAAATGTCACTCCGTGCAGACCTCTAGAAATGTTAAACCGTGCAGACCTCTACCACCCACCGCCACGCTACCATTTCTTCATTCCCATCGTACGCTTTTGGGTTTCATCTAGTACGCTCAGCGGCAAAAAAAAATGACTGAACGGCAACAAAGTATCGTCGAGACAACCATTCCATCGTTCAGACGACCGACGACGATAAAATTGTCTCCCGTTTAGCACATAGCCAATGGCATGCCTTCTGGTCGCCGGTGGTTGTCGGCCTCGTCCCGGTACCACTTTATGCTCGATGGCAGCGTTACGGAAGTACCCAACTATGGTATACTCAGCGGCTTTGGAGGCAAGCGACTAGACCACGGGTACTAAAACAACACTAGACCTACGTTAAGTAATGAATAATTTATAACATTAGGTGATTTTTTAAAACGTTTTCAATTTGAATCCTTTTTCATGTAGGATGTACGATGATATTTTTAATACAACGAAGAATGGCTCTTAGATGCTCCTGGGTTTTAGACATTGCGTGAGACGAAATGTACGACCCTCAATATACCAGGAGGTCCTGGGTTTACTCAACATCAAAAGTAGCGTTAGGGATCATGCTATATTACTCAACGTTTCGGCCAGGGGCCATCATCAGGAGTGATATAAAAAAATGGCAGGGTTAACAATTGAAAAAACGCGGGAAGAAAGCACCCGATGGCCACTAAAAAGGCCGTTTTAACATCCCAAATGAGGAGAGCAGCACGAGTCTCCTCCGACACTATTTCGTGCGAGCGGAGCCTTGCGAAGATGAAAACCCTTTTCCTGGAAAACGGATACCCAGCACATCGGGTACACTCCGCCGCTCGTGCTGTCCACCCTCACAACAGGAGTAGGATAAGTGGGCAACGTCGGCATCGAGCATGTAGCAATCCCAACTACGTCTACATGAGACTTCCTTTTGTCGATGACCAACTATGTCGACAGGTTAATGCAGCTATCCGTCCGTCTCATCTAGATCATGTTAGGGTAGCCTGGACTAGCGGACCTACACTGAAATCTTACCTGGTCCGCTCAGCCCTGGAATTGTCGCCATGCCCTGCTGGTAGACGAACATGCCACACCTGTAGTAACGGGCTCAAAGGTAGATGCACGCGGAAAAACGTAGTCTATAAAATAACGTGCAACAGCTGTCTTGGAATATTTTATGTCGGAGAAACCAAGCGTAGCATCAGGGATAGGTACAATGAGCACTTGGGAGATGCCAGACTTCGGAGAGAATACACACCTTTAGGCGAACACATGATCGGCAAACATTCTAACATGGAACACAGCGACACTAACACAAACTTCAAAGTAGAAATTCTAGCAACAGCCAGGGACAACGCTGATCTGAAGGTCCTCGAATCTCTACACATACGCAATCTACGGCCGCAACTAAACACGCAAACGACGTCTTGGTATATCACATAAAATTACATAAACATGAATTATATTTTATGTATTAAGCGTTACATTCGATATATGTCTATATATGTGTCGATATGTATATGGACCATCGGCCCAGACTTCCTCAGAGGATTTTATCTTGACCTAGTTGATTTCTGCTTTGGAGTTTCTTGTAGTGTCTGCAGCAATGGAGATGCTTTTCTGTGTTTCACGTGTATTTTTGCACGCTTTCTTCCCGCGTTTTTTCAATTGTTAACCCTGCCATTTTTTATATCACTCCTGATGATGGCCCCTGGCCGAAACGTTGAGTAATATAGCATGATCCCTAACGCTACTTTTGATGTTGAGCAAACCCAGCACCTCCTGATATATTGTGGGTCGTACATTTCGTCTCACGCAATGATATTTTTAATTTCATTAAAATCGCTGGAAAGAATCTAGAAGAATATCATTCTTTTACGTGCATTCCCTCGCTTTCAAATCCGTCCATTTCCATTTTAAACGCGACGATGTGCGTCGAAGAGTGAAATAGGGAATTGATCACGGTTCTTTATAATTGATGAGTGGTGAATGAGTGCGGAAAGATAAAACTACCGAGTTCGAATTATCTGGAGTGTTAATCAAACGATTTTTTTCTTCATTTTCTGACTTATATGAGACCAAATGAAGTGGTTCGGTCTTAAACAGACTCCAGAAACAGACTCTATTCAGGGCCAGGGCGTAAGGGTGACGAAGATAGTAAGGTCATCCTGTAGATGTGGACATTGCGATTGGAAAGGTACTGCACAGAGCATTTACAAACATTAAAAAGTAAAGCACCCAGGTCTACCAGTGTTAAGAGTACTGCAAGATAGCATTTTGGCCCTGGCGGGCGATTTGACTGGACTTGCAAGCCAGCACTGGATCATCAACCGTCAAGCTCAGGTGAAAATCTTGGTATAAGAATTACATTTGAGTAAAATATAGTCACCTAAATGTAATTAGAAAATATATTTTGGTGTGTAGGTACCCACTCAGCAGGCATTGCACTGCAGTTGGTGCCAATGCATACAATATAGGGATGGCGGATTTTAGCCACCTGGTGGTTTAAACCATGGTTTAAACTGGCTGGCATAAATTAATTTAAGCCACTCTGGCTTAAATTATATTTCTGGTATGGCTGGAGGGCAGTGATGGACATTAGTCAGGGAAGCATCAATTATAATTCCAAAGTGTGCTACACTCCATTTTATTTGAGAAAAAAAAACTCCCTAGAATTCCCCAAAACTCTGTCTGGGTTCTGGGTATGCACTCCACAAGCCAGATGTTTACCCATTATGTACAGTCGGTCTAACATGTAGCTCCCTGGATGCTGGTAGTTAGAAATGGTATTTGTAAATACCAGGATTTTAACATCCAACTACTGGCATTGAGAGAGATAAAATACATAAAGACATAAAAGATCAGTGCAACTATGAGCCACAAGGGCCCTTCTTGGTTGCACTCTGTACACTGAACCAGTTGTCCACCAAATGTGTTGATCAACTCTCCCTGGAATACATAAAAACAAGCCCACTATTCTTGTAATGATTGTCTATGCTGTTCTTAAAGATGTTCAGTGTGTTGCTACTGACAATGGTTTCTGGCAGCTGGTTCCAGTGTTCTACTACCCTGTTGGTGAAGGACTGTTTTAACCTTGTCCTGCTGTGATTAACTTTAATTTTGAATTGATGACCTCTAATTCCATCATTTCTGTTAAATTCAAACAGTTCCCTGAGATAACCCTGTTCCTGACCATGTACAAATTGAAAGACCTCGATGAGATCTCCTCTCAACCTTCTATATGAAAACATATTCAATTTCTTCAATCTTTCCTCATATGCCAGGTTGCCCATACCATTCACCATTTTTGTTGCCCTCCTTTGTACTCTCTCTAAAAACCAACAATCTTTTTCATAACTAAGGGAACAAGCTTGGACACAATATTCCAGATGTGGCCTGACATATGCACAATAAAGCTTCCTGATGACTTCCCCACTTTTGTATGATACATTCCTATTTATTGCCCCAAGCATTCTTAGTGCCTTCTTCCTGGCTTCTTTGGTCTGTTCTGATGCCCCAAATTTTGTGTTCAAAATAACACCTAAGTCCTTCTCCTGCTGAGTCACAGATAGTACTTGCCCACCCATCAAGTATGGAGCCTTGATATGCCTACCTACATGCATGAATTTGCACTTATCAAAATTAAATTTCATTTGCCATTTTTCGGACCACTTCACAAGCTCGTCTAAGTCTTTCTGCAGCAAGATTCTGCAGATAATATGTAGCAAGATAATATTAGACTGACTGTTCATAGCCATTTGATAGCTAGGTACCTATTTTATGTTAGCATGTTAGCTGACAAGTGACTATGTGAGCCACATCAATTTGTGCTGTTTTTGGCATAGTTCTCCCATTGTCTTACTGATAATAGTATGTATATGTAGGTAGGGATGGAAAAAAGCTGGCTTAAATTCAATTTATGGTAGCCAGTGGCTTTTATTAATTTAAGACGTTTTAAACTTGCTTTTATTATTTAAGCCAGCTTAAATTCACAACACTTCTAAGTCCCACACTTCTAAGGCTCACAAACCATGGGTGCATTGACAGTGTTGGTATTCAGCACAATACAAGTGTAAAATACCATACCTAGAGAGAGTACAATGAAGACCTACTGTGCATGACCAGATGGTTTGTGACAGTTTCTAGGCCAAAGTATGGACACTAGGTTGATTCACCTATCATCTAATGCTTTGAAGCTCATCTAATGCTCATCTAATGGATCTAATGCTCCACTTCCACAAGTGTTAGTGCTAACAGGAAATAATGTGCTACCATACAATGTCATGAAAGGTGTGCAATAGTTGGCAATGTGTGCAAAATGTGCAATAGGTAGACAGATTGCTTACTGTAGCAAACAATAAGCAAACAGATTGCTTAATGTTATCTATGAATATGGGTAGGTAGGTACCTACCTACATATACTATTATCAGTAAGACAATGGGAAAGCTATGTCAAAAACATCACAAATTGGTCTGGCTCATATAGTTACTTTTAAGCTAACATAAAATAGGTACCTAGCTATACAATGGGTAGGTACCCAATGGGTAAAAATCTGACTTATGGAGTGCATACCTAGAACCCAGCCAGAGTTTTGGGAAATTCTTGGGAGTGTTTGCTTATAAATAAAATGGGGTGTAGCACATTTTGGAATAATTGATGCTTCCCTAACCTTTGTTTGTCACTGCACTCCAGCCATATCCGAAACATAATTTTAGCCAGGGTGGCTTAAATTAATTTATGCTGGCTGGTTTAAACTGGTTTAAACCACCAGGTGGCTTAAATTTGCCATCCATATGTGTAGGTAGGTACCTACCTACCTATATTTAGGGATGGAAAAAGCTGGCTTAAATCGAATTTATGCCAGCCAGTGGCTTTTATTAATTTAAGCCAGTTTAAACTGGCTTTAATTATTTAAACCGGCTTAAATTCACGACACTTCTAAGTCCTTGCATTTTTAAGGCTCACAAACCATGGGTGCATTGACAGTGTTGCAAACCATGGGTACATTGACGACGCCGAATTGCCGGAAAGGAAATTGGCGGCAAGATATTCTGTATAAAGGTAATCGACGCAATTTGTTATAGGTCCAGGAAATCACAACCTTTTCGAGCTATCATTACCCTCTTTGGGTTAGGCCAACCTCGTGATTACCCCGTATCAAATTCAGAATGCCTCACAACTAAAGTTCATTTTCAAGGTTGAGAACATGTAGTATTTCCTGCCGATATATGTGCACAGGTTTTTGGCAAATGTACACGGTACTCTCCATACTCGAGGTTTGACGAAACTCCGCTATAACCCCACCCCCACCCCCACCCCTCCACAAGCCAGCGCATCACCCCAGGTTGGGAACCCCTGTTCCGGGCCATGTAGCATAATGTTATCGTTTGCACAAAAGGTGACAACCACCAAGCCTATTCCGGATTTGGACGACAACCACGAAACCATTTTTTTTAGCCCTGGCGACAAACGGAAAACGGCGTTGGATAGCTGGTGACGGGCTCTATCGAACGTGTTTCAGTCATTTTTTCGCTTAGGTCAACATTCAGGTCACTGGGTCATCATAGGTCAAATTCGACCAGATCAGGTGGGACTCAGATATTGACACATATATCAGGACCTGTAACAGATAGAAACAAATGGCGACGCCATTCGACAGTCCTTGAAATCCGCTACCGACAATAGGCGGTGTCATTTAAGGTCAGATCAACTGAAACTCAGGTCAAGGTCATGAAGTCATGACCTTAGATCAATGTCATGAAGTCGCCTAAGGAGGTCATGTAAGGTATCAATTGACACGTATTGACGATACAAGCACAATGACGGTAATTTCAGCCTTATAGCTCAATGCAGTGCGATATAATGCGCAGAAATGTGTTGTGATCGCAGGTGACTTCAGAGACCTTGGTGAGGTTACTGAGCAAAAATATCAGCGGTAGCATTGAGCATAGCCTCCATCTACATGCCACAACCGTTGTGAGATCATTCCGAACGCAAATATGTAACCAGGAAACATTTGTATATTTTACCATAGCCCTATAATGGGGGAGCTATGGCCGCGACCTGACCTAAGTTCAATGCTACGAAAAAATCCGACATACATATTATGGTCCCTGATGAGATCATGACGTATTATAAGTTTGAAATCAATCGCCTAATTATTGTGGAAGTCATGCCACCTAGAACCCCGAGTATAGTTTGGTCACTTCGCCTCACCTGGTGACCTGACCTGAGATGACCCAAGGTTAAAAATGTATGAGGATATGCGGAAAGGGCCAATGAACAGCTATGCGAGGTTTGGCCTTGCCAACCCGATTAGTTTGGCGGCAAATGAGGAAAAACCGGAGGGGGCAGATATCTGCCCCAGAACGTGCGCGTGATATGTCGTATTTTGCGCTTACGTACATCTGCGAATACGTCCATCTGCGCTTACGTACATCTGCCATACGTACTTCTACATTTACGTACATTTGCTTACGCATATTTAGTTAAGTATATCTGCCACACGAATTTGATTTCTGCAACTTCGAATTAGAAACAGACTGAGTGACTCTATTTTATTAAAGACTACTTAACCGGGAATGTCAGGGGTCGTACGTGCTGAAAGTGAGATCTACCACGACCTCCTCACAAGCAGAGATAGTCACGCAGCTGCTTAAAGTACTGCGATTGCGCGTGGGAAATGACATAGTGACGCATCAACTTCGATGCTTCTAGGCGTAGAGACATGCTCGTCGGCCGGAAGCACATCAATGAACGTGGAACGATCAGCAGATAACATACAAACGCTATGAGCCCTCCGCCGTCGACCAGCACAAACCAATGAGGCCTCCGCCTTGCAAAAGTTGAATACCTGGTAGCGGGACTGCTCTTTCCAAAAAAAACAAAGCCAAAAAACAGTGCACAATTCGCGAAGATTGCCCAAAAGTAGCTTTAGGTGTGTAAAATATTATGTAGTGCACCTTTCGCGCCCTCTGCGTCACGAACGGTTCTACCATTTCCTGTCAGAGCACAGCCTACTGATGTCGTCTAACTCGTAAAATTAAACAACTCTGTTCAATTTCTCTTCAGGGCGTGCGTAGTTGCAGCAGTTTCCACCAACGCCTTCAAAAAGAACGTCATAAAATGGTGGCAACATGGAAACGATAACTCGTGGCCCAGGCGTGCACAGGCGCAGCGACACGAGCAGACCAGGCCGTGACCAAATCCTACAATGCGCCGTAAACCGTCATAACGCTAAACAAAATGAAGCAAATGTGACATATGTAACCTTCATTGCAAGTTTATGGCCCTGTTGTTTTATCCGAAGAAGTGCTCTCAAGCTTTCTAAAATCGAATATCTTTGATAATGCACTTACCAAGTTTCAACTTAAGGGCAGTTCGCTGACTCATATGTGACCTCCGTGACATAGCATGCCATTAGAACTGATATAATCACGCTCTATCAGCAAAGGGTTTTAAAGTGAGACCCATGACAACCACTTCTGCAATACAAACAAATCCACAACATCGACGTTAGGTCGCTGGCCTACCTGCGACCCTTCATACCTCTGACGTACTTGACAATATTACCATTGTGATATATGCACGAGTGACTATGAAATGCCATCCATGTCGGATGTGCTCTTCACCATGTAAAATTCCTTATCTGGAACTCATGTCAGGCCCTGACATTTGACCTCTGCGGACTATTAAGGTATTCGGCTTTGCAAGAAGAACAGTACTTCATCAGATTGACAATTGATTCGGCACCCATTACTTAAAAACGAAAAATATCAACTAAGGAATTTCAAGATCAATGAAACATCATGAGATCACAAGGTCAAATATTGACCTCACAAGACCACTTATTTTCATTGCATTGGTAGAACTTTCATTTAAAATGATATATAGGCTTGGTAGGCTAACTGTTATCATCAAAAAGAGAAGAAATATATGTTTTCGACATTGATGATCCAGTGATCTAAAACAGTTTCAAACCTGTAGGTATCTAATGATCCCCTTCAACAACAAAAAATAATCCGAATCACGAGCTGAGCCCTAACCCAGTGCGCCAGTTATTATCAAAATCTGAGGAAGTGTGAAAAACAACTTGGGGTGTACCGTCGTCATCTGACGACCCCACCCCACCGGACAATGTGTCATCGACACATTGTCCGGGGGTCGCAATTTTTTCCCAGCGGCACCACTGCGAAGGCACCTGTGGCGCATTTTGTTGCCGAGGGGCACCCCTGGCTAAGATATTTGAGAGAGGGGTGCGCTCCAGCCTTCCCGGAGAGGTGCCCCTTTCTTTCCAAGGCGGGTATACTTTCCTCTCAGAGGGCCCCGGGACGCCATGGTGGACCGCGTACTGCACAGCCTTGGCCCGCCGCAGTGGACGGTGTACTCTACGACGCCAGGCACCCACAGTGGACGGTGTACTACGCGACCCTGGTCCACCATAGTGGACGGTGTGCCCAGTGGCCCCGGTCCGCCACAGTGGACGGTGTACACCGTGACCCTGGTCCACCACAGTGGACGGTGTGCCCCACGGGCCCGGCTCGCCACAGTGGACAGACAGACAGACAGACAGACTTTATTGACGTCATCCACAATTGACTTGTGGCTATTACGACATCGCGTCAAATAGATAAAACAACACAGCACAAAAGGTAAAAAAAGAGGGTCAAAATCACAGACTACAAGTTAAACTATAAAAAAAAAAATATATATATATAAAATAACAGCAAGTCGAGCAGTCTATCAGTCCGGCGCGGGCGACACGTCACGTAGATATTCCCGTAGGTGGCGACCAAAGATCGACACGGGAAGTCGCGTCAGCTCAGGTGGCAGTGAGTTGTACATGTGTGGCGCTCTGGAACTAAAGCGTCTCTTCCCCATCTCGGTGCGGGACCGGGGACATACAAGTTGTGGTCTTGACGGGTGGTCCGGTCACGAATCTCCGCCATGGTGGTGAGATCGTGAGCCAGTGACTCTGGCTCACCATGGAGACGCACCTTGTGTATGAGGCGAAGGGTGTGATAACTCGCCAGGTTCTCCGCGCTGAGCCAGCCCAGCCTCCTCAGCAGATCCGAAACGTGGTCAAACTTTTTGCGGCCGAAAATTACCTTAGCCGAGTAGTTTATAATTTTTTGAATGCGAGATAGGTTCTTTTTGGCTCCGTTACCATACACAGAAATACAGTAGCGGATCTGCGAGAAGATCAGAGCATTGACCAGCGCGGAGATGACGGCAGGTGGAAGGTGCCCCCTCAGATGCGACAGACCACCCAGAACTCCGAAACAACGCCGAGTCAATTCTGAGACGTGCGAGTCCCAGCTGAGAGAGCGATCGAAAATAATACCGAGATTTTTGCATTCCGAAATGGTGGGTAGATGATGATCGCGAAATTTCACTGTGACATCCGGTAAGGCACGCAGATTTTGTGGGCTGCCCAACATCATCAGCTGTGTCTTTGCTACGTTAATTTTCAGTCCATTTGCTCGAAACCAGATATCGAGGAGGCCAGAACTGTTTCCATATGAGTGACAACATTTTGAATTTGAGATTTCTTACCACTGACCAAAATTTGGGTGTCGTCAGCGTATTGAACAACTACTGCACCTTCGGCGAACAGGCTGAGGTCGTTGGCGAAGACGCAGTAGAGGAGAGGTCCGAGAGATGATCCTTGAAAAACGCCGATGCTGTTGGGCAACGGGGCAGATTTGTGGACGACACCCAGACTGTCAGTAAGGCTGACACTCTGGGTGTGGTTCTGAAATAAGCCGAAAACCAGGAAGTATCGATGCTATGGAGACTCAATTTTGACAGGAGTTTCGAGTGATCTATCACATCAAAGCACTTGCTCAAATCCAGCAGGCAGAGAAGGGACACCTCTCCATGGTCACATGCGGATAGGATCTGGTCAGATATGGAGGTCAGTGCGGTTTCCGTCGAGTGACGAGGACGGAAGCCGTGCTGAGTTTGGGAGAGGAGGTGGTTATCGGACAGGTAATTGTAGAGTTGCTGGTGGACGGCACGCTCTACAATTTTCGCAATGACTGGGACGATGGAGATAGGACGGAAATTGGAAGGGTTACAGGGATCGCCGGACTTAAAGATGGGATGGACGAGGGAGTGCTTCCAAGAATCAGGAACATCGGATTGGGTAATGCTGGAATTGACCAAATGCAGGAGCACCCCACCTAACGAGTCGAAGCACACCCTGAACATGTGGATGCTGATGCCGTCTTCGCCACAGGCCGACGACCCGCTCATCCCGAAGACGATAGCTCGCAGCTGAGATAGCGACAACGACTCCAGGGTGAACGCACAGGCACCGACACGCGGCAAACGGCAGGAGATACTCGGCGTCGCTCCCATACTCCTAACCTCGTCAGCCACGCACGGGCCCACGCGGACAAAAAATCGGTTAAGCTCATCAACTGTCGCGTCGGGCATCTTACGAATGGCCTGCTTGCCGCCGACAAATGACCTGATATGTCGCCACATTGACCTCTGCCCATCCTCACGGATTCGCCGCTCAACGTCGTTCCGGCTATCACGTCTAATCGCCGATCGTACAGCTCGGTTGGCTTCCCTGTACTCCGTGGACTGGTGCCCATAAACGGTCAGCGCACCACGGCGGCGACACATCAAAGCCTTAGTTCCATCTGATACGACCGGGGCGCTAGGGTTCCTGATTCTAACAGTCCTGATGGGAGCATGGATGTCAATGGTGGGTAAAAAGATGTTCAGAAAACAGTCCCACTTGAGCGTGACGGAGGGAGAATTAAAAACAGAACTCCAGTCAGCCAAACAAAGATCGTAAAGCAAAGCATTCGGATCGGTACGGCGAAAGCAACGCGTGCGAACGGTGGCGCCGCTCGGTCTGGATCTGGGCACATCGACTGAAAAACGAACGAATCTATGCGGACTAAAATGACAAAATTGTGTACGGCAGTGCTGCACAATGTCCCGACAGTTGGTGATAACTACGTCAAGGAGAGAGCCAGTTGAATAGGTGGGCGAGGTCACACACTGAAATAACGAGTAATCAAAAATAAAATTAGACAGCACACGCCTACCTTGGTCCGAGTCTGGTTTCCGTAAGTCACAATTTAGATCTCCGCAAATAAAAAGTTTGGACTTCGGATAGTCAACAATCACACGCTGGAATTGTGCTTCTAGGTCTGCAAAGTCCGCTTTCAAGTCGGTCAGATTCCGTCTCGGTGGACGATATGCGGTGCAGATGATGAATTGGCGCTTGCTGTCTGGTTTAACCAACATCCACAACGTCTCCAGCTTGCTGTTGGGATGGTTGGCAGCCGTTGTGATTTTCAGCGGAGACGCGTTGGTACCTTCCCTGGCGGCCAGTGCCACTCCTCCGTACCCTCGCCCGTCGGGGCGATCGGCCCGGTACAGCTGGTACCCAGGCAGCAGCAGCAATCTGTTGGGCGTCTCAGGCTTCAGCCAGGTTTCGGCCAGGCATATGATGTCATACTTGTTGCGATGTAGTACTTCAGACATTTCCAGTAACGGTGGAACATGGAGTAACATGGACGGTGTTCCCCGCATCCCCGGTCCGCCACAGTGGACGGCTTGCTCGGCGGCTTTGGTCCACCACAGTGGACGGTGTACTCCGCGACCCTGGTCCACCACAGTGGACGGTGTACTCCGCGAGCCTCGTCCACCACAGTCGACGGTGTATTCCACGACCCTGGTCCACCATAGTGGATGGTGTCCCCCACGGCTCCGGTCTGCCACACTAGACGGTATGCTTCTCGGTCCTGGTCCGTCGCAATGGACGGCTTGCTCGGCGGCCTTGGTCCACCACAGTGGACAGTCCGGTTGGGAAAACAAATCTCCTGTCCCTGGATTTTTGCCATCCAAAGCACTATCCTTTGCACACAATCAACCCTGATTCTTTCTCTATTTGGAGGTGTAATGATGTTCAACAATGCATTTCTCTGTGCTAAGGTGTTCAAGCTTCACTGGAAAATCAAAGTCATTTGCTGATGTCACAGGTTGAAATGAAAAAAGATATCCTCTCCGTATTCGATCTCGTAAAAGTTGTTCTCCCCTCATGCAGAATTGCAAAGTATAAATCAAACCCTTGTGAACGATGTGTACTCCACATATCCCGTCACAGTAGACGGTGTGGGACCGGCTTTAGCTTTGCAAAATATTTCCGAACTGTTTTCTATCAATTAATTGCCACTTTCACACATCATGCCGCTCACCGTACCATTAATAGGTACCCACGTGACACACGTATTGATATTTCCTAAGTCGTATGAGTGGATGAATCTTCTTGAGACACATCTGCTCTTGTTACACAATTCGATTGATGGAAATTGATGCCACCAAAAAAGCATATACTGTCAGCAGCAAGGGCAGCCATACTTAGACGAGGAAATTATTGCGGGTAGTAACAACGGCGTGATCAGAAATGCTTTTTGGTGCGGCACCACTACGGCCGAATTCGTGTTCCTCATGCCTATATGAGAACTCCTTTTTGTGTCTGCCACTTGCTCTTACTCTCGGACATTTTGCACCTCTATATATTTGCTCCCGGTACAGAAACAAATATGGTCCGGCCGCACGAAATCTTGGAATCTCAGGTCACTGGTTGTCTACCCAATGTCGTGTTGCACTGCTTAGGGGGCTCTGAAACCGAATTTAAATTCGACTTCACAATGAATAGCAGCATTCGGCATAAGAGGACAGTGCGGTCGCAATATAGCCGAAGCAGCTGACGCGCACAGGAATCCTAACTACACACACAAGACGAGAGTGTAGAATATGTGGGGTACTTGAACTGACCTTACACCATCAACTTTCTCAGAAGTTTGGTGTTGGTATGCTACAACTATACTGCGAATGGCGGCAGTTTGTAGAATCTGGAATATTACCATCTTTGACCCGCCCCTAGTCAAGTTAGAAGGGGAAGTAAAGATGGCATCGATCAATTATGTCAAGAAAGCAAAGATGGTGAGATCCAGAAACCACAAAATGCACAAAAAACCTCTTACCTTGAACTTTCTTCGGGGGAGAAAGGATTACAGGAACTAACAGGGTTGCGGTAAAGAAATGCTCTTGGTGCGACACACGAGTGGCCCGGACCATGCCAATTCCGCCGATAAAAAGAAACGATTCAAGTCCTGACATTATTATCATCTTGAAAAATTTATAAACTTTATATTTCCGACACTAAGCAAAGAAACTATTCGAGCCGACAGATCCATTTCAAAACCATCGGATGGCACTTCGGGAAATTTCCTAGGTTGACCTTTTCGGACTCCTTGGCAGTTCCCAGTATTTCCTCTTCTTGCCTTTGGCTGCGCCGGTGTGTACGGACGAAGTTTTCGGACTGTTATTTGAAAAAAAGTGTAGAACGTTTTTTTAAAATAAAAATTCCACTACTCATTAATAGGTAGGCAGGAGTGCCCTTCCATACACGTACGACATAACTACGTTAAATTGCAAGGGTGAGAGGTAGGTCGTGGTAAGCAAATCAAGGCAGGTCACACCACTCCCCGCTCCTGTTTCTTCCTGGACAGATCCCGCCACCAGATATTAGTAAAAGATGTTCCTGAAGCCCTCTCAGACAATTAGCAATGCTAGTAACGTCTTCGAGGGCTCCAGGAAAATAACTGATATAGGTGTTAATGAGGAAATAATACAAAATCATAATCTTGCACATGTATTTCCTAAACTACTACTGCACTAAGGAGAAAGGACGAACCAAGTATGAAGAAGAAGAAAGAATGGAAAACATGGTTCTTAAACGAAAATGTCCGAATGATTACCAGATCACCATGCATAGCACATTACCAATACCAGCATTTATTGAAAAGTTCATATTTTCCAATGATGCATTGTCTGATGTGCTTCTTCAAGATGATTATACTCCTACGTACATCGTCAATCCTGTGGAAGTGAGAGCAGATTATTTTATTCCAGGCTTTTGGTGCAATAAAGGATAATGAAAACATTATATAATTGATATCAGAAAAGGGTATTTGAAAGTGTTGTCTAACTCTGAGGCCACCTTATTCATTAAGTTGAAACATATTAGAAAGAGGTGCTGGTAATTATTTATTTTTAAAAACCTAGCATGATGTAAAAACATTGCTCATCAACTATGTCCAGAAGTTTTAGAACTCTATGCTTAATAAACAATTCATTGGTATGGTATAAGTACGGTTTCTTCTCAACAATCCTAATAACACGCTTCTGCAACTTAATAATCTTGTCGAGCTTAGAGTGGTGCGTACTTCCCCAGACAACAGCACAGCAATTTAAACATAGCAATATTAAAGAATTATACAGAAGTAGCAATTCACAAGTTGATAAAAAGTACTTAGACTTGCCTATAAATCCAATATTCCTGCTACGTTTTGAAGAGATGGCATTTATATGACTTTTGCATGTCATGTCTTCATCAATAAATACACCTAAATATTTTATGCAGCTATGCCTTGTAATATTGGAAGTATTTACTTTCACCTGAAGGTCATCACATGGTTTCCTGGAAAAAAAAATTGATATCCAGTCTTCTCAGCATTAATTGATAATCTGTTGTTATGAAGCCATGCAATTATTTTGGGTATTACCTCACTTACTTTACTTTGTAATTCAGAATGATCATTAGCTGAAATAGTTACGGCAATGTCGTCTGCAAATAGGTAAAAGCTAGCCAAATTGGAAACATTGCAGGATCGTTAATGTATAAAGTAAATAGCAGAGGTCCAAGAATCGAACCTTGAGGAACACCTTTTGTGATATGTAATGGTTGGGAGATGATGTCATGTATCTTGGTTCTTTGAAATCTATTTGATAGGTATGAGGTTAACAGTTTATATATGTTTCCTCTAAAGCCAATAAAGTTTAATTTCTGTAACAAAATGCTGATGCTGACGGTGTCAAGACCTTTTTTAAATCAAGATACAGAGTACAAACTAATGTATTATTTACAAGGGATTTAGTTACTTCGTTATGCATCAGAGCAATTGGCATGTATGCGCTGTGTTTTTTTCTGAAGCCAAATTGCAATGGGTGCATGATAGTATTTTCATTTAGAAATGATAATACCCAAACGTGTATTAATCGTTCCAGTACTTTCAAAAATATTGGTAGCAAAGAGATTGGCCTTTCATTAGTAAATTTATTATTTTCCCCTGATTTACATACATGAATTATAACTGCAGATTTTAATGTATCAGGGAAGATTGCAGTGTTCAGACAAAGATTAAAGAAATATGTTAGATGTTGCAAAATACTTCTATATGTTTCAATCAAAATGTTTGTACTAATTTTATCGATACCTCCACCAACAGGGTTTAAAGACTAATACCTTCAATTTGAGCGTCATTAACAAAAGGAATATTGGCAATGCTTGCATAATTAGGCTGTGTAAGATAATGTAATGGACTGGGTGTCCAGTGTTGGAATTTCACTTCTCGGTCTTGGATTCGGAGTGTATAATTTTTTTTACTTGCCAAAGTATGGTGTGTATAATCTTGAGAAGCACTATGTTATGGAGTGTATAATTTCCCAGTTTGCCAAATTATGGGGCGTATATTGAAGCACCAAGTAACGGAGTATATACATTTGATAAATAATGAAGTTTATACATTTTGAAAAATGCAGTGATGTTTCCTGGAAAGAAGAATAAAAACCCGGGGGCCTCGGTAGCTTAAATGGTGGAGCATGGGACTCATGACTCAAGTCATCCACATTACGTGAATGACTTATAAGGCAACTTCCTGAGCAATGGGAGATAAAATTATCACAAAAGTATACTTAATCGATGCCAACCAAGCTTATATATCAATACCTGCCACTCCTGACCTACCAACACCGCACAACTAATACAAATTCACAGCATAGCTCGAGAGCAGGATGTTCGTGCACCGACTGGGTCGAAAATGGGAGGGTCTAAAGTGTTACTTCGGGATATGGGTTTCGGAATATATAATGGTGTCAGGAAGGTTATACTAAAACAATCCGTTTGAAATCCTTTATTCTCTCGACCATGAATTTGTTTTCTTCAAATGAGAACGCTGAAAAAAATATTCAAGTCAATTCTTGTTAATATTAAATGTATTTAGATGCACTTTTTAGTTCATGTCTGACATGTTTAGTTGAAGCAAGGAATGACTTGAAAGGATGAAAAGCGACTAGACGGGCGGGCAAATTACCGCTGTAAAACAGACTATCGTCACGGACGAGCGGTAATTAGCGTCTCATTTCGCACCATGATTGCTATGAAATACCAAAAAGTGAACATAAGTTAGAAAAAACTTCCAAGAGACTTGCAAGGAACTTTTTCTCACTTAATAATAATCAGGATTATGGGAAAAAATTAATCACTGGATCAGAATGAGGCTTATAAGAGTGTAGATGATTAGGTCAACACACGTAAATCTGAATTTCTCCGGAGTGGGGAAAACTCGCGGTCGGAGTGGCATGAACAGAAGTATTCCCGCTTGTTGATGAAATTCGGAAACAATATATGTCATGAAATCGAACGAATGTGAAATTTCTGGTTCTATGGATCTTCATTTTGGAGCAAAGTGTTAGCAGGTTTTAGGAACGTTTTGGTACCATTCAGGCAACTTTCATGGGGAAGATCCTTCCGATATCTTTGATGTATATCGCTCCTGACTGCATAATAATATAAATATCAACGGTTTTGTCCATCCCATTTGATGCAGAACATATCATTCTCCAAGGAAGCAAGAAGAAATGCATTATCCGTGGCTTTTCGTGGCAATGGTTTGAATAGCTCCGGCCGTAGTGGGAAATGGAGAACGGTGAATTTATTGAATCCAAAAACGAACCTTCCTACGCGGTCAGGCTGGTAAAGGTGACTTCCTATATTTGGTTATCGGAGCGTAGTTATTTTTTTTCATTGAAGGAAGGATTTTCTTTAAAGCTCTTCGCTGCTATCCGGATGGAATTGACTGCGTGTTTGGCTCGACGTATGAGAGTTGGTATTACCTGACTTTATAGGTACCTACCTACTTACCTATATCAAATATCTTCGCGGTTATTCGAGTTATTGATTTGGATAAACCAAAGCTATAAGCTTGTGTTGTGTGACGGGATATCTTCAGATAATACAAGGAGCAGGACATGATGATATTAATTGCTGCGATGTTTTGCCGACAAGCGTAGTAATGAACCAAACTGATTGCTTTGCTTTTGTCTGGAAAATCCTGTTTTCACTTACCACATTTTGAAGCGTGAATGTTTTTCTTTCAAAATGAGGGCTGGGTCTCTTCAGTGCACATTGACTGCAGATATTATAGATATGCATGCATTCAAGCATTATTTGTGCATGCATGAAATGTTCAGGGAATTGTTAGGTGCATCCTGTCCCCATTCTCCATTGAATACCATTATACTTTTAACATTTCTGGTCTCTGACTTTCTGAATGGACAAATTTGCACTTTAAGGTGATTTGATTTCTTGACATTTATTTTTCGTGCAATGATTACCAATGTGTTCATAATGTAGTACTTGCATGATGTTACCACACATTTTTTTGGCAAGTGCAGTTGGGTAACAAAATGACACCAAAAAAAGTGGCTCTGGTTTGGTTGGGAAATATACCATGAAATGTATTGTTAAAAATGAAGAAAAAAGCTGCAGCCTAGCCGGATGCAAGAAAGACGTTTTTAATGGGAATTTCTAAGCAAATTTTTTCTTTAAAAAATTAAAAGTAAATGGTCTGTTCTAACCAAACAGCCTATGCTAGGCTGAGTGTTTTTTATTTTTAAAAAACATTGTAATCCTGAATGATCCCCAAAGGAAGTTGATCAATGACTAGCGTACAAAAAAAAATAATCTAGCATAACGTATCCAAACCTAATACCTTTGTATGCTTCATGGAGGTAAAATGTGTGTAAAACATGTGTGGAAAAGTAATAGTGCCCATGAAAATTCCTATGCTGTGGCAAAACATGGCTCATATCCACAAGTATTTTGGGGATTTGGGGGAAGTGCTACACTTTGTGGCTTACCAGTTGTGTGGATGGTACTCTAGCTCTTGGTGTTCATCCATACATTCTTCTGGGCACATCTGGACTCTGTTCTGAGGGTTGTCCACAAATGGAGAACATACACATGAATGCATTGGTGGCTATTTATTAATTCACCTGCACTTCACCAGAAATCACACATGCACAAATGGAATGTTATGGAATGATATGGAAGATGGAATGTTATGAAATGTCGAATGTTCAGTGGCATTAATATCATGTTTGCCGCCAGGTGTCAAGGTGGGAGGACGTCCGTTGGAGCTCCAGGTTTCCAGATAAGTCGTTGCAGAACAGGGCAGTATTCTAGTCTAAGCTGTGGATGGGTGTTTAGCAAGTACTTCTGTGATTATATTTCATTAGTTTTTATCTGATAAGCATTTTCGTAGCACGCAAACTATACTATATTAACCTAGCGACGCTGCCGTGCGCCACCTTCGTGGTAGGCGAGGCCTCGTGGCTTTAGGCGTGTTCTCGACGCTTCGATTTCTGTAGTAGGAGATATTACAAGTGTGTAGATTTCGTAAGTACATTAGACATCATTCATACTATCCTAACATACTTTTTTTCTTTTTTTTGTGCATAGTGTGTTTGGTGTTGAAGTTTAAGATAGAGTTTAATTGGTAGTAAGTTGGGGGTTTTCATAAGTTCTGTGTGACTGTTCATTTTTCTGTCTAGCCATAAGTGATATGAAAAGGGATATTCATATAGTTGTCTACTTGTGTAGATGACAATTAGATTAGACATTTTGTTTATTTATTTATTAAAAAAAACAATTGTTTAATAGTTTCTGCTTTTATTGAGCTACTCAGATATGTAACTGACAGTATTGGAGGTAGCGATTTATGGTTAATGATAGTTGGCTTTTTTGTCGGTTGTTTAGCGAGTTAATTTGAATCTAAATCTAGGCATAAGCTGCAGCGTTTAGGACGGTTTCGACCAGGATGCAGGCACTAGAGGAAGAGATTAGGACACTTAAGGCAGAGCTTTGCAAGCTCAAGGCTGCCCTTGTTGCACAGGGTAGGCAAGATAAAGCAACAAGGGGTCACTCCGTAGCAGGGACATCAGATGCCCAGATGGTCGCAGGCCACCAGGTAGCTGAGGCTTCCCCTACTGTGGAGGTGGCTGGGATCTCTCGAGAGGGGAGTGTTAATAGTGAACAGAGTAGGGGCAGTTCTGGTAGGTCACAGGAGGGGAAGTGGGATGAGGTCATGGGGTGGAGGATTTGGAGACGTGTACCTAAGGAAAGGGCCAGTGAGTGGAAGGTGGCAGGTGGTAGGAGCGGGAGGAAGTCTAGCCGAACGGCCCAGCGGGCAGGCATATTAACATCAAATATGTTCCAGGTATTGGATGACTGCCCCCAGGATAGTAGTAGTAAGGCGTCAGTGCTGGTCCTAGGAGACTCTTGTGTGCGACATTTAGAGCGGGTATTTTGTAAAGGTGGGAGGGACAGGAGGTGCATCACCAGGCCTGGTGCCAAGGTGAAGGACCTGGTACTTGTGGTGGCACAGGTCACCAGTGATCACCAGTTTAATGCAGTCATAGTACATGTAGGGGTAAATAACATAGGTCCTGCTAGGAGTGAGGAGCTTCTGCGGGAGTACAGGGCCCTTCTGGCCACCCTGAAGGGTACCAATAGAGTCATTGTAACAGCAATTTTGCCTAGGGCTAGAGCCTCCCCTGAGTGGAGCTCTAGGGCACTGGCAGCTAACGCCAAGGTAGGAAAGCTCTGCCATGAGCTAAGTTTTACATTTGTAGACGAGTGGAGCAGGTTTTATGCATCGTGGGACCTCTATCAGAGGGATGGCCTGCACTTCTCTGAGGAGGTGGTCCATGTGTTAGGCAAAATGTACGAGCATGTCCTCCAGGGAAACTAGGAAATGGGGTGGGGAGGGATGAAATTGCATTGCCAACTCAGGAATATTCCAATAGTGTCAGCCAAGGCAATATAATCTCAAAGTCTGCAAATAGGGGCAGCAGTAGTTTAAGGGGACAGAGTGTTAGTTCATCTAGTGATAAAAAAACACCTCAGTATGAAAAAGCCAAAGTTGGTTATGGAGCATTTGTTAAGTGTATGATGTTTAATGCTCAGAGTATCCGTTCCAAATTTGATGACTTCAAGTGTTATGTTGCTGAGGAGGAACCAGATTTTGTTCGCATTACGGAGGCATGGGTCAGTGCAGGGTATTTTGGAGATAATTTACAGGACTATGAGATCCAGGGATACAATATGTTTTCGTGCAGTATGGGTCCAGCAATGAAAGGTGGTCGTGTAATGCTCTATATGAATAGTTTATTCAGTTATCAAAAAGTAGCAGGTGGGGATAAAAATGTGTCTGTGGAGTTCATTTGGCTTGATGTCACTGTGGGAAAAGGCAACAGCAATACTCTTAGGATAGGAGCTTTCTACCGATCAGGAACCCTGCCACATTCTCAGCAACTGGAGCTTGACAAGGTGATTTGTGAGGAAATCAGTAGAGACTTTAAGAGGAAGTGCCTTATTCTTGGTGACTTTAATCTAAAAGGTTATGAAAATGCTGGTGTTGGCTCCCCATCGTGGAAAATGTTTAGTAAATGCCTTGAAGAGGACCTGTTCTTATATCAGTTTGTATCGGAACCTACCAGGCATGGTTCATTCTTGGACCTTGTATTCTCGAATTTAAGTGACTTTGTTCAAGACTTGACTGTAGGAGAAACTATGGGAAGAAGTGACCATAACATAGTTAGATTCAAGGCACATGTATGGGAAATTATTAAGGATAATTTGGTAAAGGTTCCAAATTTCAACACAACAGACTTTGACTGCATGACAGCGGCTTTAAGTGCCATCAGATGGGAAGAAGAATTCTCCAATTTAAATTCCTGTGAAATGTGGGAAGAGTTTTTTTTTTTTTAATTAAATAAATTTAATCCGAGTTGTTGCTGGAGTGGCTTAAGGAGCCAGGGTTCTATTGCTAAGCAGAGCTTGTTGCGTGAACCCTGGCCCCACCACCCGATCCATGAACTCCAGTTCAACGGCAGAATTTAGACTGAAAGTTTAACGTGCCGCCAATGCACCGTCACGGCCACCCGGTAGCTCGTCCCCGACCTCATCGGGCCAGCTGCCACTCCCGGCCGGGGGCTAAATGCGAGCGCGAGAAGCGACTCGAACCCTGTGTTGCCAGTACAAGGAGACCAGTGCAGGCCAGCGCCACAACCAACAGCTGCCGGAGCTACCGGAGTTCAAATCTTACTTGAAGGAAATTCAGATTAGACATGTCCCCCAAAAGCCAAGACGCAAAAGAAGGGTAGGAAAGCCAGCATGGCTTACATCAGACTTGATAAGTGCAATTAAGGCTAAGAAAACTGCATTTAGAGTCTTTAAAGAAGCCTCAAATGTCGTTAATCTAAAGGCGTATCGAAAAGCTAGAGACACTGTGAAGCAAAAAACCAGAGCAGCCAAGCGAGCGAAGGAACTGGATTTAGCTAGAAACTGTAATGGGGACAGTAAAAGGTTCTTTAGTTTCTACAAGCTGAGTAAAGTTTATAGCACAATTGGTCCACTGGAAGTAAACGGGACTACATTGGGGGAGGATAGTGAGATGGTTGAGGAGCTGAGCAAGCAGTTTAAATCAGTGTTTACATTGGAAGATATGACCAATCTGCCGACCGTACACCATAGTTCAGTGGCATGTGATCTGACAAATGATGTTGATTTCATTGATAGTGATGTTGTTTACAATCATATCAGGAAAATAAAGTCAAACAAGGCAGCAGGACCTGATGAAATTTATGCTAGGGTGTTGCGGGAAACTGAAAAGGAACTGATATTTCTACTTAGTATAATATTTTGTAGATCAGTTTCACATAATGAAATTCCAACCGATTGGAAAAGGGCAAATGTAGTTCCTATTTTCAAGAAAGGAGAAAGAGGGAAAGTTGAAAACTATAGGCCAGTAAGTCTCACATCCGTAGTCTGCAAGGTACTCGAATGAATTATCAAGGATAGAATAGTTAGTTATCTGGAAGGATACAGATTGATTCAAGATACTCAACATGGGTTTAGGAAAGGACGGTCGTGTCTCACAAATCTCTTGGATTTTTTAACTTCGCCACAGAACAATTTGATCAGGGAAATCAGGTTGATGTAGCATATCTTGACTTTAGTAAGGCCTGTGACAAGGTACCCGGTTAATGATACACGGTTAATACACATACACGGTTACACATACACGGTTAATGATATAGCTTCAGGCCCATGGTATTGCAGGTAGCATCTTAAAATGGATAGAGTTGTGGCTTTGAGATAGACAGCAAAGAGTGATGCTAAATGGTACAAAGTCATCATGGCAAAATGTTCTTAGTGGAGTCTCCCAGGGGTCAGTACTGGGGCCACTACGGTTCATTATATTTCGAAATAACATTGAACGTGGCCTAAGCAGAAAAGCTTCGAAATTTGCGGATGATTTGAAGGTCTTTAAGGCAATAACAGGTCAAGATGAGCATATTTCGCTGCAAAAAGACTTAGACGAACTTGTGAAGTGGTCCGAAGAATGGCAAATGAAATATAATTTTGATCAGTGAAACATCATGCATGTAGGTAAACAGCATCTGAAGGCTCCATACTTCATGGCTGGCCAAGCGCTATCAGTGACTCAACAGGAGAAGGATTTAGGTGTTATTCTAAGCACAAAATTTGGGGCATCAGAGCAGACCAAGGAAGCCAGAAAGAAGGCACTGAGAATGCTCGGGGCAATAAATAGGAATGTATCATACAGAAGTGAGGAAGTCATCAGAAAGCTTTACTGTGCATATATCAGGTCACATTTGGAATACTGCATCCAAGCTTGGTCTCCTAGCTATCAAAAAGATTGTTGGCTTTTAGAGAGAGTACAAAAGAGGGCTACAAAAATGGTTAATGGCATAAGCAACCTGGCATATGAGGAAAGATTGAAGAATGGAACATGTTTTCACTCAGGTATAGAAGGCTGAGAGGAGATCTCATCGAGGTCTTTAAATTTGTCCATGGTCTGGGGAGGGGACATCTTGGGGAAATGTTTGAATTGAACAGAAATGATGCAATGAGAGGTCATAAATTCAAAATTAAAGTTAACCACAGCAGAACAAGGTTAAGGCAGACTTTCTTGACCAACAGGGTAGTAGAACACTGGAACCAGCTGCCAGAAACCATTGTCAGTAGCAGCACATTGAACATCTTTAAAAACAGCATAGACAATCATTATGAGAATAGAGGGCTTGTTTTTCAGCATTACAGGGAGGGCTGATTGACGGATTTGGTGGGCGACTGGCTCAGTGTACAGAGTACACCCAAGAAGGGCCCTTGTGGCTGATAGTTGTACTAATCTTTTATGTCTTTATAGACGACGTGTGACAGACAGACAACACACCCCCAGACGACGTGTGACAGACAGACAGAACAACTCCAGACAACGTGTGACAGACAGACAGCACACCCCCAGACGACGTGTGACAGACAGACAGCACACCCCCAGACGGCGTGTGACAGACAGACAACACACCCCCAGACGACGTGTGACAGACAGACAGCACACCCCCATACGACGTGTGACAGACAGACAGCACACCCACAGACGACGTGTGACAGACAGACAGAACACCCCCAGACGACGTGTCACAGACAGTTGTGCTGTGTGGCCAGACATGCGGTTCCCCAGCCCATGTGTGACCGACAGTTGTGCTGTATGGCCAGACATGCGGTTCCCCAGCCCATGTGTGACCGACAGTTGTGCTGTATGGCCAGACATGCGGTTCCCCAGCACATGTGTGACCGACAGTTGTGCTGTATGGCCAGACATGCGGTTCCCCAGCCCATGTGTGACCGACAGTTGTGCTGTGTGGCCAGACATGCGGTTCCCCAGCCCATGTGTGACAGACAGTTGTGCTGTGAGGCCAGACATGCGGTTCCCCAGCACATGTGTGACCGACAGTTGTGCTGTGTGGCCAGACATGCGGTTCCCCAGCCCATGTGTGACCGACAGTTGTGCTGTGTGGCCAGACATGCGGTTCCCCAGCCCATGTGTGACCGACAGTTGTGCTGTGTGGCCAGACATGCGGTTCCCCAGCCCATGTGTGACCGACAGTTGTGCTGTGTGGCCAGACATGCGGTTCCCCAGCCCATGTGTGACCGACAGTTGTGCTGTATGGCCAGACATGCGGTTCCCCAGCACATGTGTGACCGACAGTTGTGCTGTGTGGCCAGACATGCGGTTCCCCAGCACATGTGTGACCGACAGTTGTGCTGTGTGGCCAGACATGCGGTTCCCCAGCACATGTGTGACCGACAGTTGTGCTGTATGGCCAGACATGCGGTTCCCCACCCCATGTGTGACCGACAGTTGTGCTGTGTGGCCAGACATGCGGTTCCCCAGCCCATGTGTGACCGACAGTTGTGCTGTGTGGCCAGACATGCGGTTCCCCAGCCCATGTGTGACCGACAGTTGTGCTGTGTGGCCAGACATGCGGTTCCCCAGCCCATGTGTGACCGACAGTTGTGCTGTATGGCCAGACATGCGGTTCCCCAGCACATGTGTGACCGACAGTTGTGCTGTGTGGCCAGACATGCGGTTCCCCAGCACATGTGTGACCGACAGTTGTGCTGTGTGGCCAGACATGCGGTTCCCCAGCACATGTGTGACCGACAGTTGTGCTGTATGGCCAGACATGCGGTTCCCCAGCACATGTGTGACCGACAGTTGTGCTGTATGGCCAGACATGCGGTTCCCCAGCCCATGTGTGACCGACAGTTGTGCTGTGTGGCCAGACATGCGGTTCCCCAGCACATGTGTGACCGACAGTTGTGCTGTATGGCCAGACATGCGGTTCCCCAGCCCATGTGTGACCGACAGTTGTGCTGTGTGGCCAGACATGCGGTTCCCCAGCCCATGTGTGACCGACAGTTGTGCTGTGTGGCCAGACATGCGGTTCCCCAGCACATGTGTGACCGACAGTTGTGCTGTGTGGCCAGACATGCGGTTCCCCAGCCCATGTGTGACCGACAGTTGTGCTGTGTGACTGTAGGCGAAACTCTGGGAAGAAGTGACCATAACATAGTTAGATTCAAGGCACATGTAGGGGAAATTATCAAGGATAATTTGGTAAAGGTTCGGAATTTCAACACAGCAGACTTTGACTGCATAAGAGCGGCTTTAAGTGCCATCAGATGGGACGAAGAATTCTCCAATTTAAATGCCTGTGAAATGTGGGAAAAGTTCAAATCTTACTTGAAGGAACTTCTGATTAGACATGTCCTCCAAAAGCAAAGACACAAAAGAAGGGTAGGAAAGCCAGCATGGCTTACACCAGACTTGATAGAAGCAATTAAGGCTCAGAAAACTGCATTTAGAGTCTTTAAAGAAGCCTCAAATGTCGTTAATCTAAAGGCGAATCGAAAAGCTAGAGACACTGTGAAGCAAAAAACCAGAGCAGCAAGGCGAGGAAAAGAACTGGATTTAGCTAGAAACTGTAATGGGGACGGTAAAAAGTTCTTTAGTTTCTACAAGCCGAGTAAAGTTTCTGGCACAATTGGTCCACTGGAAGTAAACGGGACTACAGTGGGTGAGGATAGTGAGATGGGTGAGGAGCTGAGCAAGCAGTTTAAATCAGTGTTTACATTGGAAGATATGACCAATCTGCCGACCGTACACCATAGTTCAGTGACATGGGATCTGACAAATGATGTTGATTTCATTGATAGTGATGTTGTTTACAATGATATCAGGAAAATAAAGCCAAACAAGGCAGCAGGACCTGATTAAATTTATGCTAGGGTGTTGCGGAAAACTGAAAAGGAACTGGCATTTCCACTTAGTATAACATTTTGTAGATCAGTTTCACAAAATGAAATTCCAACCGATTGGAAAAGGGCAAATGTAGTTCCTATTTTCAAGAAAGGAGAAAGAGGGAAAGTTGAAAACTATAGGCCAATAAGTTTCACATCCCTTGTCTGCAAGGGACTCGAATCAATTATCAAGGATAGAATACGTAGTTATCTGGAGAAAAACAGATTGATTCAAGATATTCACCATGGGCTTAGAAAAGGGCAATCGTGTCTCACAGATCTATTCGACTTTTTGGACTTCGCCACAGAACAATTTGAACAATCAGGGAAATCCGGTTGATGTAGCATATCTTGACTTTAGTAAGGCCTTTGACAAGGTACCCCATAAACGGTTAATGATACAGCTTCAGTCCCATGGTATTGCAGGTATCATCTTAAAATGGATAGAGTTGTGGCTTTCAGATAGACAGCAAAGAGTGATGCTAAATGGTACAAAGTCATCATGGCAAAATATTCTTAGTGGAGTCCCCCAGGTGTCAGTACTGGGGCCACTACTGTTCATTATATTTGTAAATAACATTGAAAGTGGCGTAAGCAGTAAAGTTTTGAAATTTGCGGATGATTTGAAGGTCTTTAGGGCAATAACAGGTCAAGATGAGCATATAAAAAAAACAGGGGGTGTTATATTTTTTAAGGGGTTTAAAGGGTTAGGAAAAGAGACTCGCTGCAAAAAGACTTAGACGAACTTGTGAAGTGGTCCGAAGAATGGCAAATGAAACTTAATTTTGATAAGTACAAAATCATGCATGTAGGTAAGCAGCATATGAAGGCTCCATACTTGATGGGTGGCCAAGTGCTATCAGTGACTCAACAGGAGAAAGATTTAGGTGTTATTCTAAACACAAAACTGGGGGCATCAGACTAAGGTTAAGGCAAACTTTCTTCACCAACAGGGTAGTGGAACACTGGAACCAGCTGCCAGAAAATATTGTCATAGACAATCATTATAAGAATAGAGGGCTTGCTTTTCAGTATTACAGGGAGGGCTGATTGACAGATTTGGTGGGCGACTGGTTCAGTGTACAGAGTGCATCCAAGAAGGGCCCTTGTGGCTCATAGTTGCACTAATCGTTTATGTCTTTATGTCTTTATGTCTTTATGTTCAGACTGCAGTGATCCACATTTTCCCGTCTGTTGACATCTGTTGTACTTGTTCATGCTAGCAAGCTGATTTTCTTCCAATCTGGCTGGCATCTCATTTTCGGCTCAACTCCTGCCTCCTCTTGGAATGTGCCTACAGATGATCTGAAATAACACATGTGTATTATCCTCAATTATACTGGAAACTTTATGTGGTAGGGGACCCAGTATGACTGAATCTGCCTCTCCACCCATGTTATCACTATTGTATAATGAGACCTAACTGTCTTGCTAGCTAAGCATGTCTTCATCCAGCAATGCAAGAAGTGTATTTTTTCTGGAGTGTATAATTCTTTGGATGGCAAAAGTTCCAAAAAAGAGCCATTTTTCGAGCGCTGTCTGTCAGCAGTCTGTCAGCACTGCTGACAGACTCGGCGTGCTCCTGTCGAACAGGTGCATACCAATGGATTATGTGTCAATGATCGCGGGTGATGGCACCAATCAGGTAACCGGCTGAAAATAAGGACAGATGGCTTGTTTTGAGCGCATAATCAACCGAGAGACAGGCGACGGAGAGCCGGGCAGCGGAGAGAGCGGTGAAGTTGGCGTGAGAAGGGGCTTCCCAGGTCTGCGGTGACAAGGAGTGCAGCACACATCAGTT
Source organism: Imbricaverruca yamaguchii (assembly GCA_034440575.1). Classification (NCBI taxonomy): domain Eukaryota; kingdom Metazoa; phylum Arthropoda; class Thecostraca; family Neoverrucidae; genus Imbricaverruca; species Imbricaverruca yamaguchii. Next base: position 34,063 of record JAOTOL010001457.1, on the reverse strand, counting down.
TTACACGGTGGGAAAGTGAAAAATGACATGAAAATAGACAAAGAGACGGCTATACAGAGACAGAGACAGATGCAGAGAGAAAGAGAGCGAGATAGAAATCGCGATAGACACTTAGATAGACACTTAGACGCGATAGACCTGAGGGCAAAGCCTAGCACAGCCAACTATTTGACCATGGCACAACACACACACACACACACACACACACACACACACACACACACACACACACACACACACACACACACACACACACACACACACACACACACACACACACACACACACACACACACACACACACACACACACACACACACACACACACACACACACACACACACACACTTTGACACTTTGCTTCCTGATGACAAGTGAACACAGGTGATACCATATGGCCTCAGCTGCCGAGTGTGTTGTACATCACTACCACTTTCCCATATATATGTATGTATATAGATATATATGTAGATATACACATTTGTATACATACATATAGATATACATTTATATATATATATATATATAAAGACATCAAGACATAAAAGATTAGTGCAACTATGACCCACAAGGGCCCTTCTTGGTTGCACTCTACACTCAACCAGTTGCCCACCAAATATGTCAATCAGCCCTCCCTGTAATACTGAAAAGCAAGCCCTCTATTCTTATAACGATTGTCCATGCTGTTTTTAAAGATGTTCAATGTGCTGCTACTGACAATGTTTTCTGGTATCTGGTTCCAGTGTTCTACTACCCTGCTGGTGAAGATAGTCTACATTAACCTTTTTCTGCTGTGGTTAAGTTTAATTTTTAATTTATGACCTCTAATTGCATCATTTTTGTTCAATTCAAACATTTCCCCAAGATATCCCCTCACCAGACCATGGACAAATTTAAAGACCTCGATGAGATCTCCTCTCAGCCTTCTATATCGAAGTGAAAACATATTCAATTTCTTCAATTTTTCCTCATATGCCAGGTTGCTTATGCCATTAACCATTTTTGTAGCCCTCTTTTGTACTCTCTTTAAAAGCCAACAATATTTTTCATAGTTAGGAGACCAAGCTTGGATGCAGTATTCAAATTGTGGCCTGACATATGCACAGTAAAGCTTCCTGATGACTTCCTCACTTCTGTATGGTACATTCCTATTTATTGCCCCGAGCATTCTCAGTGCTTTCTTCCTGGCTTCCTTCGTCTGTTCTGATGCCTCCAATTTTGTGTTTAGAATAGCACCTAAATCCTTCTCCTTTTGAGTCATCGATAGCACGTGGCCACCCATCAAGTATGGAGCCTTCATATGCTGGTTACCTACATGCATGATTTTGCGCTTATCAATATTAAATTTAATTTGCCATTCTTCGGACCACTTCACAAGTTCGTCTAAGTCTTTTCGCGGCGAGATATGCTCATCTTCCCATGTTATTCCTCTAAAGACCTTCAAATCATCAGCAAGTTTCAAAACTTTACTGCTTAGGCCACTTTCAATGTTATTTACTAATATAATGAACAGTAGTGACCCCAGTACTGACCCCTGTGGGACTACACTAAGAACATTTTGCCGTGATGACATTGTACCATTTAGCATCACTCTTTGCTGTCTTTCTGAAAGCCACAACTCTATCCATTTTAAGATGCTACCTGCAATACCATGGACCTGAAGCTGCATCATTAACCGTTTATAGGGCACCTTGTTAAAGGCCTTATTAAAGTCAAGATATGCTACATCAACCTGACTTCCCGGATCAAATTCTTCTGTGGCGAAGTAAAAAAAAACTCCAAGAGATTTGTGAGACACGATCGTCCTTTTCTAAATCCATGTTGAGTATCTTGAATCAATCTGCTACCTTCCAGATAACTAACTATTCTATCCTTGATAATTGACTCGACTACCTTGCAGACTAGGGATGTGAGACTTACTGGCCTATGGTTTTCAACTTTCCCTCTTTTTCCTTTCTTGAAAATAGGAACTACATTTGCCCTTTTCCAATCGGTTTGAATTTCACTTTGTGAAACTGATCTACAAAATAGTATGCAAAGTGGAAATGGCAGTTCCTTTTCAGTTTCCCGCAACACCCTAGCATAAATTTCATCAGGTCCTGCTGCCTTGTTTGGGTTTATTTTCCTGATATGATTGTAAACAACATCACTCTCAATGAAATCAACATTATTTGCCAGATCACATGTCACTGAACTATGGTGTACGGTTGGCAGATTGGTCATATATTCCAATGTAAACATGGATTTAAACTGGTTGCTCAGCTCCTCAACCATCTCACTATCCTCCCCCAATGTAGTCCCGTTTACTTCCAGTGGACCAATTGTGCCAGAAACTTTACTCGGCTTGTAGAAACTAAAGAACTTTTTACTGTCCCATTACAGTTTCTAGCTGTATCCAGTTCTTTTGCTCGCTTTGCTGCTCTGGTTTTTTTTTGCTTCACAGTGTCTCTAGCCTTGCGATACGCCTTTAGATTAACGACATTTGAGGCTTCTTTAAAAAGTGTAAATACAGTTTTCTTAGCCTTAATTGCTTTTATCAAGTCTGGTGTAAGCCATGCTGGCTTTCCTAACCTTCTTTTGCGTCTTTGCTTTTGGGGGACATGTCTAAACTGAATTTCCTTCAAGTATGATTTGAAATTTTCCACATTTCACAGGCATTTCAATTGGAGAATTCTTTTCCCATCTGATGGCACTTAAAGCCGCTCTCATGCAGTCAAAGGCTGTTCTGTTGAAATTTGGAACCTTTACCAAATTATCCTTGATAATTTCCCCTACATGTGCCTTGAATCTAACTATGTCATGGTCACTTCTTCCCAGAGTTTCCCCTACAGTCAAGTCTTGAACCAAGTCACTTAAATCCGAGAATACAAGGTCGAAGAATGAGCCATGCCTGGTAGGTTTCGATACAAACTGGTGTAAGATCAGGTCCTCTTCAAGACATTTCCTAAACATTTTGCATGATGGGGAGCCAACATCAGCATTTTCATAACCTTTTAGATAAAAGTGACCAAGAATAAGGCACTTCCTCTTAAAGTTCCTACTGATTTCCTCACAAATCAACTTGTCAGGCTCCAGTTGCTGGGAATGTGGTGGGGTTCCTGATCGGTAGAAAGCTCCTATCCTCAGAGTATTGTTGTTACCTTTTCCCACAGTGAATCAAACCAAATGAACTCCACAGACACATTTTTATCCCCACCTGCTACTCTTTGAGAACTGAATAAGCTATTCATATACAGCATTACACCACCCCCTCTCATTGCTGGACCCCTATTGCACGAACACATATTGTATCCCTGGATCTCATAGTCCTGCAAGTTATCTCCAAAATACCCTTCACTGACCCATGCCTCCGTAATGCAAACAAAATCTGGTTCCTCCTCAGCAACATAATACTTGAACACATCAAATTTGGACCGGATACTCTGAGCATTAAGCATCATACACTTAAGAAATGCTCCATAACCACCTTTGGCTTGTTCATACTGAGTTCTTTTATCACTAGATGAACTATCACATTGTCTCCTTGAACTACTGCTGTCCCTATTTGCTGACTTTGAGGTTTATTGCCTTGGCTGACACTATTGGAATATTCATGAGGTGGCAAAGGAATTTCATCCCTCCCCACCTCATTTCCTAGTTTCCCTGAAGGACATGCTCATAATGATAGGGGAGATGAGCTGGGATAAATATTGCTAAAAACGGCAGAGCAACGACATGGTGCAGTGTGGTATGTGCAATATATGCACATATGCGGTATATCTTCTATTATCTTCATATATCCATATATCTTCTTTATATTGTAGTATGATTATTTGCATACTTCTTCTGATCTCTGTATCCCTTTCCATGCTGTTACTTGAACGAGGTGTTGATACTGGTTGACATGTCCCAAACTGCAGCATCCTCGTAGTTACTACGTCCCATTTCCCAGCTTTTTCATCCCTCCCACATTCCACATCTAATCATATACCCATCCCCATTATCTTGCTCATTTCGACTACCACGATAATAGTTGCCGTGGTTTGCGTCTCCGCCTACAGAAAATACAATGCAATACAATGCAACGCAATGTACACATTTCCTCACTTGTTTTTTTACCGTGTCCTCCACTGCTTGCCTGGAAAACTGGTGCACAAATGGCGGCAATAAAACAGTTCCGCTGAATGCAGAGTCTGCAGTCTGCATTCAGCAAAACTAATCCGGCGCCATGGCGGAAATAAATGGGTGTATATGTTTAGTTTTTCACCGTTTTGATGCCAACAAATAATAACCACAAGTATACCAGGATGAATAGAAACTGCGCGAAGATGGCAGTTTCTATTTATTTTCCTTGTTCTAATGGGTAGAGCGGCTTGGGAAACGTTGCATTTAAGTCAACTTGCCCTTGTAAGAATGCTTACTTTAGCCAGAATCTTCGGGTTTAGCCCTAATGGAAAAATATGCAAAACTAATACGTCACTAAAACGATAAAAATTATTATGGTGCGTTTTGTTGCATCCCTAAAGATACGCAAGCGCTGAGAGTTTCCATTAAGCATCTTTATCCATTAAAGCGTAACGACTGGTTGAACATTTTTGGAGATGATCTCACTTGACCGTGACTAACTCGTTAACCGAAGGAGACCTGATCTCAATGTTTTCACAAAAGAGGGCAAATTGATGACGGAAAAGGTGTGCCCAATTTCGGCGCGCTGCTGTCCACCGTATTTTCAACATCCGCGGAAAATCTTAGCGGTGGCGTAAAATGATCCCCCACCTAAGACGCTAGAGAATGTTAAGGTATTTCAGAATTATATCCCGAAAATACTCCAGAATAGCAATCAAGGAAAGCTTTATAATCGGTTGATTTCACACAAAAAATCCTGGTAATAATGGGAGTGCCAATGGGCTTCACCAAAACCTCACGGAACTCTATCCCAGTTCAGGATTTGCGCAGATTCACATGGATCTTTGGATCCTTACATTTAACCCTTTCGCAAAATCCCACCAAACTCTGTGAGTCCCTCTATAAATATAATCTCTATTTATATAAACATAATCCACAAATAAACTCTTTATAAATATAATCAAGATACCGGCAATATAATAAGAGTTTTAAGGCAATGCGCCAAGAGTTCAGTTGTGTTTCTTCCCACCATCCAATGCAGGTGCAAGCATAACTGCTGACTAGACTTGAGCCGGCCCTTACCAGCCACCTGCAGATACTGATGGCTCTGATGATTTTGAAATTGTTACTGTTTAGTATCAATCCTAACATTTCAACTACCTTTCTTGTTAGCATCAACTGCCTCATTCTGCTTTCTTACGCTGTTCTGCAAGCCTTAATCTCTTACTTGCGCAGAACACCTGAATATAGTTTCCTTACATTCACACAGAGAAGCCGTGTCAGCTCCTCACCATGATCTCTGCTTGATTGATCGACAGATTGAAGTTGTAGTAGAAAGCACTTAGTTTCTCAGGTAAATATAGGCTAACCTTCCACGTGTGGCAGCCAGATTTGGAAGGCAACATACATCGAATCAAAGGTGCATTGTACTGCAACAAAAACCAAGAACGATTTTTTTTTGTTCTTGAACTAAGTTGCACATCCAGTGGATCCTCCAAGGAGCACGTTTTCAGCCAGACTCAATTTTGCCGTCTGACGTCGAGAATAGCGCCTGAATGCAGCGGGTTTCCCATATGTATGTTGTGCATTCGATCAAATAAAGTTCGTGCACGTGATTTTGATCGCTGGCGGTTCCAGGAAAGTAAAGCTTGAAGGTAAAGTGCTACTCGAATATTCGTAAATACAAGCCTCAAACTTTTCTTCATATTCTCACTAGGATTTTTTACATTTCTTTATTTCACAGTACATGCCCTTCACGTGCAGTGGCTATTATGGAAGCTTTGCCAACTTCGTTCCAGCCTACAATAACGAATACGTCTCATATTTATAACCGTATCTATATCGCTAGCAGATCCCCTATCCACGATATTCGATATTTAACAAAGTATGCACAAGGAGCACAGGAGCACATGTATTAGCTCCTGCATGATATAACGTTAAGTGGGCCTTCTGATGGCAAGTGATGCACTACGAGGATTACAATTATGAGGGCTTACACTTGCCATTATCACACTTAACATCGAGCGTTGCGTCCAAAATCGATAGCTTAGGTAGCAATCTGTGGCTGAATTAATTGAGCTGTATTGAAGCACACCGTTCGCGGCGATGCGACATTTTGTGCGTGCGTGATTGTCGTGACTATTGTCGTAAGCCCAGACCGCCGGGTGGCGTCGGCCGTGTTTTGTTGGTGTCGTCCAGGGGAACTATTCCCTGGGGAGGGGGGGCACCCATCGTTAAATCCGCTCGACCACCCGGCGGAAAATTGAGAATAAAAATAAAAATATCAAAAAGATATTGCCTCAGGGGCAATGCAACTACCGGCTTCTGTCGGTGAACAGTACAGAATCACCCACACCCCATCGCCTACGACGTCGTCCTTATATACCGGCCATTCAACCCGATAAGTATTGTGCACGCCACAATAATCAAATGGACGTTCACAAACATTCTGACTGCCTGCACCCACAATGCTCACGTAGCGTGGCAGGACAGCACGAGATGTGGAAAGAGAAAGGAGCGAATTTTGTGTATGATTTGTATGTCATAATTGTGTGTGGTCAGCGATAGACGCCGTCGTATTCGACTCTATTGCACGTGAACATATACATTTCCTTACATTAGCACCAAAAGTGATTTAACAACGGGAACATGAACAAAAAGCAAAAATCCCTCATTAGATCGCGAAGCTGCAACATTCACATCGCACAATAACCTCAATATGTCGCCCGTCCAGCCGCCAAGTATTCGGCCATTCAGACGAAGGAAAACACTAATATGCCATTCATTTTCAAAGGCGGCCGGCCCATGTAAGGCACTAAGGCCACTAAGGCCACACCTGAGTAGAGCAGGAAATTATTTTTGTATGTTATTTTCATAAAATGATGCTTTCATCCACTGGAAAATAGCAAATTTGAAAAACTTGAAACACATATGCATTGTTGACTCATAATTAAAAATTGAAGTTCCTTTACATTTACATCGTTTACATCTTAGATTCCAAACAGCTCTATCACCGGTCGGCAGAGGATAGCCTCTCGCACATATCGCCATATAGTGCGTTTTCGTTTCATAGCAAGCGCAGGGTAGGCCCTCCAATATCGTTTGGCAATCGGTCACGCCACATGGGCTCAGTCCTGCAGGAGCTCCAGCGAAACTTCCGTGTTTACAACACGATATTTCCGATCTTAAATACCATCGAAATGAGACAAAATGGGGTTCCTTGGAAAGCTTGAAGAGTCTTATCCACGAATATGAGCCGTATTTTCCCTAACACTAGGATTTTTCGCTTGGACCCACGCTGATTGGATTCATGTCAAGCGTCGTAGGAATCGCGCAGTGCCACGGGTAGTAGCAGTATGATGAGACAGGCCAGCTAAAGATCTAGGCCTTGAAGGAGGGGTAGGAGCAAGTAAGAGATAACTGTTGCAACATGATTCCTCCCCACTCGGTGCAGGGCCGTAAACAATGGTGGGGTATGGGGGCATGTGCCCCCATGGGAAGATGGTACCCATCCGGCCAGCAAAAGGCGCCAACATTATATTTAGGCTACCGGTGGACGTACCTATGCTGGTTGGAATAGAACGCCCTTATCACCCATGAGCAGATACGGAGCCTGCGCCAGATTTTCAGGATTGTTTTCCATTTTTCATTCATATACGTCTAGACCAGGCCTGTTCTTTTGGTATATTTTTGAAGGAAAAGTGTCCCCTGAATGTTGGCTCTGCATGCACTTCATCAATGTGGGGCTTCCCATTAACTTCATTTGTTTTGCACCCAAATAATCAATATTAATAACAATAATGATAATAATTATATATATATATATATATATATATATATATAATATGTATAACATGTGTGTGTGTGTGTGTGTGTATGCCATCCATTTCGGGTTATGAAATGGAAATATACGAAAACCTGAATGATATTTAGATATGAAAGCCTCCCGTCAATTTCGGAAGCATTTGAACATGAGGGAAAGGGTTGAAATCCACTGACTTCGGAACAGTGGTGATAGGTTTGGCACCTTGCAGCGCCAAATTAAATTGTTCATACTCATCTTAACATAAAATAATACTGGGTACCTATGAAAAATACTGGTCGTAATCCGGCTATTTTTTCTCCCTCACCTCATTTGGGTGCCACGGACCGCCCTTGTTCATTTTCCCCTTTCACCTCTTCCGATTATGGTAAGAAGGGCCTGACCATCAGCATTGTCTGTGGACTGGACTATCCATCATCAGTACCAGTCCTTCGCCGATGTCGTCCATCCATCGTCAATACCGATCCTTGTCTGGTGTCGTCCGTCCGTCGTCAGTGTCGGTCCTTGTCTGGTGTCGTCCGTCCGTCGTCAGTACCGATCCTTGTCTGGTGTCGTCCGTCCGTCGTCAGTACCGATCCTTGTCTGGTGTCGTCCGTCCGTCGTCAGTGTCGGTCCTTGTCTGGTGTCGTCCGTCCGTCGTCAGTACCGATCCTTGTCTGGTGTCGTCCGTCCATCGTCAATGTCGATCCTTGTCTGGTGTCGTCCGTCCGTCGTCAGTGTCGGTCCTTGTCTGGTGTCGTCCGTCCGTCGTCAGTGTCGGTCCTTGTCTGGTGTCGTCCGTCCGTCGTCAGTGTCGATCCTTCTCTGGTGTCGTCCGTCCGTCGTCAGTACCGATCCTTGTCTGGTGTCGTCCGTCCGTCGTCAGTGTCGATCCTTCTCTGGTGTCGTCCGTCCGTCGTCAGTACCGATCCTTGTCTGGTGTCGTCCGTCCGTCGTCAGTGTCGGTCCTTGTCTGGTGTCGTCCGTCCGTCGTCAGTGTCGGTCCTTGTCTGGTGTCGTCCGTCCGTCGTCAGTGTCGGTCCTTGTCTGGTGTCGTCCGTCCGTCATCAGTACCGATCCTTGTCTGGTGTCGTCCGTCCGTCGTCAGTACCGATCTTTGTCTGGTGTCGTCCGTCCATCGGCAATGTCGATCCTTGTCTGGTGTCGTTAGTCCGTCGTCAGTGTCGGTCCTTGTCTGGTGTCGTCCGTCCGTCGTCAGTGTCGGTCCTTGTCTGGTGTCGTCCGTCCGTCGTCAGTGTCGGTCCTTGTCTGGTGTCGTCCGTCTGTCGTCAGTGTCGGTCCTTGTCTGGTGTCGTCCGTCCGTCATCAGTGTCGATCCGTGGCTAGTGTCGTCCGCCCGGCCTCCATCGCTGTCGTCGGCGCGACCGGTGTGCGCGCGCGCCGCCAATCAATATTACCATAGCGATGCGGAATCAATACTGTGGCCGTCCGGCGGGCGGGCCACCGGCGCGCCGCTGGCGAGTCGTCGTCCGTCGTCGGCGCCGTCTGCACGCCGTCTCACCCGCACCTGGTGTCCGCCGGACGGTGGACGGTGACACAGCCGAGCACCAGGTCAGTGGCCGTGCTGGCCGGCTGGCCCGGCCGGCCGGCGCCCCCTGCCGGCAGTGTGGAACACGGCGCCGAACCACCGGACAGCTGGCATGCGCCAGGCACCGACGTGCAACAGGCAGAGTTGTGGACGAGAGCACCGATGAGGGGGCGGAGGAGGGGACGGGGAAGAGGCGGGTAGAATGCATTTTAGTGGTGAGCTGAGTTATCAGTCATCATTAGCACGCCTTGGGGACTTGGAGGTGGTGCTTCTGGCATCAGTAAGCTTTGTATTATTGATGGATCAGAGCGGGGCGGCTGTGGTTGTTTGCACGGTGAAAGTTGTATGCTCTGGTATGGCGGTATGGCTGAATGGTTTTTGAATGTTGGTTTTTCGTGCAACAACCATTGGTTTGTATTGCCAGGGTAATCTGCTCATGCTGCTCATATAGTTCCTATTCGTGGGATTCTAATACCACCGTTGTCTTAGATATTTATCGGTGAGGGCTTTAGTATGCCAGGTATTTCACGCTGATTTCCCCCATTCATTGTCATAGGGTCATTGTCATGCATGACAATGACCCTATGATTGGTCATTGCCATGGGTCATTCATTGTCATTGTCATTGTCATGCAATATTAATTTGAAGAAGTCTGGGAGTACAGGTCCGTCTGTACCTTTCTTTCTCTCTCTCTCCCCCCTCTCTCTCTCTCTCTCTCTCTCTCCCTCCCTATCTCGGTGACGGCGGAAATGATTTGAGAAGTACCAGTGTAATATATCCGTGGGACATGGGGTCGTGTATCAAGTACGCCGTTTGCGCGATGCCATCGCTGTGCTGTGTGGCACATGTTACCACTTTTAGGACACGTGTCGAGATGGCCGCTGTTAGGAAACGTGTCGACAGAGTTGTTAGGAAACGTGCTGAAAGGGCTGTTGTTTGGACACATGTGGACAGAGCTGTTGGGAAACCTGTCGACAGGGCTATAAGTGCTATAAGTGGAACCATGAGTAGAACTATAAAGGCTATTAGTGCTGCTTTAAGTGAAACGCGTGTCGACATGGGTGCTGTTAGGGCACGTGTTGACAGGGCTGCAGGCAGGACACGTGTCGACATGGCTGCAGGTATGACACGTGTCGACATGGCTGCAGGTAGGACACGTGTCGACATGGCTGCAGGTAGGACACGTGTTGACATGGCTGCAGGTAGGACACGTGTCGATATGGCTGCAGGTAGGACACGTGTCGACAGGACTGCAGGTAGGACACGTGTCGACAGGGCTGCAGGTAGGACACGTGTCGACATGGCTGCAGGTAGGACACGTGTCGACAGGACTGCAGGTAGGACACGTGTCGACATGGCTGCAGGTAGGACACGTGTCGACAGGACTGCAGGTAGGACACGTGTTGACAGGGCTGCAGGCAGGACACGTGTCGACAGGACTGCAGGTAGGACACGTGTTGACAGGGCTGCAGGCAGGACACGTGTTGACATGGCTGCAGGTAGGACACGTGTCGACATGGCTGCAGGTAGGACACGTGTCGACAGGGCTGCAGGTAGGGCACGTGTCGACAGGACTGCAGGTAGGGCACGTGTCGACGGGCCTCCTGTAGTTGAGCCACGGTTCATGTTGGCTATTTTTCAACCGGCGTTGTTCGTTTTTTATATATATGTACTCTGATTGCAGGACATATCGTCTTAGTTAAAACGCAATCGTCTTCATTGTTGTGGGGCAGTATTGCGGGAAAAGCGTGGTATGCATGCTTGTTCCATTGGCGCATCCACTTTTGCTTTAGGTTCACAAGTGAACCTTTTGATAGCACCTACCATGCTTTCTGCACTCAGTATCTTGCCCAATACCAAGCCTGCTACCGTACATTCAGTATCATGTATCCATACCAAACCCGTTTTCGTGCACCCGGTCGGTTGCCCCATACCAAAACCGTTAACTTGCTCCCATTATGTTTCCGCATGCAAAGACTGCTTCCATGCGTCCCGAATGCTGACACATGTTAGGCTTGTGACCGCGCACCCAAACTGATTCCCCATCTCTAGCCTGTTACCGTGCATACAGTCCAGTCTTTCATAATCTACACTAAGACTATTGATGTGCACTCAGTCCCATTCACCATACTGAGCCTGTTATCACGACCACAGTTTGCGTGTTCATACCAAGCCTGCTACCGGCACTCTCTCCGTTGCTCTATACAAAGGTTACTATGATGCACCTAGTCGGTTGCGCCACATCAATGCTTTTGCCGTGCACCCGGAGAGAGAGAGAGAGAGAGAGAGAGAGAGAGAGAGAGAGAGAGAGAGAGAGAGAGAGAGAGAGAGAGAGAGAGAGAGAGAGACTGATATGAATTACAGGTGGGGGCATTATGGACAGGACACGATGTACGGTATACAACATATTAACCGTTGAGTTATCTCGCGTCGCCAATTTTTCACGCCGATTGGTCGCGGACGAAGAGTAGCGACAGGTGAGAATCTAATCCACAACCTTTGGATTGTGAGACGGGAAATTTACCCATAGACTACTCGTCCCCATACTCAAGAGGGCAGAGCACCCAGGAGGGCAGGGCACTGATGGGAATAAGGTATACAGGTAGACAGAACAGTCAGGAGGCTGAGGCACCTATAAAGACAGGACTCACAGTAGGGAAATCAAGATTGCATGACACGAAGAATGGCAGTGCATTCAGTAGGACAGGACACCATATGATTGGGATGCGGTTTCATGAAAATGTTGGGATGCTTCAAATGCGCAAAGGTATATTTTTGAAGAAAAACATTTCCATGCACTCTGGGAAACGCGCACTGAGCACATACATAGGGAAAATAAGGTGTGTTGATTTTATATAATGTACATTACTTGACAGCGGGAGATATTCAGTACGCAAATATGAATTCCATTACGGTATTGCTATCACGGAATGCTATATAAAATGCCAGCTGTAAGCATAATAATTATGTTCTATATTTCGCACTTCTTAGCATGCCACTTGCTTGCGCATATGCTAAGCTAAGCTGGTTGGTTGAACTCTGAATATATCCCATACATCCCATCAATAAACCAAACGACGACGGCACCGTAGGGAGGTGAGGAACTCGTCCCCCAAAAATAATTTTCCTGGGGGAATTATCCCAAGCAGTCGAGGAAGACGGCGCTTCCACGATTTATTGTTTATTTGGGTTTAGGGGCGCATCGACTGCAGTGGCCATGTAGCCTACCGTCTCCCTGACTTACTATGCCTCCAACGGGGAAAGATTCCCACATATTGGGTTGGTTTTCTCATATATTGCGTTTTCTGGGGGTAGTGCAGGCCAATCGCTTGCCCCTCATCTTTAGGGGACAGCTGTCGCCTGCTCCTTCTTCCAACGTTTTCGCTGTCCCTACCTGAACCAGTCATGCTTCTCGCCACCTCTCAAAAGTATACAACAAATACATGACGGACGAAACATGCAGTGCTGTTTCATGCTCGTGTGCAGGCAAGCTGTGGTATTCCTACACTTTCCAGACATGCTTGCGTCGACACTGTGCCTACCGCCACCTGCTGCGTTTGTTTCACTCCTCTTGTCCGTCAGCAAGTCGCACCTCTCCTTCTTTCGTATTTGTATAGATGGTATGATTGTTTGTTTGTTTGTTTGCGTTTTTTTTTTTTTTTGGGGGGGCAATATACAAATGATAATGACCTCTCGAAGCAGGCCATGGTTATCAGGTGTATACATGGAACTGGACGCCCAATGATATACTACTACCATTTTAAGCGATAAATAGGCGCATTATCAGCCTGCTGGTGAAATGCGACAAGCATGTGCCACCTCGTCCGTCTCTCCCCTATCCGGGGGAGAGACGGGGGAGAGTCCGGGAGAGAGTCTCTCCCCTATCCGGGGAGTCTCTCGTCCGGGAGCTGAAGCCGTTGATCGGCGCGTTGACATGTGGGATTCTGGCGGTGATCTGAATACCGCCGGACGCAGCCCCGCCCCCGCCAGGTCCGGGTGTACTGCTCACTACTGCCCGCCCCCGCCAGGTCCGAGTGTGCCGCTCACTACTGCCCGCCGCCAGGTCCGAGTGTACCGCTCACTACTGCCCGCCGCCAGGTCCGAGTGTACCGCTCACTACTGCCCGCCCCCGCCAGGCCCGAGTGTGCCGCTCACTACTGCCCGCCGCCAGGTCCGAGTGTACCGCTCACTACTGCCCGCCCCCGCCAGGTCCGAGTGTACCGCTCACTACTGCCCGCCCCCGCCAGGTCCGAGTGTACCGCTCACTACTGCCCGCCGCCAGGTCCGAGTGTACCGCTCACTACTGCCCGCCCCCGCCAGGTCCGAGTGTACCGCTCACTACTGCCCGCCCCCGCCAGGCCCGAGTGTGCCGCTCACTACTGCCCGCCGCCAGGTCCGAGTGTACCGCTCACTACTGCCCGCTGCCAGGTCCGAATGTACCACTCACTACTGCCCGCCGCCAGGTCCGAGTGTACCGCTCACTACTGCCCGCCGCCAGGTCCGAATGTACCGCTCACTACTGCCCGCCGCCAGGTCCGAGTGTACCGCTCACTACTGCCCGCCGCCAGGTCCGAGTGTACCGCTCACTACTGCCCGCCCCCGCCAGGCCCGAGTGTGCCGCTCACTACTGCCCGCCGCCAGGTCCGAGTGTACCGCTCACTACTGCCCGCCGCCAGGTCCGAATGTACCACTCACTACTGCCCGCCGCCAGGTCCGAGTGTACCGCTCACTACTGCCCGCCGCCAGGTCCGAGTGTACCGCTCACTACTGCCCGCCCCCGCCAGGTCCGAGTGTACCGCTCACTACTGCCCGCCGCCAGGTCCGAGTGTACCGCTCACTACTGCCCGCCCCCGCCAGGCCCGAGTGTGCCGCTCACTACTGCCCGCCGCCAGGTCCGAGTGTACCGCTCACTACTGCCCGCCGCCAGGTCCGAGTGTGCCACTCACTACTGCCCGCCGCCAGGTCCGAGTGTGCCGCTCACTACTGCCCGCCGCCAGGTCCGAATGTACCGCTCACTACTGCCCGCCCCGCCAGGTCCGGAGTGTACCGCTCACTACTGCCCGCCCCCGCCAGGCCCGGAGTGTGCCGCTCACTACTGCCCGCCGCCAGGTCCGAGTGTACCGCTCACTACTGCCCGCTGCCAGGTCCGAATGTACCACTCACTACTGCCCGCCGCCAGGTCCGAGTGTACCGCTCACTACTGCCCGCCGCCAGGTCCGAATGTACCACTCACTACTGCCCGCCGCCAGGTCCGAGTGTACCGCTCACTACTGCCCGCCGCCAGGTCCGGAGTGTACCGCTCACTACTGCCCGCCCCCGCCAGGCCCGAGTGTGCCGCTCACTACTGCCCGCCGCCAGGTCCGAGTGTACCGCTCACTACTGCCCGCCGCCAGGTCCGAATGTACCACTCACTACTGCCCGCCGCCAGGTCCGGAGTGTACCGCTCACTACTGCCCGCCGCCAGGTCCGAGTGTACCGCTCACTACTGCCCGCCGCCAGGTCCGGAATGTACCGCTCACTACTGCCCGCCGCCAGGTCCGAGGTGTGCCGCTCACTACTGCCCGCCGCCAGGTCCGAGTGTGCCGCTCATTACAGCCCGCCGCCAGGTCCGAATGTACCACTCACTACTGCCCGCCGCCAGGTCCGGAGTGCGCCGCTCATTACAGCCCGCCGCCAGGTCCGAATGTACCACTCACTACTGCCCGCCGCCAGGTCCGGAGTGTACCGCTCACTACTGCCCACCGCCAGGTGCGAGTGTACCGCTCACTACTGCCCGCCGCCAGGTCCGAGTGTGCCGGTCACCACTGTCGGCCCCTGTCAATGTTCATTGGCAGCCGGGGACGTCATCTGGGCGCTGATTTGGGTTCAGCAGATTACCACGACAGCAAGAAATGGTACTTTTCCGCATACGTTCCTGGCTAACAAGTATACGTGAGTGGTGCAAATTATACGTCATCTGGAAGCTTGTTTAATGGTATTTCGATAATCATGGGAGACTTTCACACGAATGTGTTAGTTATTGTGTAAAATGGTGTTATTTAGACCCATGTCATATCCATCGACACTATTTAACTTAAGCGGGCCGAGCGACCCGGTGTTGGTAGCGCAGTTGGTAGCGCGTCGGTTTGCCGACTCGGAGGTAGCCGGTTCGAGCCTGGAGGCCGGCAGCTTTTTGTGCGCGTCGTGGGAAGTTCTTCTAATAAGCGACAGTGAATTAAGACAATGTTCACGTGGGACGATCTTTTCATAAAGAGAAGGGAAATATTCTGCAATATTTAATATTCACCTGCCACCTGCCACCTGCCACCTTAAATGTATGGTTGGGCACTTCTTCTAATCAGCCAGGCATAGGAAATACGGAACACGTCACCGCTTATGTCAGTGTCCAGGCCCACAGTCCCTTCCTGACACGGGCGGCGGACCATCGGGGGTGGGACAGGAGACAGGATCCCCTGAATTTAATCATTTGTTGCACTACGGCAGTGCATTGCAATTATTGAGCTAAAAACTAACGGTTGCCCTTTCCCCTCCCACCAGTACACGCCGACCAACATTAGTCCCTGCTCCTCGAGGTGTGCATATAATAACAATACATGATTATCAAGGTGACAAAACCAACAATTGTGCATGCTGCCGAACAGTCAAATGACTGGACCCGAGCTGGAGTCAGAGCGATGCCAGTTCTAAGCTCGACTCCACGCCTTTTACGATACACGGCGAACACACGCCACGAGGACTGCGACAAGCATTGCTTTGACAGGAGCAGACGTTTGCTAAAATATTTCGGTGACAATCCTGAACTTTCTGGAGTGCCGGCGCAAAATAAAAAATCACGCTTTTCGTACCATGAACGCTCGATTTAGATGTGGCAACAACTTTGTGGAACCCGTAAGCGCTAAGACGGATTTTAGATGCCCGCATGAGGATTTCAGTTCGATTATCATGCATTGTCAAAGGCTTAACGCGGAACTTGGCAAGATTGGAGAAGCATCCCCGTTCATTCCCCACCGTGGCTTTGCCCATGTTCGCACACCGTTATTCGGCATTTTCAGTCGAAATGAATTGGCTGCGTCGCTGACGCAATGTGAACCAAACTTCTGTCATGCATGCAATATTGCAGGGGTAACAGCAATTTCTATGCCAGGCCAGCTCGGAAGCAACTTTAATAACAGCTTAATTTGTGGTTGGAATGGAAAATTACCATGTAATACCATACATCTTTTTAATTAAACCTGCTCTATTTTTTACCAAAGAAAATATTTTCCTTTCAAAATATGATTTCTTTATTCGCGTCGTGCAACCTGAAATGCCACCCCGGTAGCTTAGTTGGTTAGAACGCTGGTCTGTGCTGGTCTCCCCTGTCCTGGCAACACAGGGTTCAAGTCGCTTCGCGCGCTCGCATTTAGCCCCCGGCCGGGAGTGTGAGTCGGCAACTGGCCCTATAAGGCCGGGGACGAGCTTCCGGGCGGCCGTGTCGGTGTATTGACGGCACGTTAAACTTTCGATTAAAATTCTCCCGTTGAAAAGGAATTCGTGGATCGGGTGGTGGGGCGAGGGTTCATGCAACAAGCTCTGCTTAGCAATAGAACCCTGGTTCCTAAAGCCACCCCAGCAACAACTGGGACTAAATTTTAAATTAAAAAAAAATCACGCATTTTGTTGTACAGCACGACATAAATACGGCAACAAAAGTTGTTTATCAATCAGACTTTAATACGAGGAGCATGCATCCGGAGAAGACGAGACTGCCAAGATTGAGGAAGGCCCTCACTCCCACTGCCGATTGTTTCTCGGTTGTGTACTCTATGGTGGAAGTGAATGTGCATTTTGGGCGCATGGACTGCGTTCGTCATTTTGTGCATATGAATATATACATTCCGGCGCCCAACAGAGTGCGTATTAAAACGATATATAGAGGAAGCACAACGCAAGACATATATTGGGAGAAGCAAACACATGAAGCAGAAAAAGAACCTTGGGTTCCTTTACGACGCAATTAACTGCTAGGCTATATAGCGTCGCCAACTTCTCAAACCGATTGGTCGCAACACATTTCGCATTACTTCACTTACGAACTGAAAAGCATGTATTTGCGCTGGAATACAATGGTCATATCATCTTAATGACTTTCAGAAAGATGCATTTACAGTTTTTCTTGAAATGCCACCTCAACTAAAATGCCAATCTTCTTCTGCAGGTGCAATTGTAAAAACCTCACACAGCTCCAGCCTTGCCTCTTTTCAGAAGAGAACACAAATTAGCTTCCAATAAAAAAAACATTCATGAACAATTCGATCTGAAAATTGAGGAAGCTAAAGAAATGCCTGACTTATCCCAATCTTATTTTAGCTTTGCCTATGTAAAAATGTGCAAAACGTCACTTGTAAACAGTCAAAACTGCAATAATGAACCCTTAAATCACATCTCACACAGTACAGGCGAGAGTGGTCACATTTTAACCACATCAATCAACTTTGCATTGGAAAGGCATATCAATAATTAAAATATGAACTAAAATGTACATATTTCCCTGAAAATTTACTTTAAGGTCTGATTTTTTTTTGCAATTACACCAGTATTTTTAGTGGCTACTAATAATTGGTACCACTTCACTGCATAGCTACAGTGAAGTAATCCTGCACAACCACTTTCATGTTCAGAATGTGGCACAACACTATAAAGCAATTATATGTTTTAAAGTAGCTCTATGTGAGTGGTTAGCTGACTTAGACAGAGAGAACCATCTGAATATGGATACCATCTTCTTTTTTTGAAATTCAGTAAACAGTATAATTACTGGTTTGGCCACACAAAAGCAGCAGTAGAGCAATTTGTTCCATGCATTAAGTGTTTGGAAACTCCCTCTTACCCTACTACCACTACTGCCCAGCCATGATACAATGGGCAAGCAATTACCAAATTGTCCACAAGTTGGTGAATGGCACAGTATGGCATGATTAAATATAACACACAGAAACAATATGATAACTGACAGGGGCCAACGCACATGCTAACATTAATCACCAGATTGCATCAATGACACGCTGACCAAGTTGAGATTGTGGGTATAAGGCCTTAATTCGCATAAATTGTCTGAGGTGTGTTCTCAATATCAACCACGCCATGGATAAATACATTCTGGGTATGGTGCCTTTGGGTTCAAAGCCACCAGCACACTAGCAGAATAAGAAAAAAATATTCAAGCTTCAAGGAATTACAACCAACGGGAAAACTATTCGTGATAAAAGCGCCATAATTGTGCTAAAATGAAAGCACCATATTTAGTAGATTTAGTGGTATAGTCCAAACCTAGAATATAATTCAGCAGTATTCTGGAATAAAAAAAGCGCATCTGGTATATGACGTCACTTGGCGTAGGTTTTGTCTAGTTTCAACTAACTATACTAGAACAGCCAACTTTGGAGTACCTGTTGTCTCTAGTTATCTTGACCACTGTCACCCCCGGTGCTGCACGGGGTGCACAGGTGGTCACGTGACCTTGCGCCGCCTCAGCTGGCCGCGCAGGCAGTGTGACGTCACCGGGCGGCTATTTCTGGGGTGGGGTGGGGGTGGGGGTGGGGGCAGAGGTGCTGCCGTGGCGGCACGCGCCCGCCGGCTCCGTCCAGCCGGTCGGGCGAAACCGAACATGCTCGCAAGTGCTGATACTGACCGATCCATCAGCGAGCGGCCGGCTATCGAATCCACACTGCCCCCTCCCCGCGCCCCCCTCCAGCCCTCGTGACAGAGGGGCTTGGTGTGCAAGTTACAACTCGCTGTCCTGCCATGCATTCCATGTTCAGTCGGAGCCTTTGAGCACGTGTTGATGCCTGTCTATCTGTCTGTCTACCCGTCTATATGTTTTTATGCCTGTATGACTGCATGCCTGTCTGTATGTCTGTCTGTCTGTCACTGACTCATGCGCTTTTAAAGACTGAGATCGGAATATGTTTGCTGTTGTTCACGTCGTGTAGTCGAATATGAACGAGTTTACTGAAGTAAAACATCTTAGAGGAGCTAATAAAGATTGGCCCGTGTGTCCGCCCAACGTATGTCAACATATGTACACCATTCGTATGTCGTGGCATTCCCCGGTAACACCGAACTTTACCCAGCCATATTCCACATAACACACGGTCAAGTCTCACGGGGACTTCGTACATTGCTTACCTTCGCTATTGCGTACCTAAGCACACGCCCCAACGTAATGGGCGGCACGCTATCATCCAAATCGTATGCTAATTTATTTCAGTATTTGTTTCCTTAATTGCTCACTGCATTACATTCTTCATTTCGTAATTACTTTGCTCTCTTGATGTCCGAAGGTTTTGTTTCGTTTCTTGTGTCGTATCTTTCTTGATCCGCGAAGCTTGTGGAAATAGGGCCTGGCAGGCCACGCCAAAAGGTCAGGCCAGGCTATGTACTCGCTGGCCCACGCCTTTCTTATATCCATGATGACGCCCCCACCCCTACTCATGGTAGTGTTCAGCCAACAGAAAGAAAACACCGCGCGTTTAACAACATTAACAACATTTCACCAACCAAAATGCTATCTTTTAGAGTGATCCATGGCAATACTGTTATTGCATTTGTTGCAAACGCCAAAGCTGTTCCGACACTATTGATATATTGATATATTGATGGGCGATATTACTGCCACACTCTGTTTTCAGCATTACTTATACCCGACATTACTGCGGCAACGACATATTATTGCTACCTATCCTGCTGTTTCCGACATTACCTACTTAGACGCTACTTTGCTACTCACCTGTTGTATCTAATATCGCTCAAAATGAATGGTTTATTAAGTTGTGTATGCAGTATTCTGAGCATAATTTCAGTATTCGCATTATTGAATGACCAGTCTTCAATATGCATCGTGAAGATCAGCTGAAATATTGCGGAGAAAGGCAACGCAAATTATGTACGTCACGCAGCCTCCGTGAGGGGACGCGCAGATATTACTATAGTAGCAAAGCACTGGTTTTTGTCGGTTTTGCGTGGATAGAAAGTCGGTAAACGTTTCTCAGCTATCTATGCAAACAATATTATTAGTATGATTGTTTAATTTTCTGTCAGCGATTTTGTACCGTGCAGAAGTGAGATGCTCCTTGTAAAAGAAAATGTCGGCCACAAGGAAACCACAAGGAAATGTGCGCAGTTATCTCCGCTTCAATTGCTTGCAGCCCGAAAACTACTTCATCATGAAACGAATGTCGAGCTTACAAGGCATCCTTTTTCTATTGCATTACACAGATTTGTTTACTTGTCCCTTATCCCTGCATCCTCCTACCTGCTGTTTGTTGAGCGATGCGCCGATGCTGGCTGACACGCCCCAAGCCGCAGTATTGTTACCTTGCCCAGCCTGGGCGCCTGCCATACATCCCATCGTTTATCACATTCCCATTCATGGCTGTCTCACACATTTCGACGGGCACGAAAATAGCCGCTGTGGTCTGTGGATGCGTGTGTAGGAAACGCAAATACAAATACAAATATAAAAACCATCTTTAGTGTTGCAGTGACATTTTCCCTGCCGACATGGGCCCATTTGCGCTTGGTGGCGTGATGGTTTTGCTCTTTGCGCTAATCGAAAATGCACCTGTTTCACTACCACCACGTATTCCGCTATGTGCCGGTTCTACTACCATCACGTACTCCGCTATGCACCTGTTCCACTACCACCACGTACCACCACGTCCCTGGTGGATCATGGGACTTCTATCAGAGGGATAGCCTGCACTTCTCCAAGAGGAGGGTGCATGTGTTAGACAAAGTGTATGAGCATGTCCTTCAGGGAAACTAGGAAATGGGGTGGGGAGGGATGTAGTGGCATTGCCATCTCATGGACATGCCAATAGTGACAGCCAAGGCAGTAGAACCCAAAAGTCAGCAAATAGGGATAGCAATAGTTCAAGCAGGCAGAGTGGTAGTTCATCCAGTTATGAAAGAGCTCCTCAGCATGAAAAAGCCAAAGGTGGTTATGGAACATATGTTAAGTGTATGATGTTTAATGCTCAGAGAATTCGATCCAAATTTGATGAGCTTAAGTGTTATGTTGCTGAGGAGGAAACAGATTTTGTTTGCCTTACGGAGGC
Source organism: Imbricaverruca yamaguchii (assembly GCA_034440575.1). Lineage (NCBI taxonomy): Eukaryota > Metazoa > Arthropoda > Thecostraca > Neoverrucidae > Imbricaverruca > Imbricaverruca yamaguchii. The sequence continues at coordinate 12,510 of JAOTOL010001457.1, read as the reverse complement.
ATGGGTCAGTGAAGGGTATTTTGGAGATAACTTGCAGTACTCTGAGATCCAGGGACACAATATATTTTCTGCAGTAGGGGTCCAGCAGTGAAAGGAGGTGGGGTTATGCTCTATGTGAATAGCTTATTCAGTTCTCAAGAAGTAGCAAGTGGGGTGAAAAATGTGTTTGTAGAGTCCATTTGGCTTGATATCACTGTGGAAAAAGGCAACAGCAATTAACTAAGGATAGGGGCTTTCTACCAATCAGGAACCCTGCCACATTCTCAGCAACTGGAGCTTGATAAGGTGATTTGTGAGGAAATGAGTAGAAACTTTCAAAAGAAGTGCCTTATTCTTGATTACTTTAATCTAAAAGGGTATAAAAATGTTGGTGTTGGCTCCCTATCATGCAAAATGTTTAGGAAATGCCTTGAAGGGGACCTGTTCTTACACCAGTTTGTAACGGAACCTACCAGACATGGCCCATTCTTGGACCTTGAATTCTCGGATTTGGTTCAAGACTTGACCGTAGGAGAAACTCTGGGAAGAAGTGACCATAACATAGTTAGTAGTGGGAACTATTAAGGGCAATTTGGTAAAGGTTCCAAATTTCAACAGAACAGACTTTGACTGCATGAGAGCGGCTTTAAGTGCCATCAGATGGGAAGAAGAATTGTCCAATTTAAATGCCTGTGAAATGTGGGAAGAGTTCAAATCATACTTGAAGTAAATTCAGATTAGACATGTCCCCCAAAAGCAAAGACGCAAAAGAAGGGTAGGAAAGCCAGCATGGCTTACACCAGACTTGATAACTGCAATTAAGGCTAAGAAAACTGCATTTAGAGTCTTTAAAGAAGCCTCAAATGTCGTTAATCTAAAGGCGTATCGAAAAGCTAGAGACACTGTGAAGCAAAAAACCAGAGCAGCAAAGCGAGCGAAAGAATTGGATTTAGCTAGAAACTGTAATGGGGACAGTAAAAAGTTCTTTAGTTTCTACAAGCTGAGTAAAGTTTCTAGCACAATTGGTCCACTGGAAGTAAACGGGACTACATTAGGGGAGGATAGTGAGATGGTTGAGGAGCTGAGCAAGCAGTTTAAATCAGTGCTTACATTGGAAGATATGACCAAACTGCCGACCGTACACCATAGTTCAGTGGCATGTAATCTGACAAATGATGTTGATTTCATTGATAGTGATGTTGTTTACAATCATATCAGGAAAATAAAGCCAAACAAGGCAGCAGGACCTCATGAAATTTATGCTAGGGTGTTGCGGAAACCGAAAAGGAACTGGCATTTCCACTTAGTATAATATTTTGTAGATCAGTTTCACAAAATGAAATTCCAACCGATTGGAAAAGGGCAAATGTAGTTCCTATTTTCAAGAAAGGAGAAAGAGGGAAAGTTGAAAACAATAGGCCAATAAGTTTCACATCCCTTGTCTGCAAGGTACTCCCATAAATTATCAAGGATAGAATACGTAGTTATCTGGAGAGAAACAGATTGATTCAAGATATTCACCATGGGCTTAGAAAAGGGCAATCGTGTCTCACAAATCAATTCGACTTTTTGGACTTCGCCACAGAACAATTTGAACAATCAGGGAAATCAGGTTGATGTAGCATATCTTGACTTTAGTAAGGCCTTTAACAAGGTGCCCTGTAAACGGTTAATGATGCAGCTTCAGGTCCATGGTATTGCAGGTAGCATCTTAAAATGGATAGAGTTGTGGCTTTCAAATAGACAGCAAAGAGTGATGCTAAATGGTACAAAGTCATCATGGCAAAATGTCCCCCAGGGGTTAGTACTGAAGCCACTACTGTTCATTGTATTTGTGAATATCATTGAAAATGGCCTAAGCAGTAAAGTTTTGACATTTCCAGATGATTTGAAGGTCTTTAGGGAAATGACAGGTCACAATGAGCATATCTCGCTGCAGAAAGACTTAAACGAACCTGTGAAAGTGGTCCGAAGAATGGCAAATGAAATTTAATTTCGATAAGTGCAAAATCATACATGCAGGTATGCAGCATATGAAGGCTCCATACTTGATGGGTGGCCAAGTGCCATCAGTGACTCAACAGGAGAAGGATTCAGGTGTTTTTCTAAACACAAAATTGGGGGCATCAGAACAGACCAAGGAAGCCAGGAAGAAGGCATTGAGAATGCTTGGGGCAATAAATAGGAATGCATCATACAGAAGTGAAGAAGTCATCAGGAAGCTTTACTGTGCATATGTCAGGTCACATTTGGAATACTGCGTCCAAGGCTGGTCTAGCTATGAAAAAGATTGTTGGCTTTGAGAGAGAGAGAGTTAAAAGAGGGCTACAAAAATGGTTAATGGTATAAGCAACCTGGCATATGAGGAATGATTGAAGAAATTGTTTTCACTTACATATAGAAGGCTGAGAGGAGATCTCATCGATGCCTTCACATTTGTCCAAGGTCCGGAGAAGGGATATCTCAGGGAAGTGTTTGAACTTAACAGAAATGATGCAATTAAAGGACATCAATTCAAAATTAAGATTAACCACAGTAGGACAATGTTAAGACAATCTTTATTCACCAACAGGGTAATAGAACACTGGAACCAGCTGCCAGAAACCATTGTCAGTAGCAGCACATTAAACATCGTTAAAAACAGCATAGACATTCATTATAGGAATAAAGGGCTTGCGTTTCAGTATCCCAGGGAGGACTGATCAACGGATTTAATGAGCAACTGATTGAGTGTCCAGAGTGCAACCAAGGAGGGCCCTTGTGGCTCATAGTTGCACTAATCTTGTATGTCTACTCCACTATACGCCAGTTCCACTACCATCACATATTCCGCTATACGCCGGCTTCACGACCACTACTTACTCCGCTATACGTCTGTTGCCTCCAACTAGTCGCGGTTCCATTGGTGGATGGCAGAAGTAATGAAATTAGCTAGGGCTTGACGCGATTTTTTGGACCTCTTCTGAATTATTAGAAACCCAGGTCTCGAAGATATTTTTCAGTAACTGGCGCCATATTTATTTGTCCGGCCGCAATGTTTCAATCCTTAGTGTTTTTTTTTCTTCTCGGGAGCATGTGCGATTTTTTAGAGACCTTTGGCGCGGTTTTGGGCTCCAGTGCGATTTCCGGGGCCCTTAGATCGATTTATCAGAATCCCTGCACATTTTTTTGGTGGTCTTTATTTTGTCCTGTCCCGATATGAAAAGGAGCCACGCTAAAATCATTTCAGGTCACGCTGTGCATACTTCGGACCATCGGTGATAATTTTTCGGCCCCCAGTGGAATTATTTGAAGGCTCATACGCGATTGTTCGAGGCCCCAATACGTGTTGTCGAGCCCTTCCGGGAGTTTTCAATGTCCCTTTGTATTTTTTTTGGTCACCAGTGTGAATTTGTTTGGGATCGGACGAAAATATTGGGGTCCCGGGCGCGATTGCCGGGTCCAGGCGCAAGTTTTCGGGGCCGCACTGTGGCCCATCGGCCATCGACGAGAGGTTTTTTGGGCACTGACATATTTTTTGGCGGCCTCGGTGTGTTTTTTTTTTCGGGAGCTCGGCACGATTGTTGGGGAACAGGACAAAACAGGAGAACAGAACAAGGCTCTATTCATTCTTGCACTGTTTTTTTTTACGAGATGAATCCGTGTATAACCTTCATTACTGTTGAAAATGGCTTGGTGCCGAAGTATATTAGAATGATCGAGGATACTTTTGGACCATCTCATAATGTGACTATAATGAGCTTATGATCAGTACTTATCATCAAACCTGCATTTGTCTATCTTCTTCTAATTCTTCATTCGTTTATTAGCTCATCCTTTAGTCCTACGATGATGACTTTCCTACTGGATGGCTTAACAGTGTTTATCCCGTAGCCTCTGGATTATAGGCAACGAAGGAGCAGTGACGACACCCAGAAACTGCTCCGTTTTGTCATGGCTCAGCCTCATTACCCGTGTTGTTGTGGAGTACCTAGACTCTACCTGCTTTCAGTTCAGATATTTTTCTTCTGATGTCAATAGGTAGGATAAAGATGCCCATGGCCTGTTTTTTTTCCTGCTAGCTATTTCATAACTTGGAGAATTGTCGTGGATTTCTGAAAATTATTGGTGGTTGGAAAACCCAACATTGAGGGGGAAATGCGGCCTGAAAGGCATAAAAAGAACATCCGTGACTTGGAGGTAACTATGCTATTTCTCAAAGAGCAGACTCGCTTGGGCTTCATTCTTGCTGATAATAGCCGGATACGGTTATTAAAGGTATACATTTAAAACCATTGGTATGCATTTGTGTGTCGTTTATATTCATGTTTTCTTGTCTGGCTCTGTGTTGTACTTGAATTGTGCATGGCTCCTCTTCAAAAACGTCACGTTCCGTCCGCGCATTTCTGGAAGATTGGCATGTTATTAATTCATTCCATCTCCTGTTTCAAATCTTATCAATCAGTTGTCTTATTCCTGCAATCCTTGTCAAAACGTACAAGTTATTACTGCAGCTTGCACCCGCGAATTAAAGTAATGTAAGTTTAAACTTAGCACAATAATATGTTTTGCCCAAAAATGTAAACAAAAAATGAAGCACCAAGCCCACGGCAATCACACAGGTGAGGAATCAGTGATGCGATCCTCGCCAGCTGGCTATATCAGCTGACCACCAGCAGATGCCTATAGACCATACTGGCTCTTCTTCTGGTGGCGGTACTTATAGTCTGTGGATTCAGTTCTATGAGCTTCCTAGCTACACTACTGGTGGCCTCAGATCCAGTCATGTAGCCGCATGGACCCCGCATATTGTAATCCAACCCGGGATCCCAGTCGAGTTTTCCACTGCGGTGTTCCAGTCTATTGCTCTAGTGTGGTGTCCCAATCCACTTCCCATTCCAGTGTTTGTGTCCGGTATTTCAGTCCAGTGTACCAATCTAGACTTGCAGCCTGGTGTCTTAGTTCTCCGTCCAAGTCCAGTGTTCCAGTTCGCTGTCTTAGTCTGGCATCCCAGTCCTGTGTCTCATTCCAGCATCTCAGTCCTGTTCCAATCCAGTGATCTTCAGTGTCCCAATCCAGTGTTCAAGTCAAGTACTTTCCAGTAGGCCCTGTGTATTCCCGTGTGCTCTAATCTAATGTACCAGCGCGGCTTCCAGTCCAGTGTTCCAGGACAGAGTTTAAGTCGGGTGTTTTCGCTTATTTGTGTCCCATTTGAATGTTGCAGTCTAGTGTTGCAGTTCAACTTCCCAGTACCACAGACCCCAATCCGGTATCACAGTCTCAGTCCAGTACCACAGTCCCCAGTCCGGTACCACAATCACAGTCCGGTACTACAGTCCCCAGTCCAGTACCACAGTCCTCAATGCGGTACCACAGTCCCCAGTCCGGTACCACAGACCCCAGTCCGGTACCGCAGTCTGATATCCCAGTCCGACATCCCAGTGTTGCCATCAGCATGCCAGTCCAGTGTCCTAGTGCACTGTTCTAGCCCGGTGTCCCAGTATGGTGTTCCAACCCAGTGCTACAGTCGGGCGTTCCGCCCTGGTGTTCCAGCTCAATGATCCTGTCAGAAACTCCAGTCTAGTGACCTAATCAATTATTCTAGTCAGATATCCCAGCCCGATGTTCTAGTCCGGTGAAGCAATTATGTGAGCTAGTCCTGTAACCCAATCCCATGGACTAGTCTTGTGACCCTGTCTCATGGACCACTCTCGTGACCCAGTCCATGACACAGCCCGGCGCTCCAGTTCTGCGACCCAGTCCTGTGCCCCAGTACTGCGCCCCCGTCGGGCACCGAGTCCGGTACCCAGTTCGGTGATCCGGTCCTATGAACCAGTCCGGTGATACAGTCAGGTTTTCTGTGGTTCCGTGATGCTCTAAGTCCTACCTCGGATGACCCCGCCCGGTGGCTTCGTTCAGTGACTCCATTGACACCTGTACTACTTACACTCGTCAGCGCATTTGAGCACCTCGTTCCATCGTGCCCCAGCTGTTGGCGGAGTTAACACTCCTGTCCAGAATTATCGGAGGGACGGACGTGCCTGATGGCCGCATAAGCCAAACGGTTGGTCGCCTGGCAGATACCAGGAGTCTAACTTCGGCATGGCCCTAGCGTGTTGCCATGGTGCGGCTGCTTCGGAGTCGTCTTGTCTCTTCCAGCCGTGATGAAGGCGTTGCCTACCCCGTATAGCTCCCCTGATGTTGGGTGTGCTGCTGTTTGGGGCCGAGGCGGGGGCTTATCTCTCCCAGCCGTGTTGAAGGTTTGTGCCCGGTCGGGTAACCGCGCCCGGCCCTTTTGTTGTTTTATTAGGACCATGTCGCTTTTCGAGGGACCATTCTGTTTAGGCTCCCATGCGGTCTAGCAGCCCCGGTGTGCTTTGAGGGCTTCTGTTGTGTGTTTTAGAGCTGCAACGCATGCTTTAAAGCCCTGTCGCTTTTCGACAGACTCGGTACGCCTCGGAGGACCGAGTGCATTTTCGACCTCCCGTTATGCTCATATTATCCTGCTGTGTTTTTTTTCGGGCTCGTGAGGGCCATTTGTGCCACGCCAGCATGATGTTGGGGACTCCGGTATAATTTATCTGGGTCCCGGGACGACGTGGCGAGCCGAGGTGCGTGGTTCCTGGGGGACCTGACGCCAGTTTTCTGGGGCTCCACGCAATTTTTCGTTATTTTGTTTAAATTGTTTATAGTCAGAGCCTCGGCCCGACTTTTCGGGCTCCCGGCACCATATTTTAGTGTCCCTTCGCGACTTCTCAAGCTCCGGTACGTTTCTTTGGGGCCGTACTCGATATTTGAAGGCACCTGTTGAGATGTTTGGGGCTCCAAAGCGATTTTTCTGGTTCTGACACTTATTTTTTTCGGAATCTCTCCTTTTTGCAGGGCTGCGGCCTGATTTTTGTCGGGTTCCGATGCGATTTTTTGGACCCCGAGGGGAATTTTGTTGCCCAGACCATAATTTTTAGAATTACCGATGGAAATTTTATGTCCAGTGCGCGATATCAAGAGGACTCGTCGCGAGTTCGCGTGGCGCGTTGTACTTAGCTGGCCCCAGCGGGATTTTGGCAGGCCCCGTCACAAATTTTTGCTTGGCACAAGTTATTTTTGGTGCCTGTGGTATTTACTTAAAGCCACTTACCCGAATTTTGGGGCGTGGGTAAGCGAATTTTAGGACGCGATTTCTAGGGTCCCTGACACGAATTTATGGGGCCCTAGAGAAATGTCCGGATCTCCGGCACAACTCTTGCGAGCCGACACCTTCAGAAGTGGGGGAGCATTTGCCTCTTTGGTACGCCATTGCAGCTACTGAACGATTTTTGTTCGGCTTGTGCCACCCTTCATAGTAGAAAGGCCCTTCCGAGAGCTTTCTTTCGAGACTTGCTTTGAATTTTCCGGTGCTCGGGTTAATTTTTAGTAGATCGAGTTCCATATTTTGGAAACCCTCTGCTCGGCATTGTTGACTCCTGGTGCGAATTGTCGGACTTTCTTTGCATTTTTATGCACCACAACACCACGACATACTTCTTTTCCATGGTCGGACCTTTTTTAAATCTTGGACGCAATGTTTGTGGACGAATGACATTCCGGGTAGGAATAAGTTTTTAGAGACGCAGCTGCAACTTCTAAGTGGCTCTAAGGGCTCAGGGGTCTAAGTGTGGGTCTGTGGGTCTAAGTTATATTTTTTCCTGATCGTCATTTTTGTGATCCATAAAACGAGTTTTAGTGAGCTCGACACGTGCTTCAAGACCAAGTACGTTTTGTGGGCTTCTGGAGCGATTGTTGGGACTCCATAGTGATTTTCCATGTCCGGAGTGGTTTTTTTTCGTTGCCCCGGCTATTTTTTTTCTTGTTGATCCCGATGATACTTTTTGGGTCACGGTGCAACCTGTCGAGCCCCTAACGCGGATTTCAAAAGCCCGGGTGCGACTTTTTTGTATTGCCAGGCTCAGCGTGATTTCCATGGAGCAATTTTCAGGGCCCCGGTCTAGGCCTTTGGGCCTCAACGTGAACTTCAGGGATTCGGCCCTTTTTTAGCCACAGCCGCATTTTCAGGTGCCATAGCGTGACTTCTTGAGCCTGCAGCGTGATTTCCAGTGGCCCTGACCTGACCGCTTAAGGCCCAAGTGTGATTTTCTGGAGTTACAGCGCGACTTTTTTGGGAGACCCAGCAATATTTTCAGGGGCTCCGGTACCGCTTTTTGGATTCCCCAGCTTCATTTTTTAGGTGACACGAAACAATTATTTGGCCACAAATGTGATTTCCAGGAGCCTTGGTACTATTTTGTGGTGCCCAAGCGTCATTTTCCGGCGCTCCTGCACTACTTTTTGGGGTTCTCAATGCTATTTTTAAGGGCCCCGATACCATTTTTGGAGACCCCAGCGGGATTTTTAGGAAGTCTGGTGCATTTCTTTCCGAATCCCGGCGCGGTTTTTGAGGGCCCCACAACCTCTCAGGGGGGGGGACTACCCACGATGTCCCCTCATTCGGTACGCCACTAGTTGCCTATTCCACACAGCTCCCCTGGCGCCGTGTGAGCTGTCATTCGTGGCCGGGTCGTGGCCCTGACCGTGTTAAAGACGTTGCCTACCCCGTAAAGCTCCCCAAACGCTTGGTGTGCTGCCTTTCGTGGGAAACAGGCATGCTCACAGTACGGCCACAGCCAGCGGTGGAACGCTGTCGTCGGCGCTGAGTGGGTTCAGGTCACTGCCGAATTCAGCTGATCATTCGACGGTGGCAAAACCTCGAATTTCAACCTAGCCTATGCCCCAAACCGTATTTTTATGCGAGATTATGTCACTTCCTTTTGAACATTGGAATATAAACATATTTAACATATGGAACAAATTGAACATGTTTAACATTTGATAGCCGTAGCAATATGTGAAAAAGTAAAATAGTCTTGGGCCCCGTTCAACGTGCACTAGGGCATCCCCACAAGAACCAAAACTTTCTTCAGGGTGCACATCTTGTTCCGGTTGCCGCCGGCGACACGACTGTGCATGCCAGAGTACGGATCGATCGCCGAAAATTCAAAGGTCGCGACAAAAATCGTCTTCTTGGTAGGGTAGCTTACAGTGTTTACATCAAAGAATCGTGGTCCCTCGTGTTTGCTTCAATAAGAGAGCTATACAAGTGACCTTAACAAATTATGTGCATCCACTTTCGTCCCTTTGTAGGTGTGCGTGTGAATGTTGTGCGACTTACCATTCTTAAGTTGGACGTAGACCCGTGCAAAAGGTAGTGGCAGTGACCACTTGCATTGCACATGCATGACGAACAGTGTGTAGGACGGCCAAGGGTAGCTCCCAAACGAAGCATGCCTTCCCATGACATGCTTCTTGTTGGCGCAATGGACATCGACAGCCGATTTAGTCCCGGGGCAATCTCGAGCTGCGTGATTCAGCTCTGGGTACGCTATACCAACGTGCTCACGGCATCGTGCAGGGTGTAGGTCCAACCAGGTAACTTGCAACAGTAACAAGTCGCACACCCTCATAGACATACGAAGAGAAAGAGAGATAGAGCAAACTGCGATGCATACCACGTACGAAGGCAGTCTTTATCTCCTATTTGTAAAGCTATGATGGTGCCACCAACTTGCTATATAAACAACGTGAGGTAGGACAACCAAAAAGTGACTTTTGTCGCAACCTCTAAATTTTGTCGTATTGACCCGTAAATTTGCACACAAGCTTGTAACTTCGATGGCAATCGAAGTAAGATGCGTGTCGAACGCTTCCTTTTCGTTTGGTTTGGCTTGATTTTTTTTAGACAGCTTGCTGGACACCCTGGGCACGTACCTGTTGGAAGTTGTCGCGGGCACGCTGTTCTCGGTGCATTTTTGCGCGAAATCCTTGGAAGAACGCATCACCTTAGGACTTTCAGGAATTTCGTGTGGGATACGCAAAGCAAACAAGAACTTGTCTTTAACTCCTGTCGCCTGACAGTGAAGATACTGTCGGATGGTCCTAAGCGCTGAAGGACCCCAACAATTTTACTTCAAAACGTTTCCCTTAGCATGGAGAATGCAAGATTTGGGTCGGCTATGTCGCGCGAAGATGTTGCGAAAGGTTGTTTTCTGCGGTTTAACCGGACGCAATGGAGTCGAGCTTGATCGGCATTGAACGGCCAAGCCATCACTGCACGGTGACGACTGTCCCCAACGGCGGAAGACTGACCTTGTAACTAAGAGTTGGGAGTTCAGACAAAGATAAATACGTATATTCCGGCTATCCACAATAGACTCGTGGCTATTACAGCCCATTGTCGAGTTTTAAAACAAAGGCCATCCGTAAATATGGGCTGCCACAGGCGCACATGAAACATAACAATAGTTCATACTAGCGACACGGAAAGAGTCAGAAGGTACGATCAGAAGTAAGCAAATACGATCAGAGCAGTCAGTCCAGTCCCACGAACAAATGCTGCTTAAGGCGGCGACTGAACAGGGGAATTGACAGTCGCTTCAGCTCGTGCGGCAGCACGTTATAGGTTGGCAATGATTCAGTTAATCTGGAACCACGCTCTGTGAAGTACCAAGGACCTAGTTGTACCTAAATGCATATAAATTCAGACATAGGAGCAAGATAGAGCGAGTATGTGTGACACGATGATAAGCATAAGTCAGCAGCGATATATGATTGTATTTTTCACATTTTCAAGAACTGATTTGTGTGGAGACTACAATCGCCTCTTCGAGCTCAATGTATGCCTGCCAAATAATGCAATTACCAGTAAGGTTAGATTACCGAGGACTACGGCTGGTGCCGTGTTCCGGCACATCAGTAAATTGAATTACTACAAATGTAAGCCTCACAGATATAAATCACGTTGATGTATTCCATATAACTGGGTATGCTCACATCGTTCAAACAATAACCACTGGCAACACAAATTACGAGTGGAGGGCCGATATTTGTTCCCCCTGACATATCTGGGAGTACGAATTCAGGAATATAAAATAGCTGAAGTAAAATTATGCCAGAAAAGCATGCGTCACACATCGTGTTCTCCCATGTGCCGAACGACAAAATGGTCGTATTATTAATGTACGATCTACAATGTCGCCTCGGTAGCTCAGTTGGTTTGAGCTCTGGCCTGCGTTGGCTCCTTTGTCCTGGCAAGACCTGGTTCGAGTCGCTTCACGCGCTCTTGCTTAGCCCCGGCTGGGAGCGGGACAATTGGCAACTGGCCCGCTAAGGCCGGGGACGAGCAACCAGGGCAGCCATATCGGGGCATTGACGGCACGCTAGGCTTTCGGTCAAAATTCTGTCGTTGAACTGGAATTCACGGGTCGGGTGGTCGGACCAGGGCTCACGCAACCAGCTCCGCTTAGCGATAGGACCTTGGTCCACGAGCCGATTTTTGGTGGTGGATGGTTGGGGCGCAGCTATACATTTTTAATAGGGTACGGCCGGAAATAAACGTCTTGGTACGGAGATCGCTTTCGGTGCGCTTCGCGCGCCAACAATCCTTGACATGGAGCACAGACACATCACAGAATGCCTTGTTTCAGCTAGAGTTCTTTTTTCCTAAGGGATCTGGCCCCGCCTCCTTGGCTGTGTCTCTGGTGGGGGAGGGGGTTTTCCGTTCTTGCCTCCCAGAAAGCATATTTCGGGTCGGAGACCAGCCGGCCGCCTGTATAGTCTGCCACCGTGCACTCGGCGATGGCAGCGACACAGAATCTCGCCGGTACCAGACGCGTGGCAAATGGGCCCAAGGCTGAATCTGGTGCGGCGTGCGGGGCGAGGCCATCGGCCCGCGCCGACCTCGCCAGTCGTCGGCGACGGGCGGGTTCGGCGGGGCCGTGCACACCTCTGCCGGCCAGCTCTCTCCGGGGGTACGAGGCGCCGAGCACGGCCGGCCTGACCGGACCGTGTGTCTCTCGGCCGCCCGACGGTTATTCCTGGCCGCGACTCGCCTTCGGCTGCGGCGCGAGCTGACGCACGTCGCCGGCTCGCCGACTGCCACATCCCGAACTGTGCCGTGGCAGTGTGGCGGTGGCTGTCGACGGTGTGGTGGTGGCTGTCGACGGTGTAGCGGTGGCTGTCGACGGTGTGGCGGTGGTTGTCGGCGGTGTGGCAGCAGTTGTTGGCGGTGTGGCAGCCGGTGGCCAGCCGCTGCTCTCGTGTCTCGTGCGGACGCGCGCGCTGCTGAAGCAGGCGCACGCGGAGTTGTGTCAAGGCTGCTGGCGTACGGCTGCCGCCTGGCTGATGCCCGGCACACCACAGTAGCGAAGTGAGCACAGCGCAGGCGACTGGTGAGCCGCCGCCGAGCGAGAGAGAGAGAAAGACCGAAGGTAATCCAGGTGGCGTCAGGTGCTATTAGTAGGGTGGGCTCCAGCACCTGACAAATGGACCAGTGATGATCGCTGTACTTCGGAGGTGCCTATTTCCAGTCGAGGTGAACTGGCACATTCTTAGTTCAGATGACGTCTGCTGATACGGCTGGTACCAGGGAACATGTGTTGATTTCTGAAAATTATTGGGGGGGGGTGGAATACATGAAGGCAATGGGCAGGCCCAAATGGATTGGGGTACGCTTTTACGGTC